>JBBMOI010000009.1:21397500-21502500 GCA_038088405.1 Porites divaricata | reverse complement strand
TTATTGTATGATGTACAGAAGTAATGAACCTTCATAATATTCAATATTCCGGCATATAATCAGTCGTGCAGTAGTGTAGTCTAGATATTATTCCGAGCGAGAGCCGCGAGCTTTATAATCTCGTCGCGAGCGAAGCGCGCGTGTTTCCTACGAGGATCGCAAGGGCAGCCTGATTTTCTGTTTGCTATAAATCTATCGAGTTTGGTTGGTGTCCGTCTTGACGTCATCCAGAGTACTGACGTCAAAGCGCATTATGGGTTTCCAGGCAACCGATTGCCATGCTGATAGGCAGCACTTTCATGTTATATTCATGGAAAACGGACGAGTTTTTTTTATCTGTGACTTACAACAATGTTTACGGTCGGTCAATTACCATCAATATCTCGGGCAAATTCAACAACCGTGGATTCAAGAAGTGGCTGGAAATCATCGCCTCGGGAGATTTACTAACGAAACTCCGGAAGAGCGAGAACGGTGGCTTGAAATCCAATGCAAACAGCGGCGAAGAAGGCGACAACAAGAAAACACTGAGCAGCGAAAAAGCTTCACGTATTTCTAGTTTTTGTCGCCCAAAGTCAACAGTTACTCACCAGATGCGATGTGCTGCTACTAGGGTCTTACCCTGGCTCCAGAGTCCGTTCTCAAAATACCGTATTTTGAAATAAACCGTGCTTACAGTTTGATAAGGCTCCCGAGACGGACCGCTGGTCACACAAGCAAGCAACCTCATTTTCATGCGAGAAAGCAGTTCAGAATCTGAACTGGGTCGCCGATTGGTTACTCCCTCGTCCGCAGGAAATTAACGCTGTAACAGTGAACTTGATTGGCTTCACCAGAGATGAGATTAAAAACCGGTTGCAATTGCGATGTTCATAACAAACAATACAGGGTGTCCCCAAAGTTCGTTCCTCTAATTTCATGCACTATAACTTTTATCAAAACTTTACTTTTACGTGAAATTTCTTGGAGATGTTTATTTCTCTAGATCTATCGACCACACGTATTCAGAATTTCAGTGAACGTCATGCCCCCCGGGGGGACACTTCGTTATAAGAGGCTAATGGGGATGTGCCGCTGGATGGGGTCGCATTTTAACGACTGGGCTGACTATAATGGGGTTGCATTTTCAAATAGTTATTAGAGTGGGGTCGCACATTTTCGGATTTTTGGGGTAGAGGGTTGTTCATATTTACGGTTAGCAAACGTACCAGGATATTTGTACAGTATGTGAAAAGTAAAGTGTTCTTAACTCAATTTATTTAAAAAATGAGTCAATTCATTTTTTGACTCGACCTATTTAAAGGATTGACAAGGTAGATACATAAATAGAAAGTGACTAAGCTGGGATCGCAAAAATTACATGTTTGCCCAATAGTGACTAATATGGGGTCTACAATTGGCCAGAGAATAGACTATAATGGGGTAGGGGCTCTGAGAGGCCAGCGGCACATACTCAGCAAAAATTAATCCAAGTAACCCCCCCGGAGTCATGCCCTTTTTGTTTTTTTATCACCTTCTGCAGCCATTGCGGCATGGGGTGCAAGATACCGCGCGTAGACCCACAGATGAACCTTTTTCAGCTTTTTTATCCACTGGCACGCAGGAGCCAATTCAACGCCAAAACAATATTTGTTTAGTTTAGGCAGCTGAAAAAAAAATATTTTGGGCATTCATCCAAAAACGTCATCATCCCGGCCCCCTTTCACAGCAAGATTTTTGCACTTCTTTACAAATCTGAGACGAGCTGGGAGTTACATGTACTTGGCAGACTGAGCAGATCGTTTTTTTCGCCATCTCAGGGGCCTCTAATTTTAAAGATTCGCTTTTCTTGACCCTTTCTAGACTTGGCTTGCTACAGACTGCAACTATGTGAGAGCTTTCTCGTCGCGTCTCCTATTTTGTACCTAGCCTTCTTTAAAACTATTTTAGCTGCTGTCTGTCAAAACCTTCATTTCTCCATGATCATTTTACCACTCAACATTCGGATTTTTCCAGTTTTTTAACAGCTTCTACAACAGATAAGCCAGTAAGTCGAAGTATACGTGCTTTTTCTCTAATGTAGCTTACGTTTTTGCGTTAAGGGGGTTTGTCTTTCGTGATATTCACAAAAAAAAATAAGGATGGAGTTCGAACAATTCGGGCTATAAAATACAAAAATTATGTGGCTGCAAAATACGCGCAGCTTTGGCGCGGACTTAGACAAATCGATATTCGAGATGGCACAACAAGTATTGATACAAGTTTTGTTTAAATGATTTGCTTACCAAGTCCAATCGTACTGTAATGCAGACTTTTTATGAAGTAGAGGAACGAAATTTTGGGACACCCTGTATAATCCCGGGTTGTAATTCGGAGATCTCGGCTTTCATGTTTCCTTGTGGCTAAGCAATATCTGGCTAACCTTCGAAATAATTTACCCAAACATCCGACAAAATTAACTGAATCAACGTTGCTCGAGGAAGAAGCTTTGTTTGAATTTTTCCTACCAAAGGATACGTACTTCAATGAATGTTATGACTTCCTGCTATACTTTGTCTTGCTGGGCTCAGTTCTGCATTCTCCAGATAGTTCCCTGGCTGCAAAAGGTTTTTCTTTTTTTCCTATTTCCCGATAGTTCGCAGAACGGTTTGTTTGTTAAAAAATGCAGCAGAATGATTTTTTTGTTTGCCTTGGCCGTTTTGCCTGGCAATATTTAGTTTGACCTGGTAGAGTAATACAAGTGTCGCGGTCGAGAAATTCTTTTTATCCTGTTGACTTCTAAAAACATATATAGTGTGCACTTCTCAGCTGACTTTTGCATTTTTTTGAAAAAGAACTTTTAATAGCACTTTCCTTTCGCGCAATTCTTTCTTCATGCGGCATCACATACGCAGAGTCACGTACGACCAAATCTCAGCTGTCAGTGTCAATGAAAAAAAAAACATGCACATCAGCTCCAAACCGGTTTGATGAGATGTATGATCCTAAAATTTTATGGAACTGAGACTCGTAGCTCCTGTGACCAGAGGTTATTTTTTTCCATCGGTGATTCTCGCCTCGTTGACGCGGCTTTGCCGCGAACCATCTGTATCGATAAGAAAAAAATATCCTCTGGAACCCAGGGTACTAGGGTCTTAAACTAACTGAGAAAAAACATGAAAGGTACTGGCTATACCCTCAAAACGGCTTTGCATGGCTTAGATGACCAGGTGAAAAGGCTTTGTCCCTGTCCCAGTACCTCCAGTAGATCTGAAATCAGTCTTCGCGATATTGTTTTACCCTTAGCGCTTAAATGCGTTGACACTTAAATGTATTCACACTTAAATGTATTCTTTTATGAGAATTCATTGCATACATTATCCAATATATGTACCTCCTTTGTATTTTGTTTAGTGTGATGTCACTTCCCTGTAATAGAGCAACCTTTGGAACATCAGAGGTGTGTAGTGATATAAACGGCTCATGGAGTGTATAATCTTTAGTGTTTGGGCGTGCCTTGTATATTTTTTAGCCATTTTATTTTGTTTAATTTTATTTGCCATGGAAATTAAAAATATATAGGAAAAGTAGAAAGAGAAAAAGAAGTGGCAAGGAGACCTAACAGAAACTGTAGGAGCTTATGAGAGGTCAGGCCTCCTTGAACTACGGGCTAGAGCTGTTTCACATCAATTGAAGAAAAGATGGCGAAAAGTCGAAGTATTTTCTTAAAAGAGAAAAGGGATTTAGAGTTGATGACCTCGTTGTGAAGTGAATTAAAAACCTTAGGTCCTTGAAAAAAGGGTATGAACTTCTTAGTGTTTGTTCGACAACACGGTAGATGGTAGGTCTGGGAATCTCTTGTAAGAGTGGAATCGATTGCTTTGGGAGAAATTGTTAATAAACCTTGGACGTAAGAATGAATTTTTGCAAGAAAACATAAATTGGTACAGTTAAAGCAAATTGAAGGAAACTGTCGTTGTTGATTGAAAAGAAGCACATAGGAACAAGTAATTTATTGCAACAATAATAATATTGCAAACTAGAGAAATATTTTTTTGTATAGCTTGGTATAAGAGACTTTTGGATAGATTTCAACTTTGGAAGTCAGTCTATTTCGTTGTTCATTCAGGAGGCGCCACACAGCCAAGATAAGGAAAAGGTTTTGACGCAATTTACACCTTGTGCAATTTGAATGTTTGATATTTGATATATAGGATTAACCTGTTTGACGATGTATCTAGCGTTAAAAAAGACTCACATTCATGCTTTCCAAAAAAAAACAAAAACAGTCGGTCTTCTGTGTCAAACTTTTTAGAGACTCGAGCATATCCTTGTAACATCTGACTTGCGTGGCCTATTGCTTATTCTTTATTTTTCTCTGCTTTCATCACACCTTAGCCTAATTCTTTGTTTTTTGCTTGCTTAAAATAGGAAAGTAGTGGCTCAAGGGAAATCGTGGTGGTAAAAGGAGACAACGTGGAGGATTATAGTCTTGCAGGTTATCCAAACTATCCATTAAGAGATATAATTAGGCGAACCTACTAAAGTATTTGACGGAATTGAGAACAGTTATCTTCTGGTGAAGTCACCTTCAATTCTTTGTATTCTGGTTTCAGAGCTCAAAAACGTTGAGGTTGCCCTGTCGTTAAAACTGAACGTTCCTGCCGCAGACCTCGTATTCTTCCTGCCCGACGATCCCAGCTCAAACATCAGAATGTTTTTTGATGCTGATTATATCCTTTTGTACGTCATTCTCCACTCATTCTGATACTTTTTGTAATTTTTAGATGATTTCCTGTTTCAAGTAGCAGTTATAAAGCAATCATGTGAAGTTAGCCGTTATGTTTTCAAGATAATGAAGGAAATATATTACGCAGCGTTACGTTTTGGAGCAGCTTTTATTGCATTCAATAAATATTATTATGGATTCATGCATAATTTTTACCTATCTTATCTTTATTTTCTCATACATTTCGAAACATTTTTACAGTAAATCTGAGGCGGAGTATGACCAAAATGTTAAGAACATGCTGTAAACACACCCAGCTGCTTAGTCTTGAGCGTGATTCTTTTGCATACGATTTTCGGCAATGAGCTATAAACGTTTGTAGAGGAGAATTTCTATCGCGTTAATTTTCTCTGTTATGAAGTTAGTGTTAAAAAAATATCACCAACAGTGTTGAAAGAATGCGTCGGGTATTGTAAACTATTTTTCGAAACAAGATGTTGCTTTGCAGAGTAATGCATAAAACTCCGTACAAACGGACGAAACAATGCTGGCGAGGAACTTCCAACATTGTGGATGTTACATGTCGCTTCCTTTTGCATATGTTGTTGTGCGTTGTTACGCAAAGTTTGAAACCAGTCAAACTCTTAGCAACGTGCATTTTAAGCAATGTTGCATCCGTTTGCACGCTGCTTAACACTTGCATAGCCCTGTGCAATTGAACGCAACATTGTTAGATGTTAGATGCTGCGTTCGTTGGCACACCCTGTTGCATGCTGTTGTTGGGAGTTGTTGCGCAATGTTTGAAACCCGTCAAACGTTTTGCCATGTGCAAACGAACGCAGCAACTCCCAACATTGTTGGGAGTTGTTGCGTGCGTTTGCACGTAGCTTATACCTAACATTTATCAGCCAAAGTTAATTATCGTTATCAAGCCTTGACACTGCTAACATACTTCCAGTTTGCGTGATGCGTTAGCAAAGATATTCGAGGAACTAGCAGCAAGTGTGCAAAACAGTGGTGAGGAGTCAGATACAAGTTTAACTCCTAACCAAGCTTCCGTAGCAATTAATCCTTACAAGAATCACAAATAGACCAACCGTCGATGACGATTTCTCTTCTTCTTTGACTTATTTTTTTCCATTGTTCAAAATCGAATGAAGGAGAAGATTTTAGAAAAGCCATCCAATTATACGAAAATACGATGGGAGTAAACTGTAGACACGACACATCGAACTTTTTTGAGGAGAACCAAAGGTCAAATATCTCAAGTGATTTACATGCAGCTTTGCAGGCTGTCAATTACGTGGTATGGGATTGGCTGTAGAAAAACGACGGTGAGTTTCAGGAGTTTTATTTTGGGGTTTTCCGCTTTGGATTTCACTGGTTTCGCGCGGATTCCAATGTTTACGATGGGCAGAAAAGTTGAAATTGTTTCTTTCGTCATCCTTTTTTATGGGATCATTTAGCAGCTAGCTATGAGTTATTCATTATTCCTAGGCTAGATGGTGTTATTCATAATTCCCGATTTTCTAACTCTAAATATTCATTACTCATTTTCAGGAATGCCCTCGGTAGTAAGATCGACTTGATGGTCTGACATGTTGGTTATTTCAAATTTGCCGCGAGGGCTATTAAGCCTCACTTCCATGCAACTTCCGGTTACTTCTGCAATCGGATTATTGTACTTTATTGGCGGGCAGGGGTAATTTTTTTTTACTCAGTTAATCTGGTGTGAACTAAAACGGGAAAATTCCGTCACACAATGGCGTATGTAGTACTTCTTTTCAAATGCCCAAAGTTCTGAACGCTTTGAATAGTCAGCAACTTATTGATTGCTTATGGTGTGGCTTTTTTAAAGTGCATTTACAGGTCGAGCTCTACCTAACTAGGATCGTCCAAATAGTAAAAATACTTATTCCGATCAAATTACCATGACTTTTTTTACAGATCTTCAAGTTTAACGAACAGATGGCAGCCAGGTAACCAAAACAGTGACTTTAGTTATTATCTGGTAATTTGCAAACAAAATCTGCACATGTTGCTACTTTTACCGGCCCAAAGCAAACTTGTTTTGCAGCAAGTGATGTTATTAACTCCCGTCTATGGCGTGATTTTTTTTTTTTTCGATTCCGCAGTTATCCCATGACTTGAAATCTGATTTCACAAAGGCACCCCAAACTTCACGATTGTAAGTTTAAATCGGTGAGATCATTGTGTCAAAAATTTTATTTGCAAGGGAAGGTTTCAGTTTACTAAAATCAGTGTGGCGTCTTAGACTAAATAGAGCATGGAGGGCTTTTTGTCGAAGATGTTCAATTGGGAGTGTAAAATTTCCGGGAGACGAGATGTGAGTCCCTAAGTAAGTATAGTCTTGTACAATGTCTATCATTTCATTGCCTATGTGATAAACATAATGACATTTTTTTGTGCCTTCTTGGAAAACCATTATTTTGATTTTCTTGGGGTTGATTTTAAGCATCCAGGAGTTGCAATATAAGGATAATTTGTTTAGTGAGATGCAAAGGTTTACGCTCTCTGCCACAGAATTGTAAGTTTTTCCCTTTATCAGTCTTGGCTGTTTATTATTATTATTATTATTATTATTATTATTCAGGAAAGGATGGAGTACTGATACAGTGTATTATTGTTGTTTTAATATTGATTTTTTTCCTTTGGAATGTTCAGTTACATGTGACACAAACACAAGTATGTTAAATGTGCAAAAACTTTAAACTTGAGGTAACATAAGCATGCTCGGAAAAGTAACTCTTTGCTGGTGCTGGCGTTTAAATTTAGCATCTATTCTAACCTGCAACCGGTGCAATGTTTCTGTTTCTTGCACATATGCTTCCATCACCAACCCTCCAAGTTAAAGTTTTTGCTTGGTCGCCATTTGGCGACCAAATCTTTTGGTTTAGGGAGACTTTTTTACAAATCAAGTCGCCAGCTTCAAAATTCTAGGCGCCATGGCGACTAAAGTGTTCACAACTTGGAGGGTTGATCACACATGCAGACTAGCTTTACACCTTTATCAATAAGTTTGTCGTTCATTAACTCTTGGCTTGAATGTGTTTGTACTTTGGCAGGTTGAAGCCAGACTGCGTGCTTGAACTTGCTGAAGGAATGAGACCACCTGAGCCAGAACCCGAGACTGTCGCTGAAGAACAGGAAGAAGAAAAGAAGTCAAGAAAGAGCTCAACATCCAGCTCATCGTCATTATCTTCATCATCAGATGATGAAAAGGACGAGGAAAAGAAAAAGGCAAAGAAAGAGAAAAAGGAAAAGAAGAAGAAAGCCAAAGTTGAAGCTGCTGCTGTAGCTGCAACTGCAACAGAGGTAGAGGCAGCTGTGTCAGAGGAGGTTGAAGAAAAGAAGGAAGAGGCTGAAGAAAAGAAAGAAGCAGAGGAAAAGAAAGAAGAACTTGTAGCGAAGGCAGACGATGCTGCTGCCGTGGTAGTGAGTGGTGAAGGGGGAACATCTGTAACAGAGAGGGTTGTTATCTGAGAGCAAAGATCATTCACTCATCAGTCCTCTACATCCGAGGAGAAAGAAGCCCCAGAAAAGGTGTTTGGTGAGGAGTTCGGTACGTTCTCTTCAACTATGGAAAGTTCATCTTCATTTACCACCACCACCCGTGTTGTAACCTCCAAACAAGTCATCTCTTCTTCATCCACTACGCAACGGATAATAACATCAGAAGGAACAACTATACAAGCAATTGAGGATGGAGAGCCTGAAAAAGTAAGTGCTTCACACATGGTTAGTACATTGACAAGATACCTAAATTTGGTTTTTAGCCCAACAAAGTGAAATTGTGGTCTCTGCTTGTTGTTGTTCTTAAATATTGTAAAGTGACACTATAGTCCTTAAGTTGGTTTGTTGTTTTGAATTTTATTATTGGTAACTGATAGATATTTGGAGTGTTTGTTTCTGACCTATACTAAAAAGCTTTTAAACTACGGTAACACTCACAGTCAAGAACTATAAGTTACTTTCATTCTCTTGTGAAATTCCGTCTTTTGTTTACAAGCAAACAGAAGGCAACCTAGAAAGAAAAACTAGCAGTTTATTAGAATTAACTTGGAGCTTTTCTCCAGATGCTTGAATTATTATTATATTTTTCAAGTTTCCCACTAATGATGTCTTGTTATATATTTCAGCTAATGTTAAATGATCCTGATCTTCAAAAAGCAGCAGGTGAGATGCTTAATGATGCACACGATGAGGTTCAGTGCAAATTATAATACTTTGTATCCTGTATTTAGAGTCAGTTTAACGTACTCAACCGTTGTACATGATCTAACCTGAAAACCTTTTTGGAGATGGAAAGAAATACTGGTTACTGTCAGCACATTTGCCCTCATTGTTACAGGAGGTCTGTCATAATAATATATGAGCCATCATTTTGCAACTTAAAAGATAAAACTCCCTTTCAACTGAGTGCCTCAGGCTTAGCAAAGAGGTATCCATGGAATCCTTGCGAGCGGGAACCAAACCACCCTTGAAGGCAGCTGCCAACTGGAACCGTCACACTAAAGGAAATTCAGTGCTTAAGTCGCAAGATAAGCAAAGGCACTGATCACATGCTCTTGAAGTAGGGACCATAGCCTCCCACGCAGACGTTCTTAGGGGTTCGTCACGCGTTCCTGTTGGACAGAAACGCGTGACGAACCCCTAAAAACGTCTGTGTGGGAGGCTAAGGGGACCACTGGCTGCATTGGCTTGCAATTTAACTTTGAATAAATTACATGTAGCCACATTTATTGCCAGACACCACCAAGTCCACAAGTAGTGATAGCAGCCTGAGAAAACAGTTGACATTTTGCGACACTACCGCAGGCTTCCCCACAAAATGATGTCTAAGGAAAAAGTGCAGAGATTTCTTGCTGATCAAGTGTAACTACCCAAATCTACGCTCTTTCCTCAGACATCATTTTGCAGGGAAACTGACAGTGGAGTCACCGGGGAGTTAGCTGCTGTCCATAATATTATCAAGGTGTCCGCAATTGTAAGGTGTCTTCGAGATGAGAGTTGTTTGTGCAGTCTGGGCATTCACTTGTGAAGAGTGTGAGAAACGTTAGAAGGATTTGTCATTTGTAACAAGACCTTTCATTTAAAGATACTTGCTTTCAAAGGTACTAGAGATACTTAGCCTTGTCAAACACATAAAGCATGTTGTTTTCGAGGTTTAAAATGGATAGGTGAAGTCTTTTTGTTTAGTTAGTTTTGCCTAAGATAAGTGGAGTTGTTTCAGTTGTTGTAATTATTGTAGAATGCTCATCACATCCTTATCATCTTTGCCGTAATTGTTTTTAGGTTGAGCAAGCTTCTAGTTGAGAATGGCATTCACATTAGAAACAGGTTCATGTGCAGTTGCTTTTGTTTTTTCTGTTCTTTGTTTGGCTCGGCATTTTAGGTTTGTTTTGTTGATTCTTTTATGATTTACAATGTTGTTGAAGGACCTTAAGCCCTTCAATAGAATTGTTGCTTGGTCATTCTTTTTAAAGCATCTGTAGTAGAGAAAACTAACTTAAACAAAAAAGTTTTTTTAAAAACTTAAATTTAAACTGACAAAATAATAGTCGGCTAGCTTCTAATAAAGTGACTGCATTAAGCCATGCATTCCTTTAAGACACTCTTTAGGTTGTTAATTGTACTAATCATAAGAACTATAGGGTTAAAGCATATTGCAGTTTGTTAAATGGTTAAAAGATGTTTGTTGAGTCTAAAACAAGCTGAGCTTGCATTCGTATTTGTTTTGGTGAACCCAGCGTACCTGGAAGTTGTGTAAAATTTGTCAAAATGCTCCTATTTACCCATTTAAGAGACACTTTCCGGTAACTGTATGCCCTGCTAGCAGAGGCTTTTCCCTTGTGTTTCTCAGCGTTGTACTGCCATTCTCTTCGCGGTTTTGGTTGCTCGCGTTTTGTTTTGGTTGTGAACCAGCCGAGGAAAAGACCTCTGCCGACAGCCGCTTGCGATTCCTGTTGAACATGCGCGAGATGAAAATGCGGTTACCATGGAATTTCTGTCACGTGTCGGTAATACGATGCCGCCGCCGGAGTTCGCTCATGTATTCATGAGTCAAATTTCCCACGGGAATGACTCGCACTCGCCACGTTGATATAGCGGGCTCGCTTTTGCACAGCAAACTAGTACATAAAAGATGAGCGAGTTGATAAAACCGGTTCCACAACCGGTTTAGTCATGTGATTACCTCCTAAATCTTGGAGGTATCTACAGCGCATGTTCAACAGGAATCGCAAGCGGCTGTCGGCAGAGGTCTTTTCCTCGGCTAGTTAACAACCAAAACAAAACGCGAGCAACCAAAACCGCGAAGAGAATGGCAGTACAACACTGAGAAACACAAGGGAAAAGCCTCTGCTAGCAGGGTAGTAACTGTATTAAAACTCTCATCTTATTGAAAACTCGACTGACCTTGCTATTGGATTACCAACTTATTAACTCTTTAAGCCCTAAGAGTGATCAGCATCAAATTTCTCCTTCTAATATCAATGCTTTGTAAAACAAGAGTGGTCGTGAGAATTACAGACATAATCACACAAGGTGAATTTGCCTGATATTTTATCAACTTCTCCCCCACCCTGAAAATCTAACTTCCTGAATTTCTTGGGGAGAGGGGGCCTCTGTACACGTACCATAATTAAGGTAGAGATTGGTAACACCGTAAGGCATTGAACCTTTCTATTGGACCAATGATATCAAGTTCTTTTTTAAGTCTTAGCTTAAACAATAGCTTTACTGGTAGTAAAACTTAATACCTTTTTAAAAGATTAATTGTAGATTTATTTGATCATACGGGACACTATAGAGTCGTTCTGCGTTTTACTTTTGTTTTTCCTTAAAGAATTAGATAAATAAAAAGCCATTTTTTCCCTAGGCTCTGTTTTCATTGAAGAAGAACAACCTTTCCGAGAGGTTGTCTCTTAAAATTGGTAAAAAAGTAAATATTCTCAACAACTTACTTAACGTCTATGTAATCATGGTCTTGAATTCCAAAAAAAAATTGTCGACACCTTAAATCAAATAAATAAACCTTTGTTCTAAACTGTAACAAATTCTCTGAATATTCTTGTGGATTAAAAATTGAAGTGTGACCATTTATTCTAGCAAAGTGTTTTAATTAGAAATATCGTGGGCATAAAGCTAGTCAATGTTGCTTTTCACTGGACTTAAATGTTTAACTGTATGAATTATACTTTTTTGTAAATTCAATTCCAAGGCAAATTCGTTACTTACAGCGTCTTGCCAGTAAGCCTTCAGTACTGTTTTCCACACTGGCCCCCAATGAAAGCGATATATCGTCCAATGTTGAACCACACTGACCTTCAATGGTTTTCTTTCGACAGATGGATTCTGTAGATTCTTCTCATAATAATAAAGAACTCACCAAGATCAGGGGAAAGGGATTCAAAAGCCCTGGAAAACTTTACACAAAGAAAAGCACTGGAGACACTGGGGAAGCTGGTTCTTGATTTTTGGTGTTAATCTTGTAATATTCACTAGCTTGGGGACTTGGAATAATCGGTTCCAGTTACATCACATACATTCTTTTAGAATTGTACCGTGGCAGTGTAGTAGACGTTTTTGTAGCCTACCCGCAATAATAGCTGGTTTCCGAATCGTAGTAGTCTTAGTTGCGCTAGTAAGTAGTATTTTTCCCTTTTGCGTTATGAAAATCCTAAATTATCGCGAAGTTAATTTGTGAAGGACACAAAAAGTACATGTAATAGGCGAGCTAGGATTCGGTTAGTCTTATTCTTTTTAAATTGCGGAGTTGACTTTCCAATTAAGCTAGAGAACAATTTTTGATGCTATAAGCATCTTTATTTAAGTAATTTTCTCCTTTTTGTCACTTTGTTAGAACAATTTTCCATGTGTGTCCAACCAAGTTTCATACATTCTAATAAGCTTGCCTTCTGTTAACAATAGTTTAGTCCATTTCGGAATGCTGAGTTTCTGTCGCTGTGTATTTTTGTTTTGATCACAATGAATCTTTGACTCGCTCAAATTGTTTACTGATTTACACATCTGTATCCAGTAAAATTGCAATTCGATTTACTTGTCACTGAATTAGATTTTTAACTGTAGCATAATTGTTTTAAAGAGTGGCTTCAATTAAAGGTTATACTTGTACGCCTTTCAAGTGAGTGTGCCGCCAGTGTCTTTTGCCCCGACTTCTGCTCCATACAGTCTTTGCATGGCGTTCGCTTCGCCTATTTGTCTAGCCTGCGTAGCTTGCGGGATCGTCAGTGTGCGCATTTGACGGAGGAATTGCGAAGCCGAGCTGTACTGCCCCCGAAATTATCCCCATTTCTCTTCACGTTGGCCACGAAATGATCCCCAATTAATTTTTGGAATGGAATGATACTCCGCCACGGTTAAGCGCTTTTGTCATCGAGTCACCTTTATGTCTACTTTTGCATCATAGACATCAACATTAATTTTCAAAAAGTGTTAAACACCATTTATAAAATTCACTATCCAAGACATGCAGTTTTAACATTATTTTTGAATTTAACATCCATGCAGTTTTCTCTATAACCCGGGCTATAATCGCCCAGGCAAGTGTAGATTAGTGAAAAATTAATTAATGTTGTGCATTTTGCTCAGTTCTAGGACATCATTCCATTCCTTAAATTAGATAGGGATCAATTCGGCGTCGACGTGAAGAGAAATAAGGATCGTTTCGGGGTCAATTTGGGGATCATTTCGGGGGCTGTCCCAACTACCGGTATTTCTCTGGATACACAACAAGCCGCTTTCATACGAAATTACACGTCAGAAATAGCCTGCTTTCGCACCTTGCTTAAACACCCCAGCATGCACGTACCTACATAGCCCTACACAACCCTAAATAGCCGTACATAGCCCTCCATTGCTCTACATAGCCGTACAAAACCATACACAGCCCTACATAGCCCTACATGACCCTACATAGCCATACATGTCCCCGCATAGCCCTACATAACCATACATAACCCTACAATAGCCCTGCATAGCTCTACATAACCCCGTCGGGGGAGGAGTATGTTAAAGCTGAGGTGAAATTTTGCATTTCAAGCACCCGGTAAATCAAATGGCCGCCTGGACTTTTAAAGAGAGAGAAAAAAACGAGTTTTTCTTTCCACTAAATTTTAATGTCTTCAATATCTTGGATAACAGGGAAAGAACTGAAGCGAGAAATAACTAACAACTGATACCACTGAATTTCTTTGGAAGAAAAACATGAAAAGTATATAGCGGCCGTGAGTAAATGAGAAATATTAGCGGCTACCAAGGTGAAAATGACCGGCAGTGAAAGACACAGAGTGAACAGGAACAAAAACGTTTCCAACAAAACTTGAAACTAGGAAGTTTAAAGAAGTTTCACGTTTTAGTCGTGCAAAACAACGGTAAGGAATTCTACAAAAGTGTGGTTCACGTGCAAAGCTGTTTTTTGCACATTAGAAAAAAGAGTGTACCTCAAGTACAACGTTTTTTTGCTAATTGAATCTATTGCTGTTATTTTTTTACCCTTCTCGTTCTCTTCACCTTATCTTTAGTATTACTCGATTTTATATTTTCTTTGAGGAAACTATTAGCGCTTACCGTTTGTATGCAAAACCCGGAAATTCCGGGGAGAATTCAAATAGAACGGTTCATTCAGGTGGAAATTTCCCGGAAAAAAAGTAATACCTTTCGAGGTTTCGACTGTTTTCCCGTTTTTACCAAAACGACAGAAATTTCCTGTACTATTTGTTTGGATTACTAGTGCCAGGCTTCATGTCAAGAGAAAGCGAGAAATTTACGGTTATTTTGTAAATGGTACAACTCAGTCCCGTTTCTCTTGTCGGTGCCCAAAAAAATACCATCACCATTTGACGGAAATCTTTCACCGAAATTTCCGTACAAAAGGCAAGCGCTCTATAAATATTAAAGAGAGCTTTGCTTTTAGCCCTGGCTAAATCTATACCGTAAGATTCTGAAAATAAGCCCCGAGGCTTATATTTTTCAAAGACCCTTTTTGAGGTGCTTACTACGAAGGGAAATTTGCGTTTCGAAATCGACTGGGCTAGCCCTATAGTTGCAAGTAAATTTACCGTTTTTGCTCTGTTTTTGTATTTGAGGGCAATTTTCCAAGTACAAGCCCCCCTGAGGGCTTATATTTGGAGGGGCGATTTAACGCAGGGTTTTTTGCGTTACCGGATTGAGGGGCTTATACATGGAAGAGCTTATTTTTGGAATTTTACGGTATATTATTACTTCTTTATATCAGAGATGCCCGGATCCTCCCCTCGTCCGCGCGTGCGTTTTAAGAGCCAATAAGAAAATACCCCTGGGAAATGCGAATATAATAATCACGAGGTTGCTGAGTGGCGCCTTATTCAAATTTACAATTGTGTGGAAACTTTTAATTTGCATTGGCGGAGGCAGACACGAACGTACACCTCACAGTGAACAATTACTTGGAGTTCAGGGAAATGTTTTTCAGCCACAAACCATACCACATCACTGACTTCCTTAAACGCCATCCTGGGGTTTGGCTCGACAAGATAACAAGCTAAAGAGGTACGTATATGTCGCTCTTGAATTTTTGTGCTCGTTCAGTTCAGTTGTGACAGTTGTAACTCGTATTCCCGAACACAGCGCTCAGTAAACGTGTTATTCTTTCGTTTAATTTGCTATGTTTGGCTTTCCTAACCATACATTTCGCTAATAAATTGTTGGTCATTACAGCATTCGATCAAGATGCCTTTGCTGTTCGAGTGAGCTGGATAAACACGTGGCCGCATGGAATACAACTTAACCTTCCAAAGGTGAGGCCTTCTCTTTTTTAAATTTTGTACATTTGTAAGTAATAGTAACTCTTTGCAGAATAAAGCATTCGGAGTTTCAAACTCCCTTTTGATAATATATAGATTTAGCGGGGGCTAAAAGCGAAGCTCTGGTAAATAATAAGACAAAAAAGCAAGGCTGATTTTACAGTCGGGAATTTATTATCGTTTAACCGATATTTCGGGAGGCACGGCCTTCCTTCTTCGGGGTCTTACATTAAAAGATAATATATTCCCGACTGTAAAATCAGCCTTGCTTTTTTGTCTTATATTTTCACTTATTGCTGATTAGATCCTTTATTAGGATCCGGTCCTTCTTTTTTGTAAGCTGGTCCTTGCTTAAAAAATTGAATCTGGTAAATAATACTTATAAACAAAAAAAATCAAATCGTGTAATGCGGGGACGACAATTAGCCAAAAAACAAATTGCACGTGCAGCACACTTTTTCTTCTAATTAGCAAAAGCTCGCTTTTTTGTTTTTCCCTTGCCGTTGTTTTGCACGACCACAACGCTGTTTTGTACGAATAAAACGTCAAACGTCCTAGTTACACGTTATTTTTATGGAGGAGTTGTCGTATATGCTTACCCAATATTGTTTCCTGTGTTTACGTTCGCTTTTATTTTTAACTGCCGCTCGTTTTCACCTTGCTGGCCGTTAGCATTTCTCATTTTCTCACCGCGGCTTTGAATTTCCATGTTTTTCTTCCTACGAAATTCGTCTCCTTTGTTTTCAATAACTCACTCTAGTTCTTCCTCGTTTTGTAACATCTGATTACCAGAACTATGAATTTGGGAGTGTCACTACGCTTTTAAAGGATCTCGGTTGGATGTCTCTAAAGATCAGGAGAAATGTAGACAGTCTCTGTCTCCTCAAAAAGGGATTAGATAACAACGCAATCCTGCCCCTGGATGAATTATCAAAGCCGGGCTTTAAGACTAAACATATGCACAATAGATATTTATACACCACAATTTATGCTCGCACTAACATATTCAAATTCAGTTTTGTGCCACGTACAATTAGAGATTGGAATAATCTGCTAAGTTCCGCAAATCATTGTTATTTACGATTCTCTAGAAATCCGCTGACCCGAGATGTAATTTATATCATTCATTTAATGAACGAGGTTACATCAAATAAATAAGTGAAGTGAAGTGAAGTTATCCACGTTAGTGTAAACATAAAAAGACACGACTTTGTTGTTGTTTTTCTTTTTTAAGTCCGGGCGGCCATGTGATTTCCTTCCAAATAAAACCTTGAGTTGCATTTGGGTTGCCATACTTGTTGATTGAGTTATTTTACATTGCTATGCCTGTGGTGCGGACGGAAGGTCGGTCGGTGTATTACCAAATTTTCTCGGACGGGTAGATTACCACAATTCCTTAGCTATAGGGCTCCGTGCGTGGAGCTCCGCTTTAGCCAAATCACAATAATAATTAAGCAGGTTAGTGTATTCTTAATTAACTCTAGTGTAATAAAGTCTTCGATTAGTAGAAGCTTTTGCATTCAGTGCAGTTCTTTGCAGTAAACCGAACAGAAAAATTCCACAGAAGATAGTAAACGAGCAAAAAGTTTGGTGGCAGGGAAGCACTTAAGTACAGGGGTTAGGGGACCAAGAGTGGAGCCCTCCTGCGGGGAGGGCAAGATAGAGTTGTACCGGCATGTGATACAAGATGGACTGGACTGGATTAATAAAACATGAATTAATAGAACATGGAGTGATAAAATATAGATTACTGAAAAGATGGAGCGATAACACATGGATTAATAAAACATAGCGAGATATTGATTAATAAAATAAAATAAAATAAAGTCAAATTAAGCAAATACACAGCCTGGGTAGCAAGCGTTTTCGTTTGGTTTCGGAGCAAAGAAAGACCGAGGAAGGGCATTTTCGGTTTCGACAGCGTGAGAAATGAAACGAGAGCCAAAAAGTGAAAGAGGGGAGAAGGGGAGGGAACCTTCCGTTCTTCCCCACCTCCTCCCTGCTCTTTCACTTGCGCCATTTTTCGCGCGGACTTTGACTTCTTGTTCCTGCTCACTTTTCAGGAGCAGTAAACTATTGATTCCAATGAGCCAATGAGTCAACTTTTCAGTTATTTTGTTCTATGATGCAGGTTCGCTAACAACGCTCTCGTGAAACTAAAAACAAAAACAACGACAAAAAGTAACGTAAGATAACGTTATTCAACGAGGGTGACACTTCACAATTTCAAGCGCTGGTATAAAAACCAATGGCCCTCTGATTCTATGGCGTACAATCCCCGCCAAATTCATTGTTTGAATTTTAAATTCATCATTTAATTTTCCACTTGAATTTTTTAGCCGAATCTAAAATTTTACACTCTTCCTTCAGAGTTCGCATCATTAGAAAACGTTTTTACACTCGTCTTCTATTTCTTAAACTCAACTCTTTTATTTGACCTTGCTTGCGTTACATTTTCAACTCGCTTCATCAAATTACAATTGCCGAGTCATATTCAAACTCGACCTCAAAAATTTTCAACACGACTTCAGAATTTTCGTTCACGCTGCAGTGATCGTTGATCATGACCATCTGTCGGGGGGTGGGTCGTGTTTGGCTCTTTTGTCCATCATGTTTTGCGCCTTTTGTACAAACATGGCGGCAGCGTTCGCTCTTGCAGTTGTACAAGACACTTTATAGCATTTAGATTCCTATCAGGACGGTGATTACAGCGGAATTTTGCTTCGATTGGAGTATTTAAATCGTATTATTATAAATTTTGGGGATTTACCCGATTCTATCGTGGCTAAAACAAAAGATTGTGACAGGCGGACTCCCCTATTGAGTTGTGATAGCGATGCATTTTAGCCTAAAATTATATTTTTGCTCTAACGAGCGTGTCTTTTAGGGATTTGCCTCTCTTATATGATATAATCGGAGGGTTAGTATAGATGCTTTTCAGTAACGGCTGGTTTTGTATTACAACCCAGTTATTCATCAAAATTTCTTTTAGGCCTCGTACTGCCGGGTGATATGGTCGTGACAAATGGCAAAATTTCGTTTGAGTCTTTTTTCTTTGTTGGAGAGCCAACCTTCTGTCCTCGAAGCGGACTCCTCTCAATGAAGTTATTAGGATATCCGCGCGCTTTGAGGCGCAGTTTGAAGTTTGAGAGGCACTCTTCAAAAAGTAGTACAAAGTAGTTTGTGAAGAGTTTGTTCTTAGGAGTCTCGTTTGTTCTTATCGGGGGTAGAAACGGAATCATTTGACTCATGATATTCACGATTCCTGCCGTTTTTGCCTCGATGATTCATGATTCCTACAAGAATTTTCTTCCAGATTCAGTATTCACGAAGACTATTGATTACTTCTTATTTTCTCAGTGGCAACTTAGTCTCGTTTTGTATAGTTTCTTCGGCGTTCAAAGTTCTACCGTCCAGACTCGGTATAATGATCATTTGTTTGCCGTAGGTATGGAAGTTGTTTTTGTAACTGAAAGTTAAGCACCAAACAGACTATCCGCAGCCCCGATTCCACGAATTATATAGGGGGGGTCCGGGGGCATGCTCCCCCGGGAAAATTTTAGCAAATTGGACTCTCGGAAACGCCATATCCTACATTCCCTGGATCGAACACAACTAATTTATACGTCTACTTTGTTGAGCTTTTCTCTCAGTCTCGTTATTCAAGATTCCCCAGCCGAAGTGCAAAGATTTATGATTCCCAAGTTTTTAAAACAAAGATTCAAGATTCTTACATGTTTTGTAAGTGTGATTCATGATTCCTGATTCCGCTTCCACCCCCGATTCTTAGGGTTGTGTTAATGAGATCCTCTGGGTAGCCTCTCTGTAGCAGATGTGATTTGAAGTTTGTAATTTTCTCTTCGAACATTATTTTAGAAGAGTTCATTCTGAGAAGTCTTAGGGCCTCTCCTTTAATGAAGCCTTTTTATTTCCTTGAGGGGCAGGATTTAAAATGCGTATATTGAAATGTCTCAGTTGGTTTAAAATGAGTCCGCACATCAAGGATTGCGTTAGCCTGCGTAGCAAGCGTTTCCTATTTCCTTTATTGCCCGCGTGTAAAAGGAAATAGGAGACGTCTGCACGCAGGCAAGGTTTTCCAAAACCTAGAATACCGTTCCTCGGTCTTTCTTTGCTCCGAAACCAAACGGAAACGCTTGCTACGCAGGCTAGGATTGTGTCTCTTTCGAATCTTGTGCCTTTGTAGATGTAGGTGTCCAGAATGTTGTCTCCTTATCGGTTATTTCAGCCGTAAATTTGATCGTAGGTTGATGATTGTTCGCATGTTCAATGAACTGCTCTATTCTGTCTCTGTTTATAGTTCAGAACGAGAATATGTCATCTATAAAACGTTTCCATACGAGCGGTTTTAGTTCGCTTTGGCTAAGGATTTCGGTGAGGCTACCTTATTCATGAATACACCTATTTCAATTAAGGTTGCTCCCGTGAACCATGTTTCATAGCCTGCAGTGCACTATGGCAAACCCTTTTGTAGCAGGAGGTTTTAATTAGTCTTGTTCACGTTCATTGAAATAAAGGAGACCATTTGTGAAAAGGCAATGGAAGCATCAGCAGCGTTTGCTTTCTAGGTTTTTAGGCTTGTTGTGGGCACATAATTTACAATAATAATGCACCGCGGGCTATGAAACATGGATCATGCATCATTCTTCTCTGAAGCAACCTTAATTGAAATAGGTGTATACAATTAGAAAAGGCGACTGCCATTTTCGTGCAAATGGCTGTACCATGTGTTTGAAGGTAGTTTTTTCCATAAGTTAGAGAAAAATACCAAGAGGAAAATCTTAAAACTGAATATTTTTTATCTCCTGGAAAAAAATAATGCGTTTTCATATAGACCGGCTGTAGACCGCAAATTAGGAACGTCTATTTAAAGCCTCAGCGTAGTCCGTGACGTGAGGCCCGTGGATCGGGATCAATAGGAAGTTTGCTGTCTGGTTTAGTAAACTTCTGGTTTTCATACAATACGATATTTCTGTCTAGTGTCAATCAGCCCAGTGGCGAGTAGCTTACCCTGTCGCATTTATTATTTATTCCTATTTTTGGAATTTCCGGTTACCTCAAATTAGTCACGTTATCAGTGTCACGCGATATGTTGGGAGACAGAGGGATTGGGGGAAGGGTGCGTGAAAATAATCCAAAACGTTTCCTGCTTATGATTGAATTTAAAAAGAAATGGTGCAATTTTCAAAACCCGACAAGCGATAACGTGTTATGAGTTTCAAGTAATTCAGGGCAAATTATAGCAAAATTCGCCGAATAAAATGCGAATATTTTGATATTTCTAAATAATTTCTATGCCTGTAAAAAGCCTTCTAAAGACACCTTAAATATATGATCCTTGCAAGGTCGATGACAGATGAGGCCGCAGTTAAATGACTCATTATGCAAATTACACGTTGCTAAGGCTAAAACATTGTTTACGAATCTTCAGCGTAGTAAGTCACTTAACGAGTACAAACGAAGATTTTTTTCTCGTCACTTTCCGTGGTACAATCGGGTCAGTGTCACAACAACATTAAGAACAGCGGTTCACTCGTAAGAATTCAAGATGGCGACGAAGAAAACAGCCCAACAAGACGAAAATTAAGGGCCAATTTATTAAGGACATTTTTGCGGCTGTGTTGGACCGCACTGAAAACAATTGATCTAAAAAGATAAGGATTGACAATACCGCGCTGAAACTTGCCAGGTTTATTTACATAATGTTAAGGGAATATGTATTAAAGTCCCCGGCAATAATACTAGAATGGGGGCGCTTATTATCAAAACCACATGTGAAGGAGGGTGGGCTTATTGGAAAAACGGCGCTAAATCGAATTATCACGGTAACGACGGTTTTGGGGGCCATCATGACGGGTAGCAATCGTGTGAAAATATACAGTGTTGTGTGCAAATTATTTTCCTTCTTGTCCTCTAAATTTTTCCTGCAAAAATTGAGGACAAATGTCTGGAAAATCTAAAGCAAGCGACCGGACAAATTAAAGGACAGGTACGGCCTCCATTAATTGTTAGTACAATCCTTTGGTGTGGAGCTTAAGTTTACAATTCTTCCTTTTTAAAAACAGCCGTTATATTAAAATTATCCGACATTAGATTCACATACAAGACCTTTCACCCGCCAAGATAACTTTCAAAACCGTCATAAGGTCTACAGTGTACGGCAGTAGGAAAATTGAATTTTTCATATTTCAAAACAACCGAGTAATCTTTGCCTCTGCTTTTGTTTCAGTCCAGTTCAAATCAAATACAGAATATTCCGTAAATCCCGTCTTTTAGTATATTCCGTATGTTAGAATACAGTATTCCGTGTATTCCACCATTCCATCAGTCCGCCGTTCCACCGAACAGGATCACCCTTTTGTTTACTTTTGTTTCGCTCACCTTTGTTTTTCTTTAAATTTTTCTCCCGTCTGTCAGGCCGACGTTCGTTTGGTTGAGTTGGAGAGAATGGTCCGAACCTCTGAGCAAGGGAAAACTTTAGAGCAGGAGAGAGGAGGCGTCTCTATTGTTTTCAGGTATTTGTCTGTGACCGAGTCATTCCTGACAGCGTGACGTCACATTGAAATTTATTTTTTCCTCAACGACACTTAAGGTGGCTCGACTGGATATTTTGGGGGATACCTCCCAAGTTTGAGCATTAACTACGTTACCATGAGCAAAGATATGGAAAAAAGGTTACCACAACTGTATTATATAAAGATGAAAATCTCTTATGATTTGGCTTTTACCGCAATCGGAGTCGCCATGACAAAGCAACGACGCTATTACGTTTTTTATTTATCTTTGTGTTTCTCTGTACCAGGAGTTTTTTTGAGAAATCGCTTAAGGGAGTATGTACCTGCCATAATTGCCTCAGTTATTGCAAAGTTTGAGCAAATTCTGTGAGAGCGTTTTCGAAATATTTTGAAACGAAGTTCTAAGCATCACAAAAACAGCGAAATAGCATGCTATCCACACAATTAGCTAATGTTTTAAGAAAATGATAAGCTTTGGAAACGCGGCTTCATCTCATAGCGGTTTGATTCCATTGAAACCTCCTACAAAAAAGAGGGGAATTGCTCTGGGCGATCGCGAGTAAGAAGGATTTTATTAACTTACATTCAGCTGCCTTTGTTACAGTTTTTGCACTTAATTTGGTCCACGCCTACAAATCTTGCTTTTTTCAAAAAACTGCTCGATAAATTTTTTTATAAATTTGACAATCCCAAGATCAATTGTCAATAAATATACTCTGCAAGTTTCAAGAACATTGAAAACAGGGAAGGCTTTCAAATAGGACCTCAAATATGACCAATTTTTCCCCCAGACTTTGTTTTAGCAAGAGAGCGTCCTCATTATTCACTGGCATTGTTTTCAAGTTTCATATGCACGTGCAAATTTAGAACAGTTGTGGTAATCTTTTTTCCATATCTTTACTCATGGCGACGTAATTAATGCTCAAACATGGGAGGTATCCCCCCTAAAAATCCACTCTAGCCACCTTAACTTTATTTCATATTTACACTGAAAATTGAAAATTACAATTTAAATGAACTTTACCCTTATACATGAAAAATCAGTAACTTTTACTTATTTTACTTTTTTTAACATAACATAGTTAGTTGACTGAAGAAAACTATATTTGCTATGTGATTAATTATTGCACATCTATTATACGCACACGTATCCACAATGGCTTTAAAAAAACAAACAAACAAACAGAAAACTTAAACAGGACAGTTAAAGTATAAAATCATAGAAACATTTCTAGTGTGGAGAAGCCATCGAAGTTAAACAAAGAAAGGGCTAATACAGGCTTTTGCTCAGCATTTGTAAAACGGAAGAGGTTTAATTCATGAATAAAAGAAGTTTGATACGATAGTTGATTTGCGTTGATGTAACGAGCTATTTCGCTCATCAATCCTTTTGAATCCTAAGAGACGTTTTTGAATCACCTGTGGTTTCTTGGCTTCTTGACTGTTTGGGGTAAATTTTGCGAACTTTAACGCTGTCACAGTGTGTTAAGTTTGCTTGCTTGTTCACTGCTTGTGTTGAAAGTTTGCTGGTTAATCTGGTGCCCCTCTGTTTTGATCAAAGTAATTGCTGGCCTTTACTGCTTTCAAAATTTACTCCTCTTGGTTGTTTTATCCGGTTTGTTGTTGTTAAAATTTGCTATTTGCATTTGTCTGCAGTTTATTGGTGGCTTTTTCCCCGTGATTTACTTGGTTGTGTCTTTGTGTCTAAATTTTGCCTGGAAATTGATTTTTTTTTCAAGTTTTGATTAATTTTCTTTCATTTCACATTACATTACATTACAATTATCAACTCATAAATTACTTATTTATTTATGTGTTATAATTCACAAACGTTTCCCATCACTGTGAATGTGGAAAAGAAAAGAAAACCCAACACAACAACAACAAATAAATAAATAACAATAATAAATAATAAAATGAAATGATGTATAAAATCAATAAGAGAGGTTAAAATAAGTAGTGAGAGCAGATTTAAATGCCTCCACGAAAGTCTGATCTAATAGAAAAGGCGGTAAACTATTCCATTTTTTCAGAGTTCTAGTAAAACAACTCTATTTATAGGTATTGCTGCTAATATCAATGTTTATAAACTTGCTGTTATGGTAAGAGCGTGTAACACGGGTTGAGCGTGCAATGTATTCTGGAATATTGACCCTGATTTTATTGTTCACTATTTTGTAACATGGTGGTGAGTCCTTCAATTTTGCGCCTCAGTTCTAGTGAGGGCCAGTTCAAATCATTCAGGATATTAGTGACTGTACCGGGTTCTCGCTCGTAGCAGTTTTTTACAAGTCTGGCAGTTCACCGCTGTGCTCCTTCAATATCGTGGCAATGCTTTTGAGTATGTGGGTCCTACACGCTGCAGGCGTATTCCAGAAAAGGACGAACGAGGGTAAGCTAGGCCTGACTTTTAACATTCTCTGGACAGGAATAAAGGTTACATCTGATGAAACCAAGGGACCGGTTAGCCTTCCCTATAATGGTTTCTATATGAAAACTCCAATTTAAATTGGAGGACAGCTCGACTCCCAAGTAAGGATGACGAGATACAGAGTCCAAAGGAGCTCCATTCATTGTATACTGATGAACGATTGGGTTTCTCGACCGAAAGACCCTCAAGATCTTACATTTGTCACAATTGAAGGACATTTACCATGATTTAGTCCAGGCCACCACGCTGTCAAGGTCTTGCTGCAAGGTATTGGCGTCATCTTTACTGCTAACGGTTGGGTATAAGAGCGTGTCTTCCGCAAAAAGCCGAATGTGAGATTTTGTTTACACCGATGTCGTTAAATGTAGACGAGGAACAATAAGGGGCTTAGCTTGAGTAGGAGGTGTTGGTGTGGGACAGTATCAAAAGCTTTAGCAAACTAGCAGGATGATATCGCTTTGCTTGTCATGATCAAGGTTTCCTAGCAAGATCTGTGAGGTGGATGAGCAGTTGGTTCTCACACGAATGAGATTTGTGGAGAAAAAATACGAATACAAATTACAAAAAAGAAAACATCAAACATTAGAACATAAGCTACTAAATTATTTATAAGAAAAGAGATCAAGGCCAAAATTGGCCTGTCCAAAATGGTGAGCTTACTGCGTACATTGACACTAAACAAACAAGGTGACAAAACATGTTGAAAGGCAGCCAGAGAAAACTTTTTTGCTGCCATTGAACGAATCGAGGTGGCAAAATTACTAGACAAACATTAAAGAATCGCACATACAGAAAAAAACATATCCAAAAAGCAGAGCGGAAAATAATCTTGCTCCCTCTGAAATTTAGTATAACTTTCCCCCTGCGCACACGTTCCTATTAACTTTGCCGAAAGATATATTACTCAGTAATTAGGTCATAAGATAATTAGACTGGTATGAATTAACAACCACCTTAATAAACCTTTACAAAGGAATTAATACTCCGTCGTATAATTAATCTTTTTCAGGTGTGACTAAAAAATTCACACTTACCCTCCTTATTTGCGTTAGAGTCTCTCGCCTTCAGTTGGTCTTTTCTTCACTGGACAATTTCTCTCAGTAAATCTGCAGATATTCCACAGCCTTTATGCAACTTACATAGTCCACCTTTTCGTTAGCAACTTTTAAGTTCATTAACTTGCTTGTTGAGCTCATTCAGGGCCATCCTCCATCTCCTTCACTTTCCCTCTTGCTTCAGACTGGTTTGTTTCAAGTTTGTTGACTCGAGCGTCCAGCTTATCAAATTTCTTCTCTAGACTGGAGACAGAGGAAGAAATCTTTTCTAGTTTTTTGTCCATTTCCGCTATCCTTGCGAGAACGCAATCTATTTTTGACCCAAGGTTTCCGTCATTCTTAAGGCATCTTAAGTTTCGTCAGATGAGGAAAAGAGTATAGTAAACTACTCTAACTCGCAGACACTTCCTTGATCATTTTCTTCTCCAGAGAGCGTAGCTCACGGTCTGATACAATCAAAACGCTTCACCCATCTTTGCGGTTTTTCCTTTTGCCGGGCATAAAGATGTTTTGGCCAATATTAAGTTGATATTTGGTTATTCAAGAACTGAAATTGCGAAGAAGCTTTAGGCCTCGACCAAGTCCTTTCCTGGTAATTGTTATCAGTGTTGTTGGCATCTGGATCTGGAGCTGGTCATAGGTTGGTGTACGGTCTGGGTTGTATTCCAGAACGTCTGTCATTAATCTGAAACAATCAAATAATTCCAATGTGTGTCCTGAAGACAGTTCCTGCAAAAATGAAAAGATTTGGCGGCAAAAAAAGTTAAAGACTAGCTTTAACTAGCTAAACTTTTCTTATTCTCGATATTTTTGACCAACTAGTTGGATTTTACTAAAATAATTATACATATTAAACATCGGTGAGGTGAGCCATCAGAAGCTAAGTCAGGCAAGCCCATTAATGTCGTACAGATGTCCAGTACTTCCGCACCTTCAATGACAACTGCGATTATTTTCAGACGTATAGGGTCCCACGATCGATATAGAAAAAGGTCTTCATTTGCCAATGGACGAAAAAACTGGTCAAGGTTCAGTGTTGTTGTCAAAAAAGAAATGCAAGGAGACAGTATAAACTCCTTTAGACCACAGAGCGATTAATCTTTCTTGTTGGATGCACAAGCACCGTCTAAACCAAAGCTTTTCACACATCGTTTGTTCCATTGGATTGCACTTGTCAGAGTGAAGAGGTGCTTCACTTTCAGCTACAGCAGTGCCACTTCCTCCACAGTTTTCACAAGAGTACCTACTCGCATAAACAGTGATGAATGGAGCTTTTAACTGATAAGAAGGAGGCCCCATAAGGTGCAGGGCCTGGAGAGATCCAATAATTTTGTCGTCAGTCTCGGTATATCCCGTTGTTTGCCCACTCTTACAAAGTTTTTCGGCCTCTAATAAGACTTGATTTTTTCCGGAACAGCATTCAATCCCTGGTTTGATATAAGTTCAAAACATTCTAACAGACCGACTCTCTTTTAACTTTTCCACTTCCTCGTCAAACAACTCCGCAATGGCAGCATCGACGAAATATTTTTGGTCATCAGTCCATTTTTCATTACCACAGAGACCAACGACGTACTCTCCTATTTCTCTTGGCGGCTCTCACCCTAGTTAAGCACTCAAGGATCTTGGTGAAACTGACTTTATTGGAGTAATACAAGAAGAGGATAAACATGAAATGCTATTCAGATTATAAAAATAGGCTGACATCGACGTCAAAAAATGTCCATGGTAAACAATGGAAAATATTAAAATGGTTGGTCATTTGACTTTAAGCAGGGAGAACTGGAACTTGTAAATGAGGTATAAATGACCTTAACCAGAGTGAACTGGTTTGTCATTATGATTTGTGGCCGATGAGTTGTTATTAAGGTTTGAGTGATTGGGGGTGTTTTGACAAGTAGTTGTCGTACTTACCATTATCCTGTGAAGGCTTGTTTGGCTCTGAAGTTCTGTAGGTAATAGAAACATAATATTATATTAACACCACATGTTCACGAAGAAATTGTGCACATAAAAAATATATAAATAAATGGCTTTATTTGTGGATGAATACATACATTGTAAATACAAAAAAAATGTGATAGAAAGAGGAACAGAGGAATAATATGTAATAAAAAAGGAGAAGTACTCACGTTGACGTTGATGCCATTATTTCAGTTCGTTGATGGACACGGATAATCAATGTCTGTAATAAAAGCATGTTATTAATATCGACTAATCAAAGAACAACAAAATGCTCATCAGAGCCTATTATATACATAATGTACATTTATTGGTGCAATATTACATATGTGTTCACTTTGTATATGAAATTATTGTTTTCGAGGAAAAAAGATCTAAATGGACATTACATTTAGGAAAAACAATTTAAAAGTGCATAGGTTTGCACCATGTCGAATAGGATGTAGAAAATTGAGTCGCATAAAATAACTTAAATGCTCAGAACTCTGCCTAAATAGTAATGGCTGACATAGTCATATTCATCTACTTTCATGCTGAGTGGAGGAATTGGTAACATAGCATTTCTGTGCAGTTCAAGAATCATGTAACTTCTGAGATCGGAAATGCTGTGAACAGTTGGGGAAATCATACGGCTTAAATTGACAAGACTTTTGGCATACATGCATGTAAAAACACCACAGACATAGTCATTTATTTGCCTTGGGGTGTCTCCAGGCTTGTTGGCATAAAACGACCACTCTTCAACCTTGTGGTTTCCATCAATTTCTTTCATTAACTTAATGACCTTCTCAATAGCTTTATAAACTGTTGGCTTTATGAAGCTACCTGGCATGCGATCTAGGGCCAATACACATTGCAGTGGTGGCTGTTATCAGTGTTGCAGGGAACAACAAATGTATCGTGGTTCAGAATGGGTTTAAGTGCCTTCAAAACTTGTTGGGCAGGGAATGCTCCAACCCTTTTTTCAATTTCTCCCAGGTGATCACTTCCATTTCTGTAGTTGCACTTGCTTGTTTGACCAGTTCTAAGTACCTGTCAATTACAAAGTTTGATAGCCACAGAAAAAGAATGTTAGCCAGTTTGTACCTGTTCTTGAATTGGGAGGCTGCTCCATCGCTCCAATAGTGTACCTTTGTTACTGGGGTAATCTTCCTGACCTCTTCAAGTATAGCTTTGTTGAAGGCATACACACTCTTCTTGTCATGGCTTAAGTCATCTGATATCACAGCAAATGACTTGTGTTCCAGGTCACCTTCACCACCTCCGTAGTAGACAACTGCCGTGGACAAAGTGACTCGTGTCATTTGACCAGTGTGCTGCCATCACTTCTCTTTGGTGTTTCATTTGAAAATTTTCTGCAAAATCTTCATGGATGATCACTTCCACCATTTGCAAATTTCTTTGAGGTATTTGAGCTCTGCAAATTGTCTCCAGATGTTGCATACATGCCTCCCAAATGGCTGCAACTGTTCACTCAATTGTTCTCTTGCATTAGCTATTGGTGCACTGAATCAGCTCTTTCCACACTCTTCCATCCTCACAGGTTTCCCACTGGTAAAAAGATGTAGTAGTTTCCTCGTTGACACTTGTAAACAGCTTAACCAGTGGTTTGGTTATTTCAAATTCATTGCATTCTCTATCTATGCACTCCACTTGATAAGACTACAGACGGTGCTACGGAGATGTTCACTGGACTTAGGTATGTTGGGGAGAACATTCTTTACCGGATTATGGTGATGCCATAATATAATGATGATATTGATGCTCTAGTATACCAACGAAAAGGCCAAAACCTTTGAGGGAAATACTTTTTTACCCGAGGGGGGTAATTTCTTCGATCTTTTGGAAGATCACCAATCCAGAATCCCCACTGCCTGCGAAACGCCTTGCCGTTTCTTGTTGGATGCACAAGCACCATCCAAACACAAGCTTTTCACACATCGTTTGTTTGATTTGATTGCACCCGTCACAGCAAAGAGGTGCTTCACTTTCAGCTACAGCAGTGCCACTTCCTCCACAGTTTTCACAAGAGTACCTACTCGCATAAACAGTGATGAATGGAGCTTTTAACTGATAAGAAGGAGGCCCCATAAGGTGCGGGGCCTGGAGAGATCCAATAATTTTGTCACCAATCTCGGTATATCCGGTTGTTTGCCCACTCTTACAAAGTTTTTCGGCCACTAATATGGCTTGATTTTTTGCGGAACAGCATTCACTCCATGGTTTGATATAAGTTCCAAACATTCTAACAGACTGACTCTCTTTTAACTTTTCCACTTCCTCGTCAAACAACTCTGCAATGGCAGCATCGACGAAATATTTTTGGTCATCAGTCCATTTTTCATTACCACAGACACCAACAACGTACTCTCCTATTTCTCTTGGCGGCTCTCGCTCTTCTCCAAAAGCTCTCTCAGTCTTTTCCATTTTTTTCAGATTAGCCCTGGTTCACCTGCTGCTGATGACATTTTTTTCTTTTATGGACGTCAACTCTTCGAATTTATTTATAAGTTCCTGACTCAATGAAAGGGTTTCAACTGAACAATGGGTTTCCAAGCCGGTTACATCATCTACACAGCCTTTGTTTTCTCCTAAGAAATATCTCAGATACTTTAGGTGTTCATAAAGTCCAGGATGAACAATGCTTGTCTCCTCCGATTTCATTACGTGATTACAGGACAGAGCATAGTAGGTGCTACCGCTTTCCACAATAGCACCCAGTGTCCCAGATGATTCCTTGCCTTGTACACCAATGCTTGCTCCTAATTTAAGTACATCGTTTTGCTCTTGTCCCTCTATTAGACCCTCAGAGGTATCAATGAATCTACCTGGTCTTCTGCAGAATCCATTCACAACGTCCACGGGGTACCTCTCAAAGGAAGTTGGAAACACAGACTCCCCAAATGGAATTAAGCCCTTACCGAGCACATAAATCGTATTGCACGGCTTATCTGTTTGTGTGGAATTTATGATTTTGAAAGAGGCCTGCACAGAGGTAATATTGCGATACTTGGAAAGTTCAGGAAGGTTCTTTTCAATAATGTCATTCATTTCGTCAACCTGAGAAGCAGTCAGTGTTTTGGGTTTTCCACACGAATACACAAGCCGTTGAACCTTCAGTACATTGATGCTGTTGTTATACAGATCTGACCATTCCAGTTTTACATTCAACAAACTGAACCACAAACTGACCATCCTTTTCATACGGCAACACATGAATGCATTCCTCGTGCTCAGCTTCAAACATCATGGTTGCAGCACAAATGTCTGCTCTCACTTCACTCGCTGTTGCCATAGGCACTTCACCTGGATCCTTGGAATTGTCGTCCTTAGGGCGTTCAACGGATTCCCCCTCATGTGCGGATTTTAGACTCGGTTCAGAAACAATACTAAGCTCGTCCAGTAGTAAGACATCTGAGGGCCCATTTGGGGGGGTCTTAATATCCCGTATCCCATAAATTCCGGTCACAAATATCCCGGAAATTAAAGTATCAGCCATTTTTCATATGTTACTTGCTACAATATATTTTATAATATGCGTTCACTGGCATTAAAACGTAAACTGGAAAAGTATGCTTTTCAAGTAGCATATTGTGACAGTTGTTTAAACTGCTGTCATTCAAAATATGGTAGATATCAAGTGGAAAATTAACAAATGTTGCCACCAAAATCACTTTTGTATACCAGTTAATATAATTAGCGATACCTACCAATTCTCTTACTGTGGCAGCCATTTCGTCCAGTTGCCGTTTGCACTTCTCTATAGCACTGTAACTAGGATTCATAAGAGATGAAAAGTTAAGAAGAAGTTGGCGTCTCTATTTCAAGCCGAAAAGATGGATGGAAGAATGGATAGAGAGAGGAGCACAGACACGGATCCAAAGAATAGAACAAAAAAAGAGAAAACAAGAAAGGAAAAAATAGAATGGACTGAGCAGCGTTTCCTTAAATTTCAAATATTGTATGGATGAAGCTATCTTGAGAGGAAGACCGTATTTGTTAAACCTATTTAAGAAACAAGATCATAAAATACGCAATATTTAAGATTTTGAAAAGGCTACTGTGCAATTTGTGTATAAATTTCATATATTCCTCAATTATTAGCCTACAGTTATTGAAACATCACTGGTCTAGCTAGAGTAACACACGCAACAGTAAACATGTGACATATTTTACAAGATTTCTGCAAAACTAGTTGAATAGCGATGTTGCGAGTTTTACAAACCACGTTCAAACCTGTCTTGGAACAAAGCAGCTTGTTGCAAGTTGCATGAATACTGCATTCTGATTGGATAAAGTACGCGGGATTCACGCCATACACTGGAGTTAATAACATCACTTGCTGCAAAACAAGTTTGATTTGGGCCGGTAAAAGTAGCAACATGTACATATTTTGTTTGCAAATTACCAGATAATAACAAAAGTCATTGTTTGGGTTACCTGGCTGCCATCTGTTCGTTAAACTTGATGATCTGTACTCATGTACTCTGTAGTCATAGTAAAAACTACATACGCCATTGAGTGACAGCATTTTCTCGTTTTAGTTCAGACCGGATTAACTGAGTAAAAAAAAACTTACCCCTGCCTGCCAATAAAGTACATTAATCTGATTGCAGAAATAACCGGAAGTTGCATGGAAAGTGAGGCTTAATAGCCCTCGCGGCAAATTTGAAATAACCAACATGTTGGACCATCAAGTCGACCTTACTACCGACGACATTCCTGGTGCTGGCTTTATTGAAAAAGAGATAGAAAATTGACCGCTGCTCAACTAAAGTTTGCTGGGAATGCCTCCGTATATATAAATCAAAATGGTAATAAGAAGGAACTGTTGCAAAGGTAGTTGTACATCACCATCTGGCTTCTTAGTTCTTAGTTCTTAGTTTATTACACTTTTAAGTAGCTGGTGGCTAATGCTAGAAGGATCTTAGAAATTAAAATAGGAAATTTACTTATACATTGACAAACAAATCGACAGACACTCAATTAAGACTAAAAGTTCAGTATTTCAAATTAAAACAATTTTACAGCCGTTTAAGGTGAGATGGAACCTTCAAGTGCGGTATGGCCTGTGAAGCAGCAGCTCTGAAGGCAGGCAGTGAGGCGACATACACTGCTTCGGGCGGAAGGCTCTTCCAAATTCTGACTGCTCTTGGAAAAAATGAATACGAATAGCTTAATACGTTGGTCTGTAACTGCCTGTACTGTAAGTTATGATGTCTATAGTGACTCTGTTTAAAAGGGTGAATTCTGGTGGCATATTTATGTTCACTAGGCCGTTGTGAAGTTTGTAGAATAGTAATGCTTGTGCCATCAGGCGTCTTTGTTCGAGGGGATCCCATCCTAATGCATGAACTAGCCCGGCAGAATTGGTGGAGCGCCTATAGTCACCTGTGACAAAGCGAGCTACATTTCTCTGAACCTGCTCAAACTTATTGATGGCATTTTCGTAGTAAGGGCTCCATGCAGCTGAGGCATACTCAAGTTGCGGTCTAACAAGGCTTTTGTAAGCTCTCAATTTAACTTTAGCATCACAGGGCTTGAGAACACGGCGAACAATACCCAGAGTTCTATTTGCTTCGTTAGCAACATTGTAAGAATGTTCAGACCATTGCAGCTGGTTGTTGCATGTGACTCCCAAAATATCGATGAGATTCAACATGTTCAAGATGGACATCATCCAGCTTGTAAGGAAAGGGATCAGTGTTCCGCTTGTTCGTAATAGACAGAATCTTACATTTGGCGGTATTAAAACTCCTCTGCCAGGTTTTTGACCAGGTGTAAAGGTTTTCCAAATCTTAATTCAAAACCTCTTGGTCAGCAGAGGACTCAATTTTGCGATATAGAATACAGTCATCTGCAAAAACAGCCTCAGGGTGGAGTTACAGTGGTTCACAATGTCATTAATAAAAAACAAAAACAAAGTAGGTCCTAACACTGAGCCCTGTGGGACACCCGAGGTAACCGGTACAACTTCCGAGCGCAACCCATTCACAGAAACAAATTGGTGACGATGTTGAAGAAAAGCTTTGATCCAGATTTAAGTTTTTCCTCGTATTCCATAGGACTGTAACTTAGTAAGTAACTTAGAATGTGGCACTTTATCAAATGCTTTGGAAAAGTCGAGTAGAATTGCATCAACTTGACCTCTGCTGTTAATCACAGATCCCCAATCGTGAACTGTGAGAATGAGTTGAGTTTCAAAAGAAAACCCTTGCCTGAAGCCATGCTGCAGGTCTGTAAGAATATTATTAGCTGATAGGAATCTGTTCAGGTGACACAGAACCACGTGCTCCATTACCTTGCAGCAAATGCAGGTTAGCGACACTGGTCTGTAATTACATGGTTGCGACTTGTCACCAGACTTAAAAATCGGGGACACCATTGCCATAGACCAATCTTTAGGGACACTTCCAGAGTTGTAGCTTTGTTGGAAAATAAATGTAAGTACAGGAGCAACTTTCGACATGTCATGGAGAATTCTTGGTGGTATACCATCTGGCCCCCCAGCTTTGTTCACGTTGAGTCAATTTAGTTCTTTTTCAATACCATGCTGGTCAAATACAATATTGCCAATCGAAGCTGGTAATGAAGCAGAAACAGGTGGAAGATTTCCATCATCTGTTGTGAACACCGATTGGAAATAATTATTTGGAGCATTCGCCTTGTTCTTGTCTGATATATGCAAAGAATCTGCACTCCTAAGGGTGGGAATAGTGTGACCGTGTGACCTGGAATGCTTGACATATTGCCAAAATTTCTTAGGATTTAATTCTAAGTTATCCCCTATAGATCTATTCATGTATTCGTTATGAGCAGACTTCAGAAGTTTTTACAACCTTGTTTCTCTGTCGTTTGTAATCATTTAAATGCAATTATACGCCTCTATACCAATTCCAAGTTCTACCAAATAGGCTGCATTTCAAGTGATCTCTGTTGCTTCTGTACCCGGGCATCGGAGTTGTTCTATCATCTTCTTTATTTTTGTCCATTGTCAAAGACCTTTTGGTCCGATTTTGAATCTTTTTGGTACCTACTCACAAATGAAAAAATGCAATTATCACTGCAAGACATTATAGTAGGAGTAGTGACTACAAAATGCCCTTCTCATCATCTACTTAATTCTATGCTTCTCATTGGTAAAGTTTATCTGTGGGTCTGTAGAGCAAACAAGACACCGCCAAAGATAAATGGTTTAAAAAAAATGATTGTGGCAAAATATGAAAATGAACGATTTATTAGTTATGACAGAGAAACAACTAGCTTCTTTACAAGAAAATGGTTTATATCTCTTGAGAATTTTGTTTGAAGTACGTGATTTCTTTTTTTCTTCTTGCTCTGATTGCCTTCTTAAATTATCATCTGTAATTCCCATTTGTCATAACTGTTATTTGTTATAACCGCTTAGTTTAGGTGTGACTAGTACTTAGATGTGATATAGTGTCATTGTTATCTTTTAGTTAGTGATCTTAGTGATTAGTAGGGATTGTTGTAAGAATTATAGTTATTTATTTGTTATGATTATGATTATGATTATTTTTTTTATTGTTAGTGTTTTTGTTGTTGTTGTTTGTACCTATTGGAGTTGTAATTAGTTATTTTACTTTATTTTATTACCTCCTGTAAGTGTGGGGCCTAGAGAGATCCAATAATTTTGTCGCCAATCTCGGTATATCCAGTTGTTCACCCACTCTTACAAAGTTTTTCGGCCTCTAATATGGCTTGATTTTTTGCGGAACAGCATTCACTCCATGGTTTGATATAAGTTCCAAACATTCTAACAGACCGACTCTCTTTTAACTTTTCCACTTCCTCGTCAAACAACTCCGCAATGGCAGCATCGACGAAATATTTTTGGTCATCAGTCCATTTTTCATTACCACAGAGACCAACGACGTACTCTCCCATTTCTCTTGGCGGCTCTAGCCCTTCTTCAAAAGCTCTCTCAGTCTTTTCCATTTTTTTCAGATTAGCCCTGGTGCACCTGCTGCTGATGACATTTTTTTCTTTTATGGACCTCAACAGGTCCAGGTTATCCAGTGGTTTGGTTATTTCACATTCATTGCATTCTCTATCTATGCACTTCACTTGATCAAGACTACAGACTGTGCTATGGAGAAGATCTTCACTGGACTTAGGTATGTTGGGGAGAATATTCTTCAAGCCATCTAGGATCATTTTGATATTCTCGTGGTATTTGCACATACACACCTCCTGATCATGTAAGGACATTGGCATCACTTGACGAGGGCACAGTAAGGCAAACTTTGAATGTCCAATTTTCAAATCAGGTTCTTCTTTCTTGAAAAGCTCATACTCTTCTTTCACATTCAGCAACCTTTTCTGCTTGAACTCTCTTCCTCCAGGAGTTTTGACTGCTTTGAAATCTTTCTTCCTTGGGCATATTCTACTTATATCATCTCTGTTATAAAAATTTTCCACTGACTTTAGCTGTTCTTCAGAGCGGGCATCAGATCTGATCTTCCTTCTACTTTCTTCACTTTTCCTTCTTTTCACTGCTGCATCACATGACAACTTCAGACAGAACTTGCGTTTTCTTTTCATTTTCTTTAGGGAGACTTTTCCTTACTTTTTTAACTGCTCTTCCTAGACTTTGTGGGCTCTTAAATGTGCCATTTGTTTTTTCTTCACTCTTTCCCAAATTCTTCTGCTGTTTTCGTGCTACTTGTTTTTCTTTTCTTTAATCTTTCTTTTTCTCTTAGCTTGGATTTTCCACTTTCAGCCATGGTTGCTTTCTTGTCAGCATACTTCTTTCTTTGTCTTTTCCTGTCTCTCTTCTTGTACTCTTCATATTTAATAGGGTCACTTCTCACTTCCTTTCTGAACTTTCTACTTCTTTCAGTGTTAGAAGGCATTTTTTTGAAATTCAATACTTCTCAACTCAAAAAGGTTGCCATATTGCATTTCAGCACATGGTTTTAGCTATCCCACAATGCATTGTTTGAGTACAATCTCATATGTTGCGTTAATCCTATATATCAAATATCAAACATTCAAACTGCACAAGGTGTAAATTGCGTAAAAACCTTTTCCTTATCTTGGCTGTGTGGTGCCTCCTGAATGAACAGCGAAATAGACTGACTTCCAAAGTTGAAATCTAATCATTCTTTATCCGCAACAGAAACTAATCATTCTTTATCAAATTCAGTTGAAAATGTGAACTCCATTAGAACATAATAAAATTAAGCCTTGGTCAAAAATTAGAAGATATGAAAACAAGAAGTTGAGTTAATTGTTTGTTAGCCTAAAAATAAAACTACCAGGCTTCAAAATGTTGCGAAGGGGAAAACAGCATCCATGATATTGTCTGCTGCTGTCGTAATGGTTAAAATGTCAATGTTGGTCAATACTAAAGTAACTTTGAATTAAGGAGTTTTTGTCCCACGCCAGCTCAGCAAAATTCCTGTTAATAGTTTGTTATCAGAAACACATCTAACTTTCCCCTCCGCAACAGCTATTTTCCCTGTATATGGTTATTAATGATAATCTACGCATAAGCGACAACTGACAACAAACAAAGTTTATCATTTTCATATACTGTAACTAGTATATTTTCAATTTGTCAAGAAATTGAGTGAAACAAACAATTTTGATTTTTGATATTTTTTGTCCAAATTACTGTGGAATGACCCTTAACTCTATCTCAGAAACATTTTCACTTGACGTGGACAACTGATGCAGTTCCAACCATGTTTATAGGATAGACACGTCCCATGTAAACCTTTCAGCTCTCCCAGACAACACTCAGAAGTTGTTTATAAAGAAGAGAGAAAAAGACACATTTAAAGAAATATGCTTATAAATACACTCATTCTTTACTCACTGCTTCAAATTCTCCATCCAGAATAGTTCTGAAGGACTTAAATACTGAGTCAAGGGTGAAAAATGCATTGGCCTTTGCTTGCCTGACATCATCCGGAATCAGGCAACAGACACGCTCTAGAAACAACGCTTGAAATTCAAAGTCTGCAGAATAATGGTAATATGCCAATAGACTGAAAAGAAAAAAAAAACTTTTTCTCCCTGGTAAAATACCTAAATAAAAGGTAGTCTGTGACTGCATGAGGCTACTGGTATAGTTTTGTAGAATACATTGCATTAAAAAAATGCGAAAATTGTACAGGGGGAAATGAACAGGTGTAGTCAATGCCAAAATAAATAAAAAAGGATGGTTTGGTTTGAACATAGCTTGTTAGTTAATTGGCTTTTCGGTAGCAGTTTCCTAAGACTTAAAGTATTAACTTTGAACAAAGCCCATCAGACTGCAATTCGGTTTATCTCCCCATCTACCACATATGATGCTTTGAGTAGAAAAATTACTTTCAGAAAGAATCTATTTAGAGCATTGATTTATTAGGAAAATGCAGCTAACAAAGTCAAATAGAATTGGTATTTAATTTCCGTTAAATGTATGAAGACAGGACAATTTAACATGTAGTTGACCAAACTCAAAAGTTTGTAGGAGGAACTCAATTGTTAGGTACTTAGTACTGGGTGTGGAAGTTAACACAAACCGCCATCTTTGCACGCGCTAAAGCACTGACACGAAAAAAGCAATGTCTTGTGGTTTCTTCAAATGACTTTTATTACATTTGACGTTATCTTGATAATAATTAAGAAGCAATGGTAACAGGAAGAACAAGAACAATTTATTTAGATTATTTAGAAAACTTCAACTTGGAAAGATTCTGATCAAATATTTCATTAATAATAATATTCTGATATTAACTTTGAATAAATTTTGTTATTAACTTGTGTATACACCTGTAACATATCGTTGATGAGTGTTATTGCAGTTCAGATGTAACTGTGTCGTTGTCGATATTTCTATTAGCACTAACAAAACTTGAACTTGGAAAGATAAAACAATTGTCTTTATACTTCTAATCAAATATTGCATTAATATAAGTTGTGTTATTAACTTAAATATAACATGAGAATAACATGAAGTGAGCTAAGTGGTCTAATGAAATCAGTTAAGCTGAGGTGGACGCGACAAAAACTGGGAAATTACTCTTGTGCTTTAATCTAAAATCATCTTTTATTTTCCAGCATTAAAGAAAAGCTTTGACAAATCTGCAGACGTGATTTTAGATAAGGTTGTTTTACATTTGATGTTGGACATGAAGCTTTGGATGGCATCATTGAAGGCTGTATAATTGACCAGCTTTTCATCAATTTTCATGAGTAGTTTAGCGACAACTTTAGTTTGAAGAACATCTTTGATGAGTGCCATGGTACAGTTCGGACATGTAACTGTGTCGGCTTCATCACTTTTTTCATCAATGGTTTTATTGCAACAAATGCAAGAGGTGGTGCATTTCAAGTCAACTCCAAGGCATTGACCAGTAACAATATTGTCTTGCAATTAAGGTGTCGCCACGTTGATGTTAGGGATTTCATCAATTTCTGTTATTTTGGTGACTTCATTAGTGTTGAGAAATTTGGAGTCATTAAAGACTCTGATTTTACAATTTTGGATGTGATAGCATTTACCAATATGGAGTTTATCAATAGTATCTTCCCACAGAACTAGTTTTACTGCACCAGTGTCATCTGCTACTATTGAATCCGTTTTGTACTTTGCTTTGTCTCCTTGGAGTATAGGTTGTTTGTTTTCTGATTTGATCGTTATTTTAACTTTGAAATCAACAGTCTCATATATGTTTAAATCCAAAGCTTGTTTCACTGTGTGAAGCCTGTTGTTAAGGGCATCATTATATTGGAATTGAACATCCACTGTGGAGGTTTTTGCTTTTTTTGATATGGTGTTATTCTTCACTTTAAGAGTTGAACCTCTTTGATTTATTCTTAACATTAGGCTTGGGATGTCTCCAGGCTTGTTGGCATAAAACGACCACTCTTCAACCTTGAATTTTCCATCAATTTCTTTCATTAACTTAATGACCTTCTCAATAGCTAACTAAGCAAGAACAATAGATTTTCTTAACCTGGCATGCGATCTGGGGCCAATACCGGTACACATTGCAGTGGTGGCTGAACTGCCAAAAGGAACCAGTACTAGTGGTGGCTGTTATCAGTGTTGCAGGGAACAACAAATATATCCTGGTTGAGAATGGGTTTAAGTGCCTTCAAAACTTGTTGGGCAGGGAATGCTCCAACCCTTTTTTCAAATTTCTCCCAGGTGATCACTTCCATTTCTGTAGTTGCACTTGCTTGTTTGACCAGTTCTAAGTACCTGTCAATTACAAAGTTTGATAGCCAAAGAAAAAGAATGTTAGCCAGTTTGTACCTGTTCTTGAATTGGGAGGCTGCTCCATCACTCCAGTAGTGTATACCTTTGTTACTGGGGTAATCTTCCTGACCTCTTGAAGTATAGCTTTGTTGAAGGCATACACACTCTTCTTTTCATGACTTGTGTTCCAGGTCACCTTCACCACCTCTGTAGTAGACAACTGCCATGAACAAAGTGACTGTGTCATTTGACCAGTGTGCTGCCATCACTTCTCTTTGGTGTTTAATTTGAAAATTTTCTGCAAAATCTTCATAGATGATCACTTCCCCCATTTGCAAATTTTCTTTGAGGTATTTGAGCTATGCAAATTGTCTCCAGATGTTGTATACATGCCTGCCAAAAGGCTGCAATTGCTCACTCAATTCTTCTTTGGCATTAGCTACTGGTGCACTGAATCAGCTCTTTCCGCACTCTTCCATCCTCACAGGTGTCCCATTGGTAAAAAGATGTAGTAGTTTCCTCATTGACACTTGTAAACAGGTTATCCAGTGGTTTGGTTATTTCAAATTCATTGCATTCTCTATCTATGCACTTCACTTGATCAAGACTACAGACTGTGCTACCGAGAAGATGTTCACTGGACTTAGGTATGTTGGGGAGAACATTCTTTACTGGATTTCTAGTTTCATTCTTCGCATGAAACTCGAAATCTAGTGCGTTACTCAAAACTCTGAAACCAGTTTTAAACCGCTGCCATCTGGGAGATCTTTGCTCAAAGCTTCTAGAACAACTTGCAATGGCGATGCCATAATATAACGATGATATTGATGCTCTAGTATACCAAAGAGAAGGCCAAGACCTTTGAGGGTAATACTTTTTTCCCCAAGGGGGGGAATTTCTTCGGTCTTTTGGTAAAAACCACTTTGTACATGACGGCCGAACACAGGTCGCCAAATTGGTGACTTTTGCTACAAGTTTAGTCCCCAAATTATTGTTCTACTCGCCATGGCCACCAAAACAGATGCACCTTGGAGCACTGCACCGTAGTAAATGAAAGAGGAACCAGTTTTTGACCTTACATGTCTTGCAGGGTGCTTTTTAGCAAATAGGCTTTGTCTTACTGAAAACTCAGAAGTGATTAATGTTCTGAAACCACTTATGCATAGCAAAATAACACCATATTATTATGCCTTATTATGTTCATTCTTAATAATTAGGCAACTAAGAAGAGGAATAAAAATCAATGTATCATAGAATATCATACTTACTGTAAGTGGATCTTTTTGTAAATTTGGTGGCAGTCCACTCCACATAGATCCCCGAAAAAGCCTGCTGAATCTGGATGGGAACTTGGCACACATTGTTCATACCAGGTCTGGTAATCTTCTGGCACTGATATCTAAATTACAAGAACACAATATTACAGCATCATAATTAATAAACTTTCACAATTTTTTGTTATTCATTTAGTGCAGGCTGAGAGCCAAGTACTCCTACATGCGTGCAACAACCGAAGTACCACAGGCTATAAATACGGCATTTCTCCTGACGATGGATTCTTGATTAGAGAAATTGTATAGTGTCAGCTATACATTTGTAAATTCATCTGACAATAAACTTACCCCCATAATATTGGTGGCAAAAAAGAATTTGATCTGGTACTCCACCATGCCAAAAGGCATTCTGTTTATGGGAAATAGGCTGTCATTTGATTTTGGTCTGTTTGATGCGATCAAATTGTTTTTGCTATTATCTTGCAATCTCTTCATTGCATGCATTGCAAGTTCTGCACAGTTTGCAGGATTGGAGTTTATTCCATTTTGTAAAGCAAGTTCCAGAAAGGCAAGATTAGCAAGCTCAACCATTACTCTGCACTATCAAACCCAGCCATTAAAGATTTCAGATTCACTGGATTTTTTGGCTCAGCTACATCATGTATTTCACTTTGTTCCCCCAGAAAGGGTTTGGGTCACTTTGTGTACAACTTTTACTGGCATTCTTTTCTCACTGTCTCTACTCTGTTCCATTTCCTCTAAGTAGTTGATCAGTGTCAGATTGTAATGCTCCTCTGCTGCATCTAATGTTCTAAAATTTACCTTCACATGATTCAGCAATCTAGCCCGCACTCTTGTGTCTAGAGAAGGTCGTTACACAAAAATCATTACCAAGATGGATCCATCAGACTGCCATTTAACGTATATGTTGTAGTTATTTGTTTTATCTCAGGTAATTTTAATCTTTCTTTTGTTTCAACTTCATTAGCATACATTACCATACGCAACCACAAATAAATACAAAAATTACCCGAGATAAAAAATTAACTAACACATCTATTCTAACAGACAAGACATTGTTACAATATATGCAAGTACTGTAGATAAACTTCTACTATCAAAAATTTAACAAAGGCATTTGGTGTGAACAGGTGCATCAAGGCTGGAAGAATAAGTGACATACTTTTCAGTGTATGTCAGAAACAAGAGGCGAAATGATGTCAACTTTTCAAAAAGATTTATATATAGTTCAAAATACTACTGTTGTGAACTTATCAGAAAAATCACAGGAAGCTTAAAAGACTTCTGATTAAACCACAACCAAGAGGACACAGACAATTTGCCACTACAAGGGTGAATATTACAGTGGTTACCACTTACACGTGCCTTTGAAGGTTTTTTTTCTGTCTGGTTAAACCTGAGTTTTCGTGGACGTCAATCAACTGTTTTCATGGTTTTCCACGCACTCTGACAGAAAAAGAAACATGGACAAACCATGCAAAAATTACAGCATATCGGATCTATAAAAGATTATATTGTTTCTTAGGTTGGTTTTGGCCAATTTTTTTAATTTTCTCTGCGAGACATCAACTTGACACTTGGACTCTTGCCCCCCAGAAAGCACGTGGTATGGCGTGATTCTGTGGGTTTTGAGAGTTCTGGGTCAGGGCTTAAAATCATAGTGCGCGGATATTTTGCATCAGAGTTTTCTGTTGTTACGCCATACTGACGAGCCCCAAAAAGGGCGAAACAGCTGTCTATGGCTACAAACCCGCTATGTTTTGAGTTCTTTCGGTGTCTTGTTGATGTCTTGCAGAGTTAATTTTCACGTAGTATGATCAGCATTGCAGTATTCTGCTTGCAGAATTATATGTCTACATTTTTATTTTTGCTGATCAGGTCTTTACAGATCCTACGTTCTCGGCATATTCGTTTGCGGTCCATTGCAGTCCCTTGTGGTTTATGTTTGAATTTTAGTGACGTCATGTGAAAGCCAACAATTATTTAAGGGGGGCGAAAATATTTTTTTATTATGTCGCGCTAGTTTACGGCGTCTTTTAAATGCCTATTTTACGTTGATGTACGAGTGGATTTGTCACCCTCCTGAAACTTGGTAGTGCCTTGAGGACTAAATTAAAACAAAGCTTTGTTTTTTTCGTCCTGTGAAGAACGAGATATAGTACACGTTTACAGCGCTTGATTCGTCTTAGCATAGCGTAACGAGATATATTCACATAAATTATGATTGATAGCGCTTTGTTCGTCAGGGGCACCCAACGACGATTTTCTCCTAAATGCATCCTAGGGCAACTTCAGTCTTTTCGAAATTACAAGGGCGTCTGCATTATTTTCCCGAAAATTTTAGCTCCCAATTTAAAGCTTTACGAATGTGAGGATTTTCTGATTCCTCTCCCTATCGTATTTTCAGTTCCGAAAATTTTAGGATTCCTTTCTCAAAGAAAAATAGCTTAACCTGGGGAGTAAAATGGAAAAAAAATAAACTTCAGAAAATCGTAAGGAATTTTTTAGATAAGCTTCGAAAATTGTACATGCATGGAACGGTCATCTAGAAATTTTTAGCCTTCCTCAGGCTATAGAAATTCTAGGCAGTTTTTGCTTCTCCGATTTACCTTCGTTCGTCTCAGCATGGCTTAAAGAAATATATCAAACTAATTTATTCAACTTCATTTCTCTGTGCATTACAGCTAATAAACATTCCGCGGCATACCTATAATTTTCAGGCGACATAACTTTTGCCTCGCATCCAATAGCAGGTCCCTTTGCGATTCCGGTCAACAGCCGACAGCCAGAGGACCAGGCTAGACAACCATTAAGTGGTGATTTTCAAATGGCTACGGTTACGATCGAATTCCGAAACAGTCTCAATTGGTATATTTAATTCACTTCGACCAGTTATCAATGGTGATTAAATCCGCTGAAAACCCAATCCATTATTATCATCTTAGCAGTTTTAGTAATCAAGCGTGTTCAGCGTGTCTTACCCAAATTGCACGCTATGCGTGCTGTATTTCGCACACTTACCGTGACATATGGCACGCTACAAAAAACAAAAGGTCTGGTGTGTTAAATTTACCAAAACAAAGCTAAGTGTGTCCATCTTTGTTTTCCAATTTAATATGCGCACATCCGTGATCTACGGGACGCTAAGCGTGTCGTGAGCATGCTTTCACCTTTAGCATCAAGTTCCTGTGGAGGGTCACAAATGGCCTATCTAGGGAGTGGAGTACTCACCTATACATGAATAATAACCGAAGTACATCATTCTCACGGTATTTTACCATTTTTTTTTTGTCATCGGTATATTCTTGGCGATAATGGCATGATTAACACCTGTGTAAACTTGTGCATCGCGTTTGCTATCCCTGTCATGGATTCTAGAGGCCAGGTATAAAAAGGGGTGTGTGGAAAATAGTATGTTAGGGAAAGGCTCGGGATTTGGAGGAGGCGGCACACCTCCAGCAAGAATTTTTAAGAAAAGCCAAGGTGTATATGTCACGCGTTGTGCAGGGGGTCATGTATTAACTGCTCGGAAGAGAAGTCACCAATGGTGCGTTTCCCTAACTCCAAACAATACTAAAACAATGGGAAGAATGACATGTCATTGTTTGCAGTGACCAATTAGGAGAGACCTTTCGAGCAGCTGCTACACTATTGTGTGTAGGACCCGAGTCCTTTACAGTTTCCGGGCCGGCAACATCGCCAATCGAGCTACTATTCTATGACGGTACCATCGCGATCGACGTGGGTGAAAGTTAAGGTGGCTCGACTGGATTTTTTGGGGGGGATACCTCCCATGTTTGAGCATTAATTACGTCGCCATGAGTAAAGATATGGAGAAAAGGTTACCAAAACTGAATTATAAAAAGATGAAAATTTCTTATGTCTGGGTTTCATTGCAATCGGAGTCGCCATGGCAACGTAACGACGCCATTACGTTTTTTATTTATCTTTGTGTTTCTCTGTACCAGGAGTTTTTTTTAAAAAAACTCACTTAAGAGAGTTTGTACATGCCATAATTGCCTCAATTATGGCAAAGTTTGAACAAAATCTATTTGAGGGTTTTTGAAATATTTGGAAACGAAGTTTCAAGCATCACACAAACAGTGAAATAGCATGCTATCCACACAATTAGCTATTTTTTAAAGAAATTGATAAGCTTTGGAAACGCGATTTCATCTTATAGTGGTTTGATTCCAAACCACTATAAGCTGCTTTTGGTACAGTTTTTCCACGTAATTTGGTCCAAGCCTACAAATTTCGCATTTTTCAAAAAAACCTGCTGGATAAATTTTTTTTATAAAATTGACAATCCCGAGATCAATTGTCAATAAATATACCCTGCAAGTTTCAAGAACATTGAAAACAGGGAAGGTTTTTAAATAGGGCCTCAAATATAACCAATTTTTCCCCCAGATTTTGTGTTTACAACTGAACGTCCACATTATTCACTGGCATTGTTTTCATGTTTCATATGCATGTGCACATGAAGCAAAAAGATAGAGAATTTGTTTTTACTACCCCGTTCTCAAATCATCGCCAGAACGCTTCAGTTCTTAATACAATCTCTTCCGAAAGGATTTTCTCCATAGCATCCAACTAAATAATTATTCGAACTGGGTAATCTCTCCCTGGTATTTCACTTACCCCGGACAATAACCCATTCGCCCCTGAGCCGCCCGTAACCGCCCTTGCTGGTCTACGTCCCTTCTAGCGCTTGTGACGTCATCAGTTTTAATGGTCAAAGACAACTTTGTCCTCTAACTTGTGCTGAGTGAAGAGATCTTTCAAACTATACCAGAATGAGCACACTTCAATCAAGGACGCCGGAGAAAAAGGCAAAAAACCATGTAACATTGACCTGAAACAGGAACCCTGCCTGAAAATTTCCATGAAAATCTTGTTCTACTACTCACCTACCATTCCTTCCATCTTCATCAAATCCTAAGATCCTAATTAAAACCTTTCCTAAATACTTTTCCCACCAAAACGAAGCCTACTAAATGCCCAGCAAAAGAAAAAAAAGTGAGGCAGGAGCCCATCAAATTTGATGGGCTCTTGATTGAGGCAAGAAAAGTGAAAAAGAGGGGAGGAAAGAAAGCGAAAAGTAAAAGTCAAGACTCGAAATTTTGCTTTCTGCGTATGCCCAAACTCACATTCTGCAATCAGAAGGCCGCGAAATTAACCAGCTTCCCTCGGTAGCTTGCGTTGCATCCGGCCCACGCATCGTCTAAACTATTGATCAAAACAACTTTGTTTAATTTACCAGACATTTTTCGGTGGTGCATCTTTCTTCTTCAGTGTTACATGCTTTGAAATTGCCATTAAATTCAGTAAAGCGCGCGCGATGTTACATTGACATAAGATTGCACTGAAAATATTATTGTGTACTTAAGAGTTATATTAGTGACGTTAGGGAAATGACAGGGAGAGATCTATGGAAAATTAAAGAAAGTTGTTTTCTTTATTCGGCTATCTTTATCTATCATTTGTTTATTTTTTACAGGTCCTTTACGTGAACCTCAGCAACATGATGTGCCCTGCAGTCAGTGATCGATTTAGTGGAATGAATTATGGCCTGTTGTCATCAGCCAGCTATGATGTTTCTTATTGGAAAGGTTTTTTGTTTCATTGGACATGAGTTTGCTTCTGTACTGTTACAGAACACAGCCAGAAAAGTTAGAGTAGATGGAGTATTAAGATTATTTCTTTCTATTGCAAGAAATTCAGAGTGGTGACTAACCATTCCATAAAATAATATTTCATTCCGTGTGGGAGCTCTTTAATTTGTAACAGTTTGATAATAAATTATATCTTATGCTGAATATTTTACTAGGTTCAACAGATAAGAATAGGAAACAGGAAAAACTTAACTTATATTTACACTGAGGCAATCTGAAGTGAATTCTTGTATATATTCATGTAACAAGTATTACGGAATCATAACTTATAAAGCTGCTAAAAAACATGCTCGCACTTCTAGTGATTTCTTTCCCTTTCCCTTTTAAAGGAAGCAGGGATTGTTAAAGTTTTTTAGTGTGAAGCATTTTGAAATGTAGATTGTTTTAGATGCATGTGGATAGAATTCTGAAAATGGACCCTTAATGTCACTCCCCCTGATTAGCTCCTTAAAAACGGCCTTTAAAAAAGGGAAAGCTTCGGCATGTTTCGGAACACGTCTTTTCCTCATTATATAAAGAACAGCATTAATAATTATTGATACTTCACACCAAAATGTCCACCTGTGGTAAGATGACAGTGCAATTGATGTGTGAAGGTAGCTTGCTGTTCCTGTTTCGATGATGTAGTGTAATGACAGCCATAGTGTTTCTGCGACTTTAGTGATATAAAGAAGGTCTCCGACGGGTTACTGGGAAAGGGGGTGAGGGGCTGGTGAACCATGAAAATTGCAGTGGGGGTGTTGTGAATATTTTTAGCACAACGCAATCGACCATTTTCGATAAATCAAAAGTCATACTTGGCTCCAAGGCGTGGGGGAATAAAACAAAAGAAATTTATTATTCATTGCTGAGCCTCAAGATGATTTCTTTTGTTTTATTCCCCCAAGCCTCGCAGCCAAGTATGGATTTTAATAAATCGGAATTGGTCCGCTATAATCACGGTTACTATTTTTTAAAATAGTTTCGATTCTATGAAAAATTAATAACAATTTGTTATCAGTTTAATATAATTTTAGTTTACTAACTTCTATATTAACTACATTATTTAATTTTCAGCTTGTAAATTGTAAAATATATAGTTGATTAAAGTTCAGCTAAGATTAGGTCGGTCTTTGTGGTGGTACTGGCCTTTGCTAAGACATGAAACCCCAACAACTGCAGTAAAAACATAACATGTTGATCATACAACAGTGAGGATGTTTATAGCTGTTTGAAAAAGAAAATGATTTCTCTACGGCAAACATTGGGTGTCTGTCGTTCAATTTCAAGTCAGTGCAAATAAAAATTGACAGCACTCTTTTTGTTTTTGTTTCTTTTTTTTTTTTTCAAAAAAAAAATGAAACCTACTACTGTTTTGTGAGAAATAAATTATATTTGGTTGTGAAGTGTTGACTTGTGAGTTAATTCAACAGGTGTCTTGTAGTAGAATTAGTTGTCTAGGTCTATAGACATAAAGTTTCAATGCACGGGAAGGAGTCTTTATTTGAAATCCAGATGATGAGAATGGTGGGTCGATAGAAACTTTTCACCGATGAGTTTTTTTGTAGCGGAGCTCCCGCGCGCGAAGCCCACGCATGCGCAACGGAGCACCATTTTAGGCATCCTACTGATGAACAGTTACGACAAATAGATATATTTTTAGCAACTACTATAATTTGCAGTCTGTACACTTTGAATGGGAAGGAATATTGCGTTATTTACCCATCCGAGAAATTTTGGTTAAGATGTCAGCGTACTCCGTCCGTCCGTACACTCTTTTGGGGTTAGGGAAGGGAATCAGGTGTCCGCCCGTCGGGGGAAGGAGTATGTTAGATTTTTCTGGCGGGAAATAGTGCGATGCATTTGAACAACCCGCATTTTTCTTGGCGGGAAATCGTGCAAGAGATGGTGTTACCATTGTCGTCGCGTTCAAAAACTTGTTTACTTTAAGGTATGGTAAAACAAAACAAAAACGTGCTATTTGTTTTACATCATTGCTGCAAAACGAGTAAAAAAGCGATGTTGCGCGTGTTACCATCCACGTTTAAACCTCTCTTGCAACAAATCAGGTTGTTGCAGGTTGCGGAAAGTTTGAGAAAGTAGAGAGTAGTTCTACTTTTGGCAACTAAACTGGTACATGTCGCGCGTTTTACCAGCCCAGGACAAACTTGTTTTGCAGGGTTAAACGTGGAATCGATGGTAAAACGCGAAACATTGCTTTTATACTCGTTTTGCTGCAATGTTGCAAAACAAGTTGCACGTTTTTGTTGCCCGTTTTACCGTACCTTTAGGAACTTGTTTTTAAGAATTTAATAGCATAAGGGTTTTTTGTCCTTGACCGTCGAAAAAATTGTTATGGCAACAAACAATTTATAGCGGATTAAATTCAGCGTATTTGTTTATAAGTGAAGAGCGACAGGAAAGAGAAAGAAGAGAAAGGCAGAGCGCGAGAAATATAAGGCGAAGACGCTCGAAGAGCTAGAAAAGAGGATCGCCGAAGTAGAAGTGTCTATTCTGCATCTGGAGACTTGGTTACTGACAGCTGAAGCCGACAGAGTTTTTGTGTCATCTTATTATGTTTTAACCGTCTTTTTTGCATTGGATCTACTCAAATACAGCTGCTATCAAGATTCGTTTGTTATTCTTGGCTGGCGTGTTTATTGGATTTTGATTGAGAAATGCGCCGCTTGACAAAAAGTAAGCTTTCAAAAATAAGCCTCTCTTGGTTGCTGGGTTGAAAAATCTTCAGCGATTCTGACCTTACTTGATAGCTATCACGAGCTGCATCACCGAACCGGTAAGCTTAAGTAATGACAGTAGGGCCATTTATACGAGAAAAAATAAGACGCGTCTTAAATAAGACGTGAACTTTCCGTATAAACGGCACATTTCGTCTAAAATAAGACGCGACTTAGCTAAGACGCGTCTTATTTTAGACGAAATGTGCCGTTTAAACGGAAAGTTCACGTCTTATTTTTTCTCGTATAAATGACCCTAGTATTGAATTTGATGTTTTTTTTTCTGGTTTCATGTTATGGATCATTGTTTATGCAGTCACTTTACACACATTAATTTCATAAGATTTGAGTAGGGTTGATAAATTCGGCCGGAAGAATTTCGAGCAGAATAAGCGATTTTTGAGGCAAGAATTCTGCTGGCTGAATAAGGCATTTTCGAGGGAGCAGAATAAGGGCAGATCAGTGGCACTAATGATGTGCATAACAGTTGTAAGAACAATTTAAAACTAAATAAAGACCAAATGGAAAATACCTTGTGACCATTTAATTGCTACAACGCACTCACATTAGTAAGATGAATAGAGAGGAAAAGTGTGACGTCACGTTACCATGGTAGCAAAATTTCCGGATCACAACAATAGGGAATTTTTGCAACGTTGACGGCGAACAGTAAAAAAACAATAGGTTAAGATTGGCAATAAAACAACGTTGCACATGATCACACTTTTTTGTACCTTTCTTAGCCGTTGTTGCGAGACTGCGACATGAAATTTCCTAATTTCACGCGCCCCTTTACAGTCCGGCAAATTGGTGAAATAATTGTGGAGTTTATGGTAAAAGCACCAAATTTGGCACAATGATTTTTTATGGCATGGTAAACAATACTGGATATAGACCCCATCGAGATCTATCCCATAATTCCAAATACAGCGGATTTAATTTCTTGCACCAGGATTCCAGCATGGAAACGAGGCTGCCACAAACTATTAATTAACTCTAAATTTATGCAGGTAAACTAGTAAAAACCTATTGTTGGTTTTCACATGACGTCACTAAGATTCAAACTAAAAAACTATCGATCCTACCGAGATTTTACTTTCACGATGCATTAGAGCAGCTGAAAACTAATTTTCATACAAATTTTCGCTTCAAAAGGGTTCTTGGTTTTGTGATATAGGACGCTTGAATTTCTAAGTTTTTGCGTGACGCGGCATTTACATTACGGCCAAGAGAGCTGTCATGTAGGTTAAAATCAAAGAAAGACTATCGTCAACTCGTGGGTACGTTGTTTAGAAAATAGTGAAATTGGCAAAAAATACTGTTCTTGTAATAATTAACCCACTGTTTGTTTATACACCGGTAGTTATATTTGTTTCATTCGCGAGGGGACCGGGGGAGGACTGGATTGTAGATCCGGGTATTTTAAGAAAGATGATACGTTAGTTCCTCACGTCACGCTGTCGAAGCGTGAGGAGAATGATGAGCATATATTTTAGACGTTAACTTTGAATATTGTGGTGTTACTACTGATGCTATTGTTAATACTCAGACTTGACGAGAAGATGAGCATTTGCTCTTGGCTCCGCAAGATCACGGAGGAAATACAAATTCCAGCTTGTGGAAAGTGATCTGAAAGTTAGAAAATGTCATGCCAATCAGCCATGCTACATGCATAAAAGAAAATAATCCTTGCAACAGGAAGGGACCAAGAAACGGTCTATTGGGGAAAAAAGGAATTTTATTCCTAAGCAAAACACTCATGATTTGCTCGTTGGCACTCTATCGATAGGTATACCTAGTTACAAATGAACACAGTAAAATCTTTACAGTTTAATCTGTTTGGAGCTATGGTGACCAAGTTTTTAAAATATCCAAAAATGATCGAGTTCACACAGAGGTCAAGTTGTAGTCTGATGAATGCATCAGCAGGATGAGCAGTGATAATGTCTTCTATAGCTGAAATATTTTCCATAAAATAAAAAATCCAGTTGATAACTTCCTTAGTAGCAAAAAGTTCATGGAAGTAAAATTGTCTGCTCTGATCTCTCTTTCTTTTCTGCCCATTGTTGTTTATCTTTTTTGTGTGATTTGGGTTCTCCTTCTTTTTTCTAATCAATGCCTGTCTTTTTAACTCTCTGACATGTTCAGGATTGTTTTGTTTTCTTTTAAAAAATACCTTTTTATTCAGCTCTCTCACATGAGTGGGGTTCAATGACTTTTGTTTCTTAAATGTCTGTCTTTGGGATTCTGCTATTTTGTCATTGTCTCTGGCCTTTTTCTGTCTATCTCTGTATTCCTTAGATAAGGTATTCACCACTGTTTCATCTCCAGTTGCCTGTGCAAACTGATTGTACAACTTACATTGATTTCTACCATCTGTTGGTTATAGGGAATTGTTGATACATAGTGAAGCTCATATATGTGTCCAATATTTATTACAGTTGGTTCATGTCCTGGTATAACTACTGGACTAATAACAGTACATGGTGTAAACCCTTGGTTAGATTCTACTATATTGATTGTCATATGGAATGCATCAGCTACTGCTTGTATTACAAGTGCATCAGCCGATGTTCCTTGCTGTGACATATTTGCTAAATAGCTTGCCCATGAATCCTCTGTATTACTTTCAATGAATCTTTCAGGGTTATTTCTCATATAATTAACACCATATTCATATGGTAGCTTGATTCACCATAGAGTTGATGTGACATTACTCTGACAAAGCAGTCCCCTGCACCACCAACATCTAATATTGACAAGGCATGTTGAGCTAACCTAGATTGCAGCAACATATAAGCATTGACAGCACCTGGGTTCAACTCAATGTCACCTGAAGTAAATATCTTTGCTTTGGAAGCACAATACTTTTCTTGCTGTTTATTGGACTTTATTAAAAAACAGTTATTTTGGTCACTACAGTCTACAACACGAATTGATTTATTTGCATTCCTAGGTTTTTTAGTTCTCGTTCTTACAATATAGATAAGCTTATTATAAGTCCAACAAAGGTAAGTTGAAAGAGTCCTTTTTCTCACAGGGCTACTTTTACACAATCTAGTCGCAACGTACCTTCGAAAATCAATCGACAGAAAGCTTCTCATTGCAGAAGAATGCGGTGTATTATACTACATCTTCTACATGACTTACTTTTCTTGAACATCTTGATAACTTTCTTACATTGCAACCTTGATGGTTCTCTGTCACGGCGGGTAACTCCATATTTAGAAGTTAGTTTGATTTAGTTCTTGATCATTCCGATTTACCTGATTCATTGAAGCTTAACTCCTCCAACCGTTGTTTCTCGTCTTGGTTAGACACGCAAGTTCTTCGGTTAAACATCTTCAAAGCGTACATCCATAGGCGTACGGGCCGGGTTGGCGAGGGGGGCTGCAGCCCCCCCAAATTTTGGGCGACTCAGATTTTTTTGGGCAGCAAGAGAAAATTTGGGCAAAGCCAGTTTTTAAAAGATGTTTCCATGAATTTTTTATTATATTTGTGAGATAAATATTTTCTGTTTTAACCTGAAGTCAGCATAATAAACCAATTACATTCACATGAGACAGTGTTTGCCTAGCATGTGATGAGTTTCTGGTTATCAGGGAAACGTATCATTATGTCTATTTACATATTTGTAGTTTTTTATTGTTGGGGACTGTACTGCACTGCACTAGCTGGAATTGGCTATTTGCAGTCGTGAATTGATCAGAATAAACTTCTAGACTCATCTCCGTTTGTAGAACAGTGTATGGCAGATGCCATGATTAGTTCACTATAATGTGCCCTTCTCCATTCTAATTTTCTTCTTTTATTATTATTATTATATGCACGTAGTTTAAGCAACTATTGTATTATTGAATACAATTGCTGTATTACTGTACAATTAATGTATTATTATTGTACAACTAATGTATTAAAGGATGGAGTAAGAAAATAAAAATAAAAAAAATAAATGGGTCTGAAAATAAAGAAGTGGTTGACTAATTCTCAGTTTAAATCACGAGAAGAATCTTAAAGTTTTTTAAAAAAATTCATCGAGCTGTTTAAAAATTATTCGCTAGTTTGTTAAGCTAGACCGAATAATGTTTACAAAACTAACAAGAGCGCCTTGATACATACTAATCAATCCTTCTTTCTAGCAATCGGCCGGAGCTATCTCCATGATCTTTCACACACGTTTTTAAAAAGATTCAAACTCTTATGAGGTGAAATTGCATGGTCAAAAGCGCTTTGTTTTCTTCAGATAACGGCCAAACACAAAGATTTTCTAATGATAAAAACTTCATCCCAAAATATCTCTATAGCACTCTTGCAGATTCCGCTTTAAATTCACAAACATCGAGGAAAACTTAAAGCTCCCATGAAGTAAAATAGGTAATGGCGTCATTTCGTTGCTATGACAACTGTAATGTTATTGCAACCCTGATCATGACAAATTTTCATCTTTCTCTAAGGGTGCATTCCTTTAGGTTGGTCCTGATCAGGATCAGTGATCCACGATCACTCAGATGAATCCTTCCAAATGTTTGGGTTTATGGCGACGTTGTTTATGCTCAATGATCTTGGGAGGTATTGATCTGTATCTAGTCAAGTTCATAAGCCAGTACGACGTATGTTGTTGTGTCGTATGGGCCTCGTTTCGTTTCGAATGTTTCGTAAAAATTTGGGCAACTTGCGAAAATTTTTTTGGGGCAAATGGTTTACCGCCCCCCCTGGCAAAAAATTGCCCGTACGCCTATGCGTACATCGTACTTTCAGTCGTCAGGTTGTTCAATAACAAAATCTGTTTTCGCTCATATAAGGATAAAAGCTCAACAAACTGCTCATTTGGTTCATACAGGTTCTCAAAGAATAGCATAGCATGACATTTTCTCTCTCTAAGATCACTCTCCAGCAACCTGGAATTTGTATACCCCCCGTGATCTTGGGGAGTCGACGAGTAAATGCTCATCTTCTCGTCAAGTTTAACGCCTGGACGAGTCAAAGGCTCTTGAAATCCAATCCCCGAGTGAACCATCGTATTGACTTGAAAGACTCACGCGTGTCTTAAACTTAGTAAGACGCCTAACCGTGCTGTGGAAAATTCGCAACGAAGAAAACTCTGAGCAGCCCACGCGGCGATCGAAGTGCGTGTTTCTTCGGAAACGATAGGTCTTCGCACTCTCGAGTTCGGACCCGATTAATTACGATTAATTACGAAACCGTCTACTACGAGTGAGCGAGTGACTCATTTGCATATCCTTGTCCCCCTGCAATAACTCGTGGTACGCTCGCGCGTACCCACGAGTTAAAAATGACTTATTTCAGGAGATTTTGCTATTTAAACAGTTCATGTATTAGAAAAAGTATTACTTTAATGTTTTCTGAGTTTCTCGAGGAATAAATTCACGCTTTTGTAGCAAAACTCGGTAACAGATGTTTCTGTTGGTTTCCGTCCGCCATGTTGGAGCTCATCCAGGTGAGCACCAGCATGGCGTCTCCATACAAATCTCTATAAATTATGGCAAAACATTTCTTCGGATATCTCGTATACGAAATATTCCTCTTACCTGAATCTTGGCGAGGGTCTTTGTATATGTACCTCCTTTCATTTCCCAGATTCTGGACTTTATCTATTAGACGGTTTTGATTTTTATTTTGATCTATTTTGAATGGCGTGACACTGAAAACCAGCAATAAAATCAGAGGGTAAGTGAAAAAATGTTTCTGTCAGATTAAAAACGGTCACGTGACCTATCAGATGAAAACAAGGCTTGTAAAGAACATTTGTAGTATCGCCTATTTTTACAATCGTAAGACAATACACACGAAAATAAAATTAAAAGGGCAACAAAACCCCTGTTTGCCGTACAATTGATTGTAAGTCGCTTCATTTAATGAGGCGATTAAAAAAATCAAATTACGCGTGATACTGTATGGCGGAACATTGTAATGTTCTGGAAAGTTTTTCTTTTTCACTGCTGGTGTGTGACCAAACTAGATGATGCGTTCGTCGCATTACAAAGCGAATAAAGCAAGCGAGAAACCATCTGCACAAGTCAAATACGGAGAATGAACGCGCGCAACTGTCGATACATATTTTAATTATGAAGATGACTGAAGAAACGAAAAAAGCGCGATAGCGCGCAAGTCGAATGAGGATAATGAACGCGCGCAACTGATCGTTAGATTTCATTGATAATGGTGATTGAAGAAACAAAAAAAGTGCAATACCTTACGATAAAATATTATAAACTCTTTGTTAAACAGCTTTTGTCGCATCACAAAGCGACATAATCAAAAGAGAAAGGATTTGCACAAGTGAAATGCCGAGCATGAACGTGTGCAACTGATTGAAGTATATTTGCATTATAACGATGACTATAGAAACGAAAAAAGAGCGATCGCGTGCAGGTCGAATGCGGAGAATGAACCCCTCAAGTAATCAATAGATACCAATAACTACGGTGATTGAAGAAACGAAAGAAAGCGCGATAGCCTCGGATCGAATGTTGTTGACGCCTTGTTAACTGAGAAAAACGAGACGATTTCTGTGATGTTCCTGAAAATGGGCAAACGCAGTGATTTTCGAATTAGTTCTTTCCAAGAAGTTGATGCACGACGAATTTAAAGTTTAAATTGAAAAACTGAAAAATATTTTCAGAGTTTATATGGTTTTGGGGGACAAAATTAGAGAATTATATGTATCTTTAACCATGTTTCAAGAGTCGTAACTTGAGTTTATCGATTGGCATAAATTTGAAACTCGCCCCAGTTCCCTACCCAGGTTCTTTTGCCAGTGTTCATGTCTTTGTGATGATTTTTATGATGAATAAATGGATAGACTGACAGATCTGGCGTTTGAAGCTGTCTGTATACCGTATGGTGACTACGATTATAGTATATTTCATGCTGCTTGCATTGAACAAGATACCAATACTTGTAAGACCATTCTTTGGTGTAGTCCCAGTAAAATGGATACAGCATTGGCCTTGAAATGTACGGTTAGAAATTCTACGTGTAGTTCCTACAGTGACTTTACGGCGAAAGATATTGTTAAAAACAACAAAGCTTTGAGTTTGTTGCATATCATCGAAAAGGCTGAGAGAAATGCACTGGCGGGTCTTTCACTAATACACGAAACAGCAAGACGAGGAAGTCTTAGACAGGTCAAAACAATCTTTAAAAATACTGTGAGAGAAAACATCGACAAACCTTCTCCGCTCCGTGATGATGATCATGCAACGCCTCTCTTGCTTGCTGCTAGATTCAATTCATGCCAAGTTGTTAGATTCTTAGTTGAGAACCGGGCAAATAAAGATGCAAAAGATTGGATTGGAAGGGGGGTGCTTCATTATGCAGCCATGGGAGGAAAAGAAGCAACTGTGTCATATCTTCTCTCTGTTGGTATCCTTGTAGATTATAAAACAACTTGGGGAAAAACAGCATTACACATAGCAGCAATCAAAGGTCATGCTGCAGTGGTCAGCATTCTTGTTCAAAGTGGTGCTCATCTCGAATCTTCCACTGGATTTGGTGACACACCTCTTTTACTTGCAGCAGAGGAGGGGAATATAGACTGTGTAAAGATACTTGCACAGAGTGGTAGCAATATAAATGTCTCAAACATGGCGCAATACACCCCTCTTCATAATGCAGCCAAAGAAGGGTATCATGTAATTGTCAAATTCCTTCTGCAACATGGTAGTCGAGTTGATGCTCTCTCTAGTTGTGGAGAAACCCCTTTGAGCCTAGCAGTGAGAAAAAAACATGGTAAAGAGACAGTTGCTCTTTTGCTTCACTATGGAAGTAGTGTAAATTTGCGTGATCTTTGTGGAAGAACAGCCCTTCACTATTGTGTGGACAGAAATGTTGCTGTACTTTTGGTTCAAAAGGGTGCAGATCTACATGCAGCAGATATTGAGGGTAAGACACCACTATTCCTAGCAGCTCTTGGTGGTTATGAAAGCATTGCTGACCTTCTTATTAATCAAGGGAGCTCTGTAAATGCAGCCAGCAAATCTGGGGACACTGCCCTCCACGAGGCAGCCATCAGAGGGCACACAAATACTGCACAAGTCCTTGTGAAGTACGGAGCTAACATCAATGCTAGAACAGTGACAGGGGAAACTCCCCTTTCTCTTGCTGTGATTACCTCTAAAGTTAGAATGATACAGCTGCTACTTTCCCTTGGTGCTGATTATGGATATACCCCTTAACCTTTAAGCCCCAAGGTCCACATACAAATTCTCCACAGTGATCTCCATACATTCCTTTTAAGAATTGTTGAGAGAATTTGGTTTAAGTTCAAAGCATTCTCCCTTTGATAATCAATTTAGTAATTCTCATAACCTTTACTTTTTTATGATCTGCTGATGTTGTTAGGAGAAAATTGATGTTGGCCACTCTTGGGACCTAAAGGGTTGGTAGGGCACTCCAGATGTAATAAGTGATCTGGAGGTATGAATAGCATCTTGAACCCAAGATGTCACCTGAACTAACATTAAACCAAAATTCAAATAGTGAAAATATTATGCTCGCCAAAAGGACCAAGAGTTTCCCTTTAAAGTAAAAAAAACATATGATGCTGCTGTGGTAGTAACTGCTAATCATGACTGGTGACGGGGTAACAACTCTTATGGAAAGGGTTCTGCGTACAGATCATTCACTTGTCAGTTCTCAACATCCAAGAAAGATGTCTTGGTACAAGTGGTCCCTTTGCAGTAACCTTCAAACTAGTCATCTCTTCTTTATCCTCTTAACAGCAAAATAATGATAAGAAATGATTACAAAAATGCAAGCCATTGAGGATGAAGAATCTGAAAAAGAAGGTTCTTCAATGCACAATGTAGCAGATTCAGTAGTCTTTTTATTGGGAAAGTATTATGAAATATCCTAATTTCTTGACTTTTTATTGAGTTAGTGTTTTTTTCTGGTTCGAGCCTGTGTAGCAGGTAGCGGCTTTTTTAGGAAGAGGAGAGAAATTTCAATGAAGTGTGCGCATGAACAAGGGGAGTATAGGAAGGGAGGCACCTTCTGCAAAGACCCTGGTTTCCTATTTACTCCCCCAAGTTAGTTATGTGACAGGGATGAATCAACAAAGCAGATGTCTGACAACGTGACATCTGAAACTGATATCAGACCCAACAGGAAAAAAATTATTTGCCCAACAAACAATGCGTTTTAAATTAGTGGCAAACAGGACAAACATGCTTATCTCAGTCCCGTCTAGTCTTCAGTCAACAAAAGTCACTGCCATATTGGTGCTAGACAATGATGGTGATCAAAATGAATAAATGAATCTTTTGTCCTTAGCCACTTCTAAGCTCTATGATCCACATACAAATTCTCCAGACTGATCTTCATATATTTCTTTTAAGGCTATTTGAGAGAATTTGGTTTTAGATCAAAGAATTCTCTCTTTGGTAACCAATTTAGTAATTCTCATAACCTTTACTCTTAATGATCTGCATATGTTGTTAGGAGAAATTTAATGTTGGTCACTCTTGGGACCTAGAGGACCCTAGAGGGTAAGCAGTCCACTTTTTCTCACAACTCACATGCTGACATTCCCGTAAAAGTTACCTCTGCTTCCGTCTTGCAGTCTCGAATTATGCTTTGCAACAAGGAAATGACTTATGGTCTTGTAAAGCAGTTTCTGGTCTTCTCACCCCAGACACTACAACACAGAACTGAAAAATTACTTTTTTCCTAGCCCAGTTGGTAATATGAAAATCTTTTCGGGCTAAGGTCTTTGAAAACTTATTGCAAGCACACTTCTAAGGGTTCTTCTGCCATTGACATCTATCACGTGTGTTTTTGTTTTCAAGACTCTCTGAAGTAATAACTTGAGGTGACAGACTAACTCCCAAGAGGTGCTCTTATAGCCAATGGAATTCTACATGCTGTCAGAAGACGTAGAAAACGGAAAACTAGGACTTCTCTTAAAATTCTTTAAGGACATCTTTTATAATGGAGATTATTCTGGAAAATTTGTACGTAGATATTGTGGTGGGGGTGTGCGGCAGGCTTCCTGAAATCCTTACCCTATTTCAGACCTGCCTTTTAATCAGTTCCTTAGGTCAGACCAATGTTAAAGGCAATGTTTATACGCTTTTATTAAGTAAGATACAAAACTGTACAAAGTTTCGAGCTTAAAATTCCACTCTATACAGCAAGTTGCATAATGCGCAACCTCCATGTGCGACCCCCTCCCGTAAGCGACCGCCCATCCAAAACACCAAAATTCTCCCAGTCAAAGCCTTAAAGTTGGAATTTCTAGTAAACACCCACCTCCTGTAAGCTACCGCGACCACTTTTTGGTTTGACGGTTGGTGATTTTCCATTGTTTATAAGCGACCACTTGTCGCATTTTCTGATCCCTATTTTCGCTATGTGCAATATGTTACTTAGAATATAAGAAGAACTTTAGTGACAACATGGATCTACACATATCCTAACTTGGACATTGCATGCAATTAATTATCTTCCATAGAGAAGATGTGGCTGGACCTCTTCTTGAAAGAGACCCCCTGTGGTTTGATTCTTGTAAACGACCACCTCCCGTGAGCGACCACTAGTCTTTGCATTTTGGGTGGTCGCTACCTCTTCATCATTAGGCGATAAGACCATTTCCCTTTTCTTGTTTACGCCAACAGTGTACGTGCCGTAACAGTTTTTCACGCGCTCCGGTCACGCGCCGGGCTCCAGGGGTGTTTTGAACTAAAGCTGACGAGAGATTGATGTACAGTCGACCCTCCCGTAATCTCGGACCGAAATGGTCAAAGTTGATATTCTATTTCAGACCAAAACGGCTAAAAAAACCATAACCTTTGGCGCCGCACATACCTATATAGCCTATATAATGGAGTACCCCCTCTCCCGGGTCCCAAACACACCATAAACAGATCACTCTGGTGTTCTTGGATAACTGTAGCCACATGTTCATGCAAAATTATGCAAAAGAAGCTAAGGAGATGACATCTTTAAAAGTTAAATGACATGAGAGAGAATTTTAAGGAAGGTGAGTTTTTAGTTGGCGGGGAAGGGCTTGGGCTTCAGGGTGGAGGGTTATCAAAAAAAAATTGGACCCTTGGGGAGGGTCAACCCTTATGTAAATGTGCTCAGTTGCCACATTGATGTCATTTTTTCGTATTTAAAAACTTCGTACCAGTCCTTCCTATTGAACGGGATCTTATAATTACTCAAGATTCCTGTTTAACAGTAGTTTTGTTACAGTTTATTTACCAGCATCATTCACTCTTTCTGTCCTTCTATTTTTCTCTTGTTCTGCAAGCTCCGCCGCCAAAATTTTCCCCTAACTCGCACAAATGTACTCTGGCCCCAGAGGTTTTTCTTGAAATTTTTCTTCGCGAAAAAGAGAGCGACTCGCGAAGCGGTGACAATTTGCTATCACCGCTTCGCGGATCGCCGTCTCTCTCGCGAAGAAAAACTTCAAGAAAAGCCTCTGGGACCAAGGTAGCACAAATGAGCCTGCTCGCAGGCTAGGTGGCCTCTGGAGACCCAGAGATTTCCTCTACTCTCATTGTATCGACACGCTCATTTTCTTTCACAGAATGCAATTTCTGCTTTCTTCTACATTTAAGATCCACAAAAGTATGTTGTTTTCCCGGGTCCATTTCAGACCAGTTATGGTACCCCAGGGAACTGTTTCTTTCAAATGTCCTCCTGTGTAGGAAGGATCAGTACACTGAGGGATATAAGCGCGGAGACACTTCCGTAAAATGGCCCCTTTTTGCATAGTGGACATACCTATCCCCTCCCCCTATGTACCCCAACCCCTTCCCCCGACAAAATCAATGTTGTATTTTGGACCCTCAAGTCTTTCTTTTTCTTCAGACAACACTGATTTGGGGGTGGGGGGATTTACGGCGTTTAAAAGGAATGAAATAATAAATGAATGAAATTGTTGATAAAAGCACCAGTTTTAAACAAGTGTGTCAACTACTTTTGTCAGTGTTTGTCTCTGATTGTAGGCTAGACCAAAAGAAGTCTCTCGAGTCAGCTGGCCGTTCTAGCGGGAATGAGTTTTCATTTCATTCCATTTATTGGTTTATTCAAATATTTACAATATTATTTTCTCACTGCCCGCAAATAGCAAAGGCTATAGTCTAGGTGGGCAGTGTCTATATAAAACAAAATACGCACTGTAAATGGTATTATATTGAATTAACAGGTCAACAAAAGTTTTTTAAGCTTATATAAATATATTAAGTTGCGTTTTGTAGACAGATAGTTTCCATAATCATGTCCATTACAGGCCCATTAAGTTGTCGTTCAATGTGAACTGACATCATGGCTATGGTAGATCCGTTATTTATCATTTGATTCGATGAGAAGTCGTTACAGCTGGTGTCCATGGCTTCGTGCTCTTCGTGATAAACTTCAGTGATCTCGCTTGTCTCCATGGTGTGAGGTTCCTCTTGGAGTACTTGAAAGATTTCCACTGAATGTGTGCAGTCGCTGCTTATACGGCTGTTACGTGTCCCCTTTTTAAATGTTAAATGTGAAATGTGGCAAGTATAAAAATGCTTTGCATTTATAACAACCGATTTGTTTAATTTTTGTATCACGGAGAGAAATGTTTTGCTTCTGAGGGTGCGAAACGACGTTGTCATTCGTGTGGGTCGACGCGTACAGGCAGTGAGGGAGATACATAGTCGGCCCTTAAGCCTTAGACTATGATCTTGTCCATCTGCATGGACTACCTGTAAGTCCGCAATGCACGCAAGACGATCTTCAGAGTTCGACAGGCAGTGAGGAAGGAACATTGTCGGCCCCTAAACCTTCGGTGACTATGACCTCGATCCACTCGAATGACGACGTAGTCGTTGCCCGATGTGTTTTGTTGAGCAGACGGACAGAAAAAAAAAAAACAACAAAAAAACAACCAGGGTTGTTATAAAAGAAAAGTACTAATGAGGACACATAACAGTTATAAGCAGCACTAACAGACAACAGTTTGTTAGGACTCTGTCTAAATGTTTCAAGTATCTCACGAGGAACTTAACTTCATGGAGACCAGCGAATGTCCGATGGAAGAGGAATGCGAGATCCACGAAGTTGGTGACGAAGAAGAGCCTATGCGGGATACGAACAACGACTCGTCGATGGAAGGGTTGTGGGGGAGAGCCGCTGGTGATGTATTCTATGAGAAGCTTCCTCAAGCCATGGATATGAGTGGTTCTCCGACAGAGTGGTACAGTGACCGCAGGGGGCGATGCGTTGAAAACCTACATTCAAAAAACTGTGTGCGATCAATTGATAAATACCCAGTCTACCATGAAAAGACAACTTAATGGGCGTGTATTGGACATGATGATAATGGAACAAATTTGCTGTTTGATGCAGGCAAAGCTGCAAGAGCGTCTTTGTTGTACAAGGCAGACAATGCAGTCTCCTATGATGGGACGTGTAAGTTGTATGATGGGGCTTCAAACGAGCGCAAGATTAGTGCAGAATATCATGGAAGATATTAACGAGACAGTTGACAATATAGTAAGCGAAATCTTTCCGATAATGAGGCGCTGAAGTCAGGAGAAGAAAAGCACTTGCACTCTTTTGATTATTTTCGTATCAAGCAGGTCTGGAGAGACAACTGTAACGCAAGCAATGTGACTTTCACTTAAGACAATTTTGTAACAGAGTAAAGTTAAGTATGGAAATGTTTATTTTGTCATGAATATTGCTACATGCAACGCATTAAAGGAAATGTTGATGCACAATCGGCTTTGAGTAAATGCTTATCAAGATAAGATCTAGTGATGCGATCGGACCGTCTGACTGTAGTAGGATTTACTTTGATTGCAACGATAGTTGGAGATGATTTCCTTCAGGTAGTGTGTCGATAGTGTGGGTATAATTAACGGTGTGGTAAGTGGTCCTTTACATGAGTTGGCTTCCCTAATAGAAGAAGAAATTCGATGTCTAACTTGGACAATGGTTGTTTTCCATACTGAAAATACTGGACAAAGCCTGGTTTTCAATGTTGAAAGTCTGCACATATATAACTCTGATTATTTTACTTAAAGTTTAGCTGGAATGATAGATTAACCCTATAACTTAAAGAATCCGCTTTATAATGTTAAAGGATTAGTCATTGTAAACTTAATGAAATGACGATTTTAGTCACTCGGCTGTACCAACGTGGCCCGTTTTCACTATTATTATGCCATTTTCTTGGCACATTTCTGCCTGTTTAGCCCTCCTCAACGGCTCTCCATTGATATGCGTAAATGTCCGACCATTTCTCCGACGTCTGCTGGCTAATGATTTATCCGAGGGATAGTAAAGATGATGTGAACTGTGAAAATACAAATGATGATCGCTGTCAAAATACAAATGATGGTCGCAGTGGTAATTAAAATTTAAGCAATTGCAAATTAACCCGAAAAAAGTTTCCGGACCTCATCAAATTGCAATTGAGCTATGAAGACCCATTCATTGGGAGCAGGCCAAAGGGTATTAACACAGAGGCCATTGGTTCGAATCCCATGGCCTCTGTGCAATTGCTGGGGCCCAGCAGATTTTGAACGCCTGGAACAGGCCAGAGCGTATCTAGACTTTTGGCTTTTAGCAAATAAAGAAACCGGAATTGTTGTTCGGAATCGGAGTCTGATTAAGATTTGCATTCGGAGCTTCTTTGAACCGGACTTTTAGCAAACTCGATGGCGTGCTTCAATGATTGGTTTGCTTAAGGCGAGTGTTCTAGAGTATGGCTAATGAAATACTGAAAAGGAAATTAAAAACAGGGGCACCCAACGACAATTTTTGGAAAAGATCTGTTCGGGAGACGATTTGAGATATAGAATTTTCGAGACGTTTGTTTTAAAAATTCTTGCTTACCTGCCACTCTTAGGATTTTCGAATATCTAAAACATGGTATAATTGCCCATTTTTAACGGATTGTCACGTGGAATTTCGGGAGCCTTTTTTTTGCCTGAAATTTTCGAAAAGGTAAGTGATGATTTTCGGAACACTAGATTTTCAGCTAGGAAATCCGAACAGAAAATATGCCTATATCTACCGTTTAAATACTAAAGTACGTTTAACGATGCAATGTTTAAGTGGTTTTGAAATATATTCTCGTTGGGTGCCCCTGTAAAAAGCACAAAAATTTCTACAAAACTCATACCTGCCACAGCGGCCAGACTCGTGCGATGGCAGCGGACTCGCCAAAATTTTCCTTGTCCTAAAGCTGTCCTAAATGTCATAGACGTGTGACATTTTCCCAGAACTACAAGATAAAGGTCCCAGTCCCCAAACTCTGTTACACAGGAGGCATGGGAACAAGGGAATAAACTTTTTGGCAACATGGCGGATGCGGTTGCACGACCAGCACGAGAAGAATTGCTCAGCAACCAATACTAGTGGGTAGAAATATTGTTTTGTTCCTTCTTGAGTATTTAATCGATAGTTCTCATCACCTGTGTTAGTTACTTTACATAGGTCTGGCTGGCTGGGTTTACCTGTATGGCGTTTAATATATCCCAGCCAAAATTCATGCTTTTAATTTGTATGTATGCAACATTGTTGCTTTGAATTAATACTCGTTTTCCAGTCCAGTTTTTGACTTCTATAATTCAAAACTGTGCATTCACTATTCAATATTCGTTTTTCAAAATCTAATATTCAACTTCTCTAATTCAACATTGCGCATTAATCTGCAAACAATTTTGACCATCCTCGATAAGCGAATCGAAAAGAAGTTCAACCTAATTTAACTTTTGAAATTGTAAGGATTGAATGTATTTTAAGCTTTCTTTCAAGGTTGGAAAAAAAACTAGGACTGAGCAAAACAAAATAAAATGGATCTGACAGCTAACATGCAAACGAGGCTAACCAAACCGGTTGGAGTTCAGCTATATATTCAGTTTCATTTATTTATATAAATAATGGTAATTGAACTGAGTGGAGTGCAATTTGGTCTGAAATCATACGTGTGATTTCAAAATCGGATGAGTGCGCAGGGGGTTCATTAAGGTTTTGAACAGGAGGGCAACTGAGTTTGACACCCGGGCAAAGAATTGGCAAGGCCCGGAGGGCCTTGTCTCCTAGGGGGGTCCGGGGGCATGCTCCCCCGGAAAATTTTGAAATTCTGTAGTCGCAGGGATGTGTTTTCCTGCATTTTGAAGCTGCAGACAATGACTTTCAACAACCAAAAAAAGATAACTTTTCTAAACAATTTAATCATGATTTGATACCAATACCCACCACACAAATTGGACTTTTTGGTTCTCTTTAATAGCTCTGCTCATAATAATCTTCACTCAAAGTCACTGTCAGCATCTGAGCCGTAATCTATTGAACGCGTTCTTTTCTGGGCGGCCATGCTCACGTGCTCGCAACACTGATACATTTCAGGTGGTCGTTTATGAAGCACAGTTCTTTTCGCAATGTGTTATGGGGCGATTCTTGTTTTAACACATAACGAACGAGGGGATTTCCTGCCGCATGTAATACAGTGGAAATTGCACGGCAAAGTATGTTCTACACTCGAGACTCATCAAGGAAAGGGCATGATTGTAACTTAAAACTGTTTTTGATCGCTCCTTGTATTAAAAAGAAGTTCTTTGAGATGTAAAGCAGCCGGGCAAAGTCGTGTTCACAGCCGGTCAATTTGCCCGGTGCCCGGCCCTTAATGAACCCCCTGAGTGCGCAGCGCGAGTTCGATTTGAAATCACAAGTATGATTTCAGATCAAAATAATTATTGCACGACACGAAGTTCAATTACCACTTTATTACATCCATTTTGAAATCACAGAATTTAGTCAGTACTAATATTTATTGATAAAGTAGCTGGTTTGTTAAAAAGCCGAAACAAAAAGGCTTTTGCATCTCATTTTGTATTCGAAACAGAAATGATGCGATATAGAACAAAAATGGTGCAATTTAAAAGAGAAATGATGCGATTTAGAACATGAATGATGCAATTTAGAGCAAAAAATGGTGCAATTTGGGAATAAATCACACTGCTAAGATCCAATCAGATTGCACGGATCACCAGTGATTCCAAAGTGGAAGTAATAAAGGATGTTATTGTATGGAAATCGGATAATAATAGCTTACAATCTGTCCTGCAATGCATATTAAGAAGCAGAATGGTCAGCTTTGTTTCTAGTGTTATTGTTGTATTCTGTTACGCTTCAGAAGCTTAATATTACACATAAGAATCTCTTGCTAAAGATCTGTTGAAAAGAGCATGACATCGTAATGGAAAATGACCCATGAGTCAGGTTACATTGTTGCTGTTATGGTTGTGTTTCCTATTGATTTGAGCACATGCAGTACCCCTGAGTACCCTGTAGTGACATACAAATTGATAAGGTCGATATCAATAAAGCGAATAAAGTGTTATGGAGATGTTCATTGAGTTTAATATCAATTACAAGTTGCTGTTTATCAGTTTGAGTCAGTGATGATGGACTAAACGCAACAGAAAAACAAATAAACCAACTGGGTCTTGCCCATTTTTATCTTTTCTATATTTTTCGATCAAAATTGATAAAATTGATGGATAATCACAAAAACTTGACCGATCACTTTCCGTCGATTTTCGATATTAATCGACAAATTATAATCGATTTCGATCAATTGCTATCGATTTTAATCGAGTATCAAAAATATTGATTTGTTACGTCCTGGTTTATTACACTACGATGTTGATTGAAAACGATGAGTCTCAAAATTAAGCTTACATGGCTTGTGTGAAGGTTTTTATGTATAGTAAACTAGTGTCAATTATAAGTGTATTTTACAGACAGCATTTGAAAATTTAGCTGAATGCAAATATGAAATTTTCATCAAGATGTCCATTTGTCAACAGGATGCACAGGGAGTACAATCTATTCATGCCCAAAGTTGAGTTGTCTCCTTTGCTGATGTTCTTTTGTCATTTTGATACAAGTTGTTTTGATACCAATTTATTTAGTAGAGAGACTATCAGTGAGCTCGTCTGCTAGTGAATTAGCCCCATACAGTTTGCCACCTTCTTTCTAAGTTCACCATGCAATGGAATAACTCCAAATTCTAGTCATATCACACATTTAGACATTTACCCGGTATTTAAAACATACCTGTGAACTGGCTTGGGTTATCAAAGAAAATCTCAGTAATGAAAGTGAGGAACTCTTCAATAAGCAAAAGAGTGTACTTATTTCAAATCCAACCTTCAAATTCAATAAAAAAAGCCTCCACAGATCCAGATCATACAGATCACCAGCCATCCAGGTACAAAACTCAGGATAGACAGGGCCCGTGCAGAGGGAGGGGCTGGGGGGGCTTTAGACCCCCCACTTTTGTGCAAAAAATAAATAAATAAATAAATAAATAGATAAATAAAGTAAAGAGTTGCTTACACCAGAATGGAACATGATAAGTGAGGTCATCACGATATGCAAGCTTATACTAGTAAATCCAGCAACAAGTACAGCTGGTGAACGATCGTTTTCCACTGCCAGGAGATTAAAAACATGGCTTCGATCATCTATGACCCAAGAACACTTTAGCAACCTGACGATTTTAAACAGTCACAAAGACAGAACAGACAGACTTTCTCTTCTTGATATTGCAAACGAATTTAAAGAACGGAACGGTAACAGAAAACGAAATTTTGGTATGTTTAGAGAATCTGATGTACAGTAATACTACCTATTACTTCACCGCTCTGTTGTAATTTTTTTTATACATAGTTGAGTTGACGGCAGCCCAGGAAATACCATTGAATGTCTGAGTTAATTAGTAGTGATTCAAGGTTGATATCAGTAGTACTACAGCCAAGATTATTTCAGTTTAGTTACACTGAATTTAAAGGTCCGATAAAAACAGCATTGAACATTTGGAAACAAAAATTGAGTTTCCTATTTATAAATGCATCTCCCGTCATTTTAGAGGAATTAAAATCAAGCATGCCACCTGACCCCACCCCCCCACTTCAGTTTTCCATTTTGGCTCTCGCATTCATCTTAAGCCCCCCCACTCAAAAACTTGCTGCGCGTGCCCTGATAGATAACACCTCCACATGATAGGGCTAGTAGAATATTCATATAGTGACTGCTGTTGTCGGATTTAGTAAGTAGAAGTATTGATGCAGTCTACACTGTTTGACATTAGCTTGGGGACCTCTCTAAGTTGCCTTAAGAGGATACCGTAACATTTATTTTCTGCCGACATTTTAAAGTATATTTTAGGTCATACATCCAAATAAATCGCAATGATTAAATCAAGTTTAAATTGTTAATAATACACCAAAAGTAATGACAGATTGTGTGCAATGGTGAAATTTTGCACAATTTGACCTCAAATCACATCTTAGTTCATATAACTGTAATTCAAGGAAAATTGAGGGATTGGTACAAAAATTGCAAAAGTAAGCAATTAATTCTAAAGTTTATTACTGCGCTTTTCACAAACATGCGAATTTTGAAATTCAAAAGCCAACTGATGATTGTGTTTTTCGCTGCCGTCAATCATCTTAACGGACCTCTTAGGAAACAAAACTTTACTTTAACGGGTTCAAAAGGTCATGGTTTGTGATTTGTGATTGGTGGATTTCGATCTGTTTTGTGTGTTTCTGTGTTTCAAGGTTCGTTGCTTTTGATTGTAATTATGATTGACGGCAGCGAAAAACGCAATTGTGAAGGCGACTTTTGAACTTTAGAGTTCGCATGTTTGTGAAAAGTGCAGTAAGCTTTTCCAAGCTTTTTCACTAATAATATATTTATTTTTATTTCACTATCAATTTCACTTGAAGGTAGTGCCATTTCCCAATTCAGTGAGGTTCTATTAAGCAGTAGGAAAAACTGAAAGAAGAAAAGCAACAGAACAGGAAAATGAAATCTGATGAAGTTCACAAAAAAGCAAAGAGGAAATACCATGGCAGACCTGGTGAGGAAGACCAGGAAAAGCAAGATTCAACAAAGAAAAGAAAAACTGAAGAAAACTATCCTGATGAACGAGAATCAATAAAAAAGCAGAAGAAAAGCAAGAAGGATAAAGAGCATACAGCACTGGTTGGTTCTAGTGAAAGTATAAAGGAATTAAAAGAGAAAAATAAAGGTAAATTTACTGACAGAAAACAGTATGACTGTACCACACATTTTGCTGCCTTGAATGAAGGTAGGAACTTCAAAGAAATCTCTGACAGTTTCAGCAGTAGTAAGAAAAAGAAAAAACAGAAAAAAGAAAGGGAAAACTATTTTGCTCAGGTGTCAAAAGAAATGGACGAGTCAGTACTCAAACATAAAGAAAAGGCAAGGAAATCAAAAAAGGAGATAAGTGTGGGAGGTGACTTAAAAATTGCTTCCAGTGATGGTAGTGTAGATAACAGACAGAAAAGGAGAAAGCAAAAAGGAGAACTAGAAAGGGGATACTCCCTGGATATTGGAAGAAGGAAAAAGGAAGACACTGAAGTCTTAGTTGGTGATAATGATCAAGTCAGTGAGTTGACAGATGTTGATAAGAAGAAGAAAAAGAAAAAGTTTGATTATGGTGATAATGTTGATAACAGCAAGAAAACAAGAAAAAGAAAAGCAGAACCAGAAGAAGAATGCCCCCTGGACATTGACAATAGAAATGAAAATGAAGTCAATGGAGAGTCAGAAGATGTCAAAAAGAAGAAGAAAAAGAAACCAAAAGATGAGTCAAGAGGGAACTCCAAACCAGCCATACATCCAGGTCTTAGTTACCTACATACATGGAATAATGACAAACAAAATTGGAACTTTCAGAAAGTACGTCAAGTCTGGCTTCTTCAGAATATGTTTGACCAACAACAGGTCAGTAAAGCTAAATGTATCTGCTTTTCTTTTTCATTATGTTTTCCCTTATGTTTTCCCTTATGTTTTAACGGTTTTTTCCCCAAAATATGCCAATTTTATTTAAAAAAAGATCCCCCAACATCGTAGGTCCATTGAAGGATCTAAAGCCTAGCCTGACTGCACAGGGTGCAGAGGAGTTATTTGTGACCTTGATTGCAGTTAATTTTTTTAGTTGGCTGGACAAATCACCTTTTTTTCTGTAGAATCACCCTGCTACATATTTACTGCAGACCAAAAGGACTGAGGATGCCAATATCGGCTTAGAGTGTAAACTAAACACTTAAAGACTGGTCCAAAAGGAAAAAGTTAATTTTGTTTCCTGAGAATCTCACTGTTTGACAACATTGAGATTTAAGGTAACAAAATCAACTGTTTCCTGAAAAACCAGTTCTTTAAGTGATTTCTTACATAAAATTAGCTGGAAATTCATTAAAGACATTAGACCTTGGTGTAATGAGTGGAGGTGGTCGGTGAACTTTCGTGGGTAACAGTGCACTGTTACCCTCTGACGTCAAAGATTTTTGCAATGTTGCCTGCTCAGAGATTTTGGTGGGAAACAGCTCTATTGTTACATGTCATGTGACCTCAAAGTAACCAATGACAGTATGTGCTATTGGGAAAAAATTTCTAGCCATATAACAATGAATTGTCTTTATTTTTACTTGGCACTTTGTGCACGAAAAGCTTTGCTTTTTGAAAGCGTCATCTTCCAGGCGACATTCGCTCTCACCGAGCGATGGATAATATTTTGCCAGTTTGTAACTGGATCGCATGATAGTTTGATCGATCAAGTTTATATTCGATTCCACAGTAAACAAAGGTAATTTACGCTATCAGCTAAGTAAAATTTAACTACAGTCAAGGTCACAAATAACTCCTCTATGCTCTGTGTAATTGTGGGCAATGGACAACATACACGTTTTGCTGTTTCTTTACCAAAAATTTGTTTCCTGTTTGGAATGAACTCTCAAGTCCTGGTATCCTGTGGCACATTCCCGTATAGGCCCCCATGCAAGGGCTAAGAAAGTATCCACTAGTTTGAGATTTATCCCGCCACAGCTTGCTAGTAGAAGAAAAAGGGAACATCCTTTATACTCTCTACATAGTAACTGTTTAATACCTGAAATTAGTAGATAATGGCAGACATTTGTTGGCCAAAAACTGACCTGGGAACAAGATTTCTCCTAGCCTGCGTAGCAAGCGTTTTCGTGCGGTTTCGGAGTAAAGAACAAGGAACGAGAGTCAAAGAGCGCGCGAAAAATGGCGTGAGTAAAAGAGCAGGGAGGGGGTGGGGAAGAAAGGAAGGAAACTTGCTCCCGTCCCCTCCCCTTCCGCCTCCCTCCTCTTTCATTTTTTGGCTCTCGTTCCATTTTTCGCGCGGCCAAAACCGAAAATCCCATTCCTCGGTCTTTCTTTGCTCCGAAACCTAACGGAAACTCTTGCTACGCAGGCTACATTTGTCCCATACCCCAATCCTGCCTATGCCCCTGAGAATTCATGCCACAGAAAGTTATTCATCAACTGGGATGGAAAACTCGTCACGTCCATCCTGTAGGCAAGTCCTATACAGCCGTCAACATCTTGATTTTTTTAATTTCTTTAGATCTCTGATGAGGACTTCTTTATTCTGCTCAAATATTTGGAAGGCTTAAAGGGAACAGCCAAAGACAAGACAATTAAAATGGCGGAGCAGAGAATCGAAAGTGGTACAGTTACATACATCCTTTCTTTCTTTCTAAACTTGAGGTACTTTTGAACCTTAAAAGTTCATGCAAACTGATTGTTTGATGAACTAATGTTTTTTATTACTGCTTTTGCGTCATTTGTGATTGACTAACTAATTTCACGCCACTTTTTTTTTTTTCAAATAACAAGTAAAACGAAAGCCATTTGTGACGCTTTTGCACGCGCTTTTGCGCGTTTAACCCCGCCACCATCTTGCTGGGTTTTGATTGGTTTGTTGGATTGGCCGCATGTATTTGGTTTGTTACTTGGGGACAGCAGTACACGAAATGTTGATTACGTGAAAAAGTGATAACACTACGTTGATAACGAAGAGTACATTTGTACCACAAACACAAATTCCTCTTGATACTACTTGAAAACTCCACATTTGATGTTCAATTTCATGTTTAGATTGAAGTTTGAATAACTAAATAAGTGTCCTGATTCAAGTGTTTACCCCCGCCCTTCGAATTAGAGCCCGTCCCTCAGGCTCTCGTCGAGGAATTTAAGTTTTCTAAAGCTTCCCGGACACTAATTTACAGTACTTTGGTTTTAGTTTTTATTTCAGGAAATTTATCGAATTTAAAACAGTGGAAACTGCCATCAAATTGAGGGAAGCCTAAAAATAACTGTTTAAGAAGTTTGAAGCTGTAGTGATTTTGTAATTTACAGCAGTTTCCTCTCCCCGCAGCGTTTAGTTCCTTAGTAAATGAGGACACGTCATTGGTAATATATTAGAGACGTTAAGATACATCGTTTTCGTGTACGGGTACGGGTAAATTAGCCGTTCACGTAGCCGTAAATACGGGTAGATTGCCTCTTACCCCGCGGGAGAAACGGGTAGGCTGCAGGGGAGAATGGTTACGTCATTATCACATTTGGGAAATATTGGTTGCCTTTTATAAAACTACGAGGTAAACATGTTCGCTTACCCGTACCCGTACCCGTAGGCTGAAACGGTGTATCTTAAGGTCACTATTAACACAACCAACTTTAAAGATAGCCGAGACGCAGCTCCTTTAAAGCACTCAGTAAGTAATCTTGTCTGATATATACGCTGCTCATGTTGTCGCTATTTTGTGAACAGGCGAGAAGGATGCTGTGGTGGAATCACGAGTGCGACATGTTCTTCAGCTGTTAACGGAATAAAATTAATTCAGCTGTTCAAGATCTCCGCTGCCAGATAGAAAGAACCATTGTCCCCTGCCCTGATACGAGCTGTCGACGACCGGTGAGCTGACAAGCTCGTCCCTAGTTTCCTCTCCTACTCGTCCCTCAGAGCGAGAGAGCTCCGGGGAAACCTTAGGAGAGGATCCTAGAAACGAAATTGCAGGAGCTGAAAGTAGAATAGCCTGCGCACGTCGCTTTCTACGCTACACGTTTCACGCGAAACAACCGAGCAGGAATCATTAGCAACAAACCTCTATAATGACTGATCTATTTTATTTTCCAAATACTTGCTCTTCATCGATGAGATAATTCTTAGCAAGAGGTCAGCGGCCTTACAAATAATATTAAGAAATAATAACAATAAAATACAAACAATCAAAACATGTCTAGCTTAGCTCGGAAAGAATTTATACTTTGCGCCTCAACAACATTCAGGGGTAGGCTATTCCAGTCCCTGATAGTATTAGGAAAAAAAGAAAACAGATGATAATTTGTTTTAGACGCCGGGACTTTGTATGAGAATTTGTGCATGTGCCTGCTAGAGCGACCAGCAGGCTCCAAATACTTCTGATGGTCTATCTCAACTAGATTATAGTGCATTTTATATAGCATTGTTAGCCTTGCTTTCCTCCTACGCTGTTCTAAAGTTTCCCAATCAAGTTGTTCCAACATTTCTTTGACACTAGCAGTTCTTTCATAGCGATGTAGTACGTAGCGTGCAGCTCTGCGTTGTACCATTTCTAGTCTATCCCTGTTATGCTTGGTGTATGGATCCCAAACCGTTGAAGCGTATTCCACAGTGGGTCGAACCAAACTCTTATAGGCAATTGACTTCAGTTCTGGAGAGTTAATCCTGAGATTTCTTCTCAGAAAGCCTAATGACTGGTTACCTTTAGTTACAATGTTGGATATGTGTTGATTCCAACATAAATCCGATGTTATTGATACACCTAGATACTTTGCAGAGTCAACTGATTCCAATATTTTGCCATGTAAGATGTATTAATGGATCAGTGAATCACGTTTGCGAGAGACACGCAGTACTTGGCATTTGTCCGTATTGAATTCCATAAGCCATCTACTTTCCCAATTTTCAAGTTCCCGTAAATCGTTCTGCAAAGAAATTGCATCACCTATCGACTCCACAGCCAAGTATAGCAGGGTGTCATCTGCAAACAAACGAACTGGAGAGGACAGGTTTTGTGGTAGATCATTGATATAGAACAGGAACAGACATGGGCCCAATACGGACCCCTGAGGGACGCCAGATTGCACTTGAGCTATGTCAGAGTATTTGCCTCTAACAATAACTTGCTGACAACCTTGTGCCAAATGATCCTCTCACCTGCCCTCACAATGCCCTCATTCCTCCCCCCAATATCCATTCACCTACTGAGACATAAGAAGACTGACCAAGACTTCGTTCCAAGGAGCTTTTCCTCGTAATTTCCGAGCGGCAAAGGAAATAGTCGGCTGGACTGATTGTGGTTTTAAGGAGAAACGCTTTAATGCTTTGACGCTTTAATTGATTGGTTAAATATAACTTTACAAAAGGACTCTGCACATGGCCGCGAAGGCATGGGATCCTTCTCCAAACTACGTAAAATTGAAACGACCTTACCAGGCAACAGACACAGATGACAGACACGATAGCAACGAAGTTGTCAGCTGATTTATGCTTTGTTGCGTATGCATTGCTTATTCATTGAACAAAGAATGTTCCGGCTTCTTCCCGGTAGGACATGTCTGCTCCTTGGACTGCGTGTTGTGATGCTTTTGTAATTTCCAACCTCACTTATGTAGTATTCTTCGTTCTAACCATGAAAAATGTTGAAGTTTACTGATTCAGTTTTTTGATATTAGTGTAACATAAACCATCCGTTTATCACTAAGATATATTTCATTTTTGTTTAAACATTTAGTATAACAATAGCAATAAAAGGGGGTGGTAGCGTACACTACTTTTACCTCATGCCAAAATGCTGCTCGTTCCAATGAAGTTTTTTTCCTCTGCTGGGTAGATTATGCTTTGGAAGGTTCTACATTTTCACTGAGCAAATGTGATTTTTAGGGGTTTCACGGCTGAGAGGTCATGACACACATATCGATATTACTGTGGCGGCAGGATTTGCCCCCTGATGTAAGCGCATTTTCTTTGTCCTCGTCAAGTCTTGAACAGCCATCGTTGGGTTTTTGGAAATTCGAGGGTCTATTTATTTATTTTTGAGCGACGGTAGAAAGATGACTCCGTCGCCAGAAACGGTGAGTGATCTATAATCCGACATATGCAGGTTTAGCCATTGGTAGTTACATAACTGGATGCTATTTTAGCGTCCAAAACCGAAATTTCATTTCCGTCAAAGAAAATTCCATCAGAAAATAGGCAAAGAGGAAATTTTCCCTGATCCAGACGGTCTCCGCACGTTGCTCAAATGTCCTTTTCAGTGGACCAAATTCTCCAAACGGGGGTAGAGATGGGGGACGGGGAAGCGAAACATAGACAACAATTGAAATTCCAATTAAGTCTTGAATTTAAATAGTATAACTAATTATTTTAAACGAAACATTTTTCGAAGCTCCGCCTGACTTGTAGCTCAGCCAAGAATCAAGAATGTTTCATATTACTAGAGTTTGTGTGATCAAGACGGTTTAGTGCTGTGCCGGCGATAATGTCGATAAAAACAGCTAACTGTATCGCAAAACTGAGTGAAGGAGACAGAAAGGTAAGAATGGTGATGAGGAGTTTAATTCTCGCATAGTAGCCTTGTGCTCGCCTTATGGTTTTTAGTTTGCTATTTTCTAGCTTCTTGCTCTAAGTAGAAAAACCATACACATACTCTTCACTGAATCAGTTGCACAGAAATGTTGCCCCAGAAAGCCATATGTTGTGAATTTGCAACTTACACCATCAACAAAGCGCGTGCGGGTAGAGGAAGTAAAAATCCAGCGGTTGAGAGCGGATTCATTCTGTTGATAAATTTGTTAAAATTAAAGACAGTGACTCTACTTAAGTGATCAGTACGACCCTTCTAATACTTCAACGTTTCCGCTTAAAGAGACTTGCTCGAGGATGATCTTATTTAATGATTATAATTGAAATAGTGGTATGATTGTTAGATTTTGTGATCGTAGCCGTGGTTAATTGATTCGGCCATGCTTTAGAAGGGTGACAAGCTGCTTACAAACAGAACTAATCCACGAGAATTGCTAGAAATTGCGTCAGTCATAACCGAGAAAAGTTATTGGCACCTCACATGTTGGAGAGAAACGCTAGCAAACATCTTCCTTTAAACGCGCTTTCGAACTAAATAACCGATGAAAAAGAGTAGACACATTTCCCATGGCTCTTAGCCAAGTGGAACGTGATTAAAATTGTAAGTTTCAAAGGCTTTTAAAATAACTTTAGCAGGTTCATTTTGCTCTCTTGTTTTGGCAGCAGACCGTTCATTTGTGTCATGCAGGACGGCTCCGAGTAAACTTGTAAATAGGCAACGGGAAGCCTAGTTACAGGGGCATCCAACGACTGTTTTCTGTAAAATATCTGTTCGGAGAAGGAAAAATTGCCAAGAATTTTCTATAGTTCGAGTGAAGGCTAAAAAGTTCTAGATGACCTTTCCATTCGTGTATAATTTCCGAAGCTTACCGTATCTATTGAATTCCCTACGGTTTTCTTAACCATGTCTTTTCGCATATCACTTCCCAGGTTAAGCTCTTTTCCGTAGAGAAAGAAATTCTAAAATTTTCGGATTCGAAAATGTGATGGGGAAAGGAATAAGAAAAATGCTCACTTTAAAAAACGTTCAATAGCATATAAACATATACGTGGCGGGTCACCCCACCTATTATGTATAACGCCGGATGATCAAATTAAAATGAGAAATTGTATGGACAGGCGGGCTTCCTCATCTACCTGGGGTCCCTGACCTCAATGTAAACAGGCCCTAAAAAGCGTTTTCAGTTAGCTCAAGTCACGGTTGTGCCTAAATCATACCGTCCAAAAGGACAGCCGAGGATTACTAGGAACGAGTTTCCGATTCGGGCCGACTTCGGAAATTCTCGAAAACATCCAATATGGTGGTGAAAGCTAACTGACAGCCAAAGGAGCCGTTTTATCGCCAGAGAAGCGTGTTTTACGGTATTGTTAACGTAATTTGCTTTTATTGTGAGTTTTGAAGAGTTCTTGGTCCTGTATAGTAAGCAATCTTTTTATAAATGTCTTATCAATTTGTCTTGTCCCGCGAGCCGTTATTACCGAAGAAAATAGTACCGTCCAAAGGGACATCCTAAATTATAGCAACATTTGTTGGCATGTACATCAGCTCTAGCTTTCATTGTTAAACTGTGTTGTAGGACTGTATTTCTGCAGGTTCCTACAAGCTTAGGATAACTCTATGGGAACATTTTTATTCCCAAAAGTCGCCTTGTCCTTTCACCACCCTTGAGCCGCCATATTGGATGTTTTCGAGAATTTCCGAAGTCGGCCCGAATCGGCAACTCGTTCCTAGTACTCCTCGGCTGTCCTTTTGGACGGTATGATTTAGGCACGACCCTCAGTCACTGGCTCAGTTGGAAGAGCGCCAGTCTACTGACCGGGAGGTGGTGAGTTCAAACTCCCGGCTGGACCATCAACCAAGGTCTTTAAAAAAACTGGTGAGATCTTGCTATCTGTGAAACTCCTTTCTCAGTTCAGATGATCGCGTCATTGGGCGGTGACCTTGTCTCTTTCATCCTGTACTTCAGTTGGAAGGGGACGTAGAAGAACCCAGTTCGAAAAGAGTAGGGGACGTAGGCTCGGATGTCATGGTTTATCTGACTTGTGCCGTCTTTGGTCTGGGTGGGCGTGGTGTGATCAAAACATGGACTGAAGTGCCGAGAAGTGGCTGTAAGACTGCGCCTTTATTACGTGCTGACGTCCGATCTCACCTCTCAGCTGGTTCCTCCACAATTCAGCCATTGGCTTCAAGCAGGAGCGTGCTTCAAGTGAGGAAAGTTGGCACCGCATATTTGTTTTTTAGGAAGAAACGTCGATGGGTGCCCCTGTAGCTAGCGCTTCCTTTGCTTTGCACGTGGAACTGGAACATATGTGACAATCCGAAGTATCTTGATCTTTATCGGTCCTTATGGCACAGCCTCGTCCCGAGGTCTTCTCGTTTTCCAATATGGTGGTGGCATATTGGAAAACCAAAAGACCCTGGGGACGAGGTTGCTTAGAAAATCCTTCAATAAGAACGACCGAGGCCCGGATTTATGAGCCTGCGAGACTGAGCAGCCCAACCAAAACCTTGTTTTGGTAGATACTTCATATATGATTCCTATAGTGTACCGATATATACATTCTTACTTACTTACTAAAACCGCTGGACGACACATCTTGGTTGAGGTCGTTGTTATGTAAGGTCTTCCGGTTGCTTATGGCATTAAGTGAGTCAAAAGGTATGTCACGTGACCATTTTTTTAAAAACCCTTGACTAACCTGACCTTATAAAAAAATTCGAAAACGTTTTGTTGAAAGATTCACGGTAAATGACATTAAATATTTATAACCCTAAACACTGTCAGTAAACGACTATGTGGAAAAACGTCACGTCAAAGGCCAACTGAAGTAATTCAATTTTTTAAGCAAGGACCAACTGAAGTAGTCTCTATTTTTCAAAACTAAAGCAACTGTAGAATTCGAGTTCGTCATTCAATACAAACAAAAGTAGCGATAAAAAAAGTGTGCTAAATACTCAAGTAACAAGGGCTTCAAAAAAGAAACATTTCAAAAAAGAAACCCATGCGGCTTAATTTTTTACGAAATATTCTGTCGCACTGAAATCTACTAGTCATGGAGGTATGTACCGTGCGCATTAATTAGCAGACATTAGCGTAACGTCAAAACAGTGAAGTTTGTCACGGAGATTTTTGGCCGGTTCGTAGGCTAGGTTCGTCTTGAAATTTCAAGGTGTTAAAGTGACTCAATCTTAATGAAAGTTTCAGACATTATTACATACATTATGAAGATTATGGGATTTGATTTTAAAAAAAATCGTTCGAGTAGTTTCAGAGATAAACAAAAAAGCGCTGAAAGTCAAGATTTAGGATAAAGTTGCGCTTAAGGACAGGTGGTGAGAAAGCAGGTTGGTTTTCAAGATCGCAAGAGCGAAAATACTCCAAACTTTCCTAACATCGAAATATTATATTGTGCAGCATTCCGACGCTACTTAAGATTAACTTAAGTTATTTAGAACTTTTTTATTAAATAATTTAACACGGCTATTGAAAATACGAGGTTTGAAATACATTTACGTTTTATTTGAATTCAAACGTACAGAATTTTTTACTTCTCACGGAGGTTATTGGCTAAACACCAAACTTTAAGTTCCTAGTGTTGGATTTTTAGTAGCAGGTCTAGATTGCGCAAAATTCGGCTTTGATCAATTTTCAATTTTTTTGTTTATTGTTGTCATAGTAATATCGATTTTAGTTAAAAACTACGTTTTGACAAACTTCAATTCATAGTCAATCACTGGCGAAAATTTTATAGCGATCGAACATGGATAAAATCCCTTTTAAGGCGATTGAAAAATATCGGTTTGGTCTCCGAAAAACTGTATCGAAACACCTTAAGGTGTTTCTTTAGAACCGAAGAAACTTTATAAAGAGCGGGGTTGAAGGTAATAACAAATGGCGTGCGATCTGCTGTAGAATTTGTGTGTTCCTGTTGCTTGAGTGTTTCATTGCTGGGATGGCGCGGACTCTGGTTATGGCTCTTTGTAGGGAGGGACGACTATATCCTCGTTTCATCAGATAATTAACAAGTTCTTTGCTGCGTTGATCAAAAAAGTGGTCGGTGGAGCATATACGGCGTATTCGAAGAAGGAGGCTGAATGGGATAGTTTTCATGGTTTGGACAGAAGGAGAGGAAAAACTCAAAACCTTCATCGAATACTTAAATTCTATTCACTCTAACATCAAGTTTACCCATAAATATTCAGTTTCATGTACAGGAACACCTCAGTAACAACCATATCCACAGATATCTGCACACAAAACCCACTGACAAACATCAGTACCTTCTCAAGTCTTCCTGTCACCCTAACCACACCAAGGAAACTAAACGCCAACTAAATGAACGATTTGGAGAACACTGCCGATCCATCCTGAACCACCAACAATTCAGTGATCCCACTCCTGTCTCCTTACATTTTAATCAAGCTGGACATTCAATCAACGACGTCATTCTAATCCCACTTCAACTCATACGCAGCAACCGTGATGTAGTGAGAAAGGCTCGAGAAGCTCACTTAATACATAAAGGGAACACATTATCTCCCCCAGGAATAAACAGACGTGACGAATCTCACTGATGTATGATACCACCTGCTCTCCTATACCAGTAACAATTCATTGTTTCTATTGTCACATTTTCAAATTCTTATTTGTAACGAACTTTTATTTTTATTTCCATTTTTCTTTTAACCTCTGAAGAAGGTTTGACTCCAAACCGAAATATTGGGCAATTTGTTTAAATATACATTTTTTTGTCTTATTCTTTTATTTACTTATTCATCGCCTTGCCGTAATTATCAGTTTGCCGTTTCATATTCAACTGTCTGCATGCAATGCCGAAAAAAAAAGTTTCTTTACATTCGTATTGCCTTAACTGCCATTTTTTATTTTATTTTTGAGGATAATCCGTTTGAAAGAGTTAAAAACTCCCCAACGTTTTGGGGATTCAAGGTGGCAGTTACGCGAGCAGAATCATTCTGGAACAAGAAACTATAATATACAGAGTACCAGATCATTTTAGTTCAATCGTATAAATTAATTTTCTTACTTGTGTGCAACAGATAGCCTTATCATTTCTCTCGATGCATACCTTTATTAACAAAAAAAAATTCAACAACGGTAACAATTTTACGGTTTAACATCCGGTCGCGTCCGAAACTGAGGATTTCTCTAATTTTTCGTTGAAAAATGATTCACTTGGCGGCGGCGGATCGATTTAATGTTCTTCATTAAAACAGTAGAGAGGAAAAGATAAAGACATGACTTATTTTTGTAGATCTGTGTAAATTGACGTAATATAACAACGCAAATAGGTACTAATAATATTGCCAGAAATTAAATTTAAAGGGCTGCAAAAATGCGGGGGCGACAACCTAAAACATGTCAGCTATTATAAAGCGGGTCTTATTTCTTTTATTCTCTCATTAAAAGAACCAATCCTCTGAGATTATTTGCTTATTTTTGTTTCTTTTTAGTCTTCGAACAAAGTTTTCTTTTTTGCATTGGCGTAAAACGAGAAAAATCTTGGTGGAATTTCATTAGACAATAGTTTTTCGTCAGATTCCGGGTAAAAATTTATAGCAGTTTGTCTGAATAATTTGACTGCAAGTACCCACGCATTTATTTTTCAACGTCATATTGACGTCATAGCGCAGCAGTTATTGGATAAGTCAGTGTGACGTCACGTCAGTTCTTCTCCGATCGGCATTTGCAGCAAAAATGGCGTCGAAAAAGGAGGATGGAGATGCAGCAGCGCTAAGACAGTGTGAAGTCTATGTCGAAAAACATAATATTCAAGCTATTCTTAAAGACTGTATCGTGCAGCTGTGTATTAAGAAGCCGGATAACCCACATAGGTTTTTTCGAGAATATTTCGAAAAGCTTGAAAAGGTGTGTTTTGTTTTGAGCTCTGTCCATAATCGAAGCTTTGTTCCACCGACATTTTCTTACTGGTATTTCTCCATGATATTTGCCTTAGAAGCCCTGCAGACAAATAAACAGCAGGCCAAGAACCTTATGTATTTCCTTTCTGTTAGGAACATGAGGCAGAGCCGCAAGACTCAAACGAACCTGAACAAAACCATGAAATCGAAGACCATCTCGGGCCTGTTGGCGGCTTTCGGAAGCGTCGCGGTGCTGTGAGCGCTGGGCCAATTTCTGAAGATGAAGCAACGTCGTACGTGAAAAAGGTAATTTAGACGAAGATTTTTTAAAACATCTTTGAAAAAACTGACCATTACTATTTTCAAAAGAATGAAACTGATGATAGTTGACTTGAATGTAGGTTGTTCCGAAAGACTACAAAACCATGGCTGCCCTTTCGAAGGCGATTGCCAAGAACATTCTATTTTCTCACCTGGACCAAGAAGAAAGGAGGTCAGTGCGATGAAAATATCACAGCTTTTAAAGCTACCTTTCCTTAAGAAAAATGACTGATTGTCGTTCGAATTTTAACGATGTTTTTCTATTCCACAGCGATATCTTCGACGCCATGTTCTTGGTGAAACATAGTGCTGGGGAAACTGTAATCCTTCAAGGTTAGAATACAAACGCGTTAATATTTTGTAAGATAATTCTGTGTTGACTTGACATTTACATCATATATATCACAAAATGTCCCCTCTCAGAGGATTATGCAAGCCAACAGTCTTGTTCTGGATCGATTTTCTTTTGTGTACAGTACGCTGTTATCTACGTTTTTTAGCTTTAATGTTCTGTATGCAATGGAGCGTGTTGCACTGGAGCTCGACGTTTCAGTACCTCAACCAAATTTTCTATTTTTTGCTGTTTAGGCGACGAAGGAGACAACTTCTACATCATTGACAGTGGCGAAGTTGATGTAAGCATAAGTATTATTCTCGTCTGTTTACATATCTTCAGGTAGCTGTAAACAGTTGATGGACCGATATTACCTCACACAAGACATTCCTTTTTTTTCACCTTAGCCTTTGAAGAATCCAAAGTTCAATTCAAATTTATGTAGAGAAACAAAAATTGGATTAGATTGCCAAGACATTGAATTTTTGCTGACAATTGCTGTATTGTCAAAATATTTCGTGTGACAAGAGTAAGCATTGTTTCTTGTCTTTTATTTTCCTGGTATTTTTTATCATATAGGCTCATAATGGTGAGAGGGATGATATCTCATGTTGGTTTATATACAGTAAAACGTGTATAGAACAATGCTTTTTTAGCACAGGAACTATCTTTAGTTGTTGGAGACATTCTAAGTCCATGTGATGCCCCTCCATATTTGAAATCAGGAGCTCCTAAACAGTCATCTCCTTTTCTATCCCCTTCCACTTCTCAGGATTAAAGGGACAGGTTCATGGTTCAGCACATGTTCATTAATTAAATTACCTTTCCAATTTATTATTAATTCTATCGGTTAATAATCCCACTCACAAGTATCTCAACAATCTCAGAGTGTATTTGAGAGTAGAAGTGTATTTCAGAAACACCTGAATTAAGATGGAGGAGTACTAAAATTGCAGAAAAAATAAGTGGATCATGCCAACGCTACCAACGTTGAATTTATTGTTGACCCGAAGGTTTTGTTCCATGGTTAATTAATTTATAGCTGTTTGCAAATATTTAAGTTGATCAAGTGCAAGTGACTGCCAGGGAAGTGTGCAGATTGGTTGTATAGACGATACAGCATGCCCGGCAGAAAAACAGAATTTTGATTAATGAGCATGCGCTGAACCATGAACCTGTGCCTTTAAACTTACAGTACAACCTGAGAATAATCAAGCACTTTTTTCCTTGAGATAGAAATTTACATAAAAGCATAGTTTTACAATTTTCCAATTCTGTGATGTGATATGTGATGAATACAAAAGAAAATTAGTGTTCTTCATCCTACGGGACTAAAATACTACCCTGCCGGCAGAGGCTACATTTTCAGCATGCGAAAAGTCGCCTCTGCCGACAACCATTCAATTGTGCATTGTGCATGTGCGAAATACGTCATGCGACTCGCAAGCAAAATTAATCGTCAGGTCTGTTGTCAAATGACGCGGGGATCTGTTGTGCAAGACTTAAGCAAGACTCGCGCAATGCTCTAAACCGGTCAAGAACAGGAAAAAACCTGTTTTTTAAATTTATTTGTCCAGATTTGTGGACAGATTTGTATGGTTGTCGGTGGAGACTACTTTTCGCATGACAGCTCAGAAAGCGAAAATGTAGCCTCTGCTCGCACGGTACTAAACTAAACTAGCTTCATGAACCGTCTCCAGGTCAGGGCAATATTTTTATTTGAAGGGAGGATGGTAAAGTCGTGTTAATGCTTCTTCCAAAAGGGGTTTGAGAATTTGGTGGTACTAATGTTACAGTCCTATCAATGGACTTTGAAAATGACCAAATGTTTCTAAGTTTTGGCTGAAAGAATGTAGTTGCCAATGGCAACAAAGTCATATAACCAGGGTGGATGCAAGGTGTACTTTTAGTGTTTCTCTATACTGTGCAGGTGGCATGTGGAAGGTTTATTTTAGACAACTTCAGGAGTGGCTATTTTTTGTCTTTTTGGAAGGGGGATACATTAGCAAGGATTTAAAATTTCTACTGTGTACTACAACCCCAGCTTGTACCAATGTGCTGTCATAAATTAGCAGGATAACAACCTTGGGATGTGCACTTAGCTATTTGAAACATTATTACAGTTTACTTGATAGTGAGATGTAAGATAAAGTGGACACAAGCAAGAACATGATTTCTCCATCAAGGTGGAAAATAAACAAAATGTGGGATATACACACACTATTCCTTGTGTTACAACTTCCATGTAGCATTTTTTCTGCAAGAGTGCAATCAAGAATTTGTTAAAATAGTTTGTTTTGTTGCTAGGTGTTTGTTAGTGATGAGTATGTCTCTACCATTGGGGAAGGAGGGAGCTTTGGTGAGCTGGCTCTGATATATGGCACTCCCAGAGCAGCAACTATCAAGGTTGGTGATACTTAACTTCCGTATGATACAGTACTGGATTCCTAAGATCTAAGTTTTGAGAGTGAAGGGGCATGTCAGGCAAGGCTTCATGTAACTCCTGATTAATCATCAAATTTTCTGTTTGATGAAGTTAGATGGAGAGGTCATGACTTCATTAGCGGGAGTCACATAGGGGTATTTCGTATTTAGTTTGTAAGTGCATTAAGTTCTTAAAATAGAGAGAAGTCGTTACATCACATTGCCTTGGTAGCAAAATTTTTGGATGGCAATAAATCAAAACGACACTTAAAAAGTGAAATTTTCTGGGTTGTATCAAAAATGACCGTATCTAAGAAAAATTTTGTGTGCTGCTTACCTACTCCATAAAGTGGGTGCGTGCATGTAAAAGTTTCATGTCACAGTCATGCAACAATGGCTAAGAAATCTACAAAAAAAGCATAATGCACATGCAAAGTTGTTTGCTAATCTAAACCAATTGCTTTTTTGCTGTTTGCCGTTGCTGTTGCAAAAACTCCCTGTTGTTGTGATACAGAAATCCTGCGGCCATGGTAACATGAGGTCACCCTTCTCCTCTCTATTCCAGTAATTTTTATTAATTGCATTATTGGCTTGGACACCCTGTGTTTTTGTGAGTTACATTAACATTAACCTTGGCGTCATTTCACTGTGTTGAAAATCTTGATTTGATACAGCAATTTGTTTGTGTTTATTGTGTAACATCCACCTCAAAAGTTTAAATGCTTTCACCTCTCCCTCTTCCAGTCTAAAACTGATGTGAAGCTCTGGGCCATTGATCGAGTAACTTATCGGCGAATATTGATGGGAAGTCAGATTCGAAAGAGAAAGATGTATGAACAGTTCTTAGAAAAAGTCAGTATTCTTGAATCACTTGACAAATGGGAGAGGCTCACTGTGGCTGATGCTTTGGAGGCTGTTACTTATGAGGATAATGAAAACGTTGTGGTCCAAGGAGAACATGGGGATGAGTTCTACATAATTGTTGATGTGAGTTATTTCTTCAATGGTTTGCTTTATAAATATAATAATTTACAATAACTGAACAATTTTTCGGGCATTTACATGTATTGGCCAAGAGCTATGGTCAGTAAGAGTACAGACCATTGGAAAAACGTATGTGACGGTGGTGAAATTTGTTTTCCCTTTCTTGCATGTGCACAGTGACACATGTTTGCACAGTCTTGAAACGTCCTTGAAGTTTTAGGGAAAGTCCTTGAAAAGTCCTTAAATTTCTGTGCAAGTCCTTGAAAAGTCCTTTAATTTTCTTCGACTTTAAATTTAGTGGGCTGAAAAGTGTTGTTTGATGCGTTTTGGTTGTCCATGGGGGAGAAATGAATGCGTGATGAACAAACCCCACAGGACGTCTGCGGGGAGGCTACCAAGACAGCTGACTTGTTTATAGAACAAAACAGATTCCCGAAGTGTCACAGCTAGGGAAACAACGCTTTTTGTGTTGATAGCTGTGATTTTTTCTCTTTTGAACAAAATATGTAACCTTTTTGGCTTTTGTTCACATAGGTGAATGCTGGTAATCAGTGTTGTTGGAATAGTTAAGGTGCACATCGCCAAAAATCGTAGCTGTGCCTTATAGCCGGGTATTTGGCTTAATTTTAGGTTTGTTAACTTAGAAAAATCGCATTGAATAGTGTGGGGTGCATCTTATAACTGAGTGCACCTTTGCGTACAGGGAAAGCAATAAGGTCGGGGTATTCTCACAGAAGCCAATACAGAATCCTGTCAGGGCCACACAATTTAGAAGGACTGAGTTATGATATCAACAATTTCCCATGGGCTGTACTCTTATTAACCAAACAAGTGACATTAACATGTTCCCCTGTTAAAATGTTTTAAACTTTGCGATGTAAGCAGTCATCTGCGATTCATGGTTCACTTGAGTTTTGAACATGTTGGTTGTTGTTTATTTGTTTCCTTTCTAATAAGTTAAAATTTTTGGATTAACAATTTTGTTTTGTTATTTTGTCATTAACACTATAGGGAGTAGCTGTGGTTTTGCAGCGTAGATCACCAAATGAAGATTACATCGAAGTCAGCCGCCTAGGTCAATCAGACTACTTTGGTAAGTGAAACATTGTAAACTGTGGTGGTGCCCTTGGGCAGGATCAACATGGGTACCTTCTTTCCATTTTTCTGATAGAAAAAGCTGCTTCATGGCTCTAACCTCTTTTAAGGCACCTGCCCCAACCTGATTTATTGTTGACGAGTTTAACTCGACCTTGTCCAATTCCCTTGTAAGCATTCTCCCTAGAGTTTCTGAAGCAGGTTTGAGTGCAGTGATTATTGGTATTATTTAGGTGGGCAAGCATTTGGTGGTTAGCCAATCAAAACTAATGCTTGTCTGCCTTAATGATCCCAGAAATTGTTGTACTGAAAGCCTGTTTCTGGAGTGGGAAATATTGTTTTTTCAGTGAAACAAGAACATACCGTCGATTGCATCTACCTGTGAACGCACGCGCTCAAAACATGTTTTCACGTGACGTCAAACTTCTGAGTTTCAGGCGTCAAACTTTGAAGTTTTCCCGCCCAAGAGAACAGAGTGAAACACGAGAACACCGACTCTACCGACTTTACCGTGGGAACTTCACATTTGGGCAGGAAAACTTCAAAGTTTGACGCCTGAAACTCAGAAGTTTGACGTCACGTGAAAACATGTTTTGAGCGCGTGCGTTCACGGGTAGATGCAATCGACGGTATAAGAAGATTTACATTTTGAGTCTTAAATTGTGCTCTAAAGAAGTGTTCTTCAACTTAAAAGGGTTTATAAATTAAGCTGTATGTGACGTGACTTTAATACAATATCTGTTCCTGTAGGTGAAATTGCTCTGGTACTTAATCGACCTCGTGCTGCAACAGTGCGAGCAAAGGGAACCCTCAAGTGTGTCAAATTGGACAGGCAGCGGTTTGAACGAGTGTTGGGTCCATGTATTGACATCCTCAAGAGAAACATTCAACAATACAACAGCTTTGTCTCTTTAGTTGTGTAAAAAGGTTAGCATATCAAGTAAAGAAATGTGTGAAAAAGAGATGCATTGCATCAAACAGATAAACAGTACTTAAGATACCCTGTATATCATGTCAATACTATGACAGTTGGGTCAGGGTGATATGAATATGTTTTTTAAGTTATTAAAGATTGATTTGATTCCTGTCTGTCAAAAAAATGGTTCCCCTATTGTCCAGCATTGCTTTTCTCTTTTTTGTTCTTGTTGTTGTTGGAAAGGAAACGTTATTTTTCAGATAATAGCTCAAGCTCTAATATGTGATAAAAGCTATGTAATGTTTGCTTCATTTTCTGTTGTTAGTGTATTTATACTTTTGTTTCTTTGGTGTGTTAAACCCTTATGTAAACTGGGGCATGCAATTACTTGTAAAAATATTTTACATGACAGTTACAAAAATGTGCAAAAGTTACATGTGCTTGGACTTTGTTTGCAATAGATTGATATTATTAACACAAAGTGATTATATCTGCAGAAGTATAGACAAGAAGTCGTTTATTTCCTTATCAAGTTTTAACATTTCTTTAGTGAAAAAGACAAACCTATTTAGTCTCTGTTTCCAATAATAAGAACTTGTGATCAAAGTCTACTATCACTGGGCACAATGTGTATTAGAGTTCTTCAGTGTATTGTTAATAGGCTTTACTTGTAGCTACCAGTGTTTAAGTTGTTTCTGAATATTATTTATTTAAAGTTTCATCGTGGTTTGTTCAAATATGGTAAACATGTGCTATGTAACTTAGTAATTAAAAATAAAAATGTCTATATCAAAACATGATGGTATTTGGTGTTGTTAAATTTACAGAATAACCTTATATTGGCATGTATATCATTAATCCTACTGACAGTTCTCCATACTTTTCACATAGTTATGGGGCTTGGAAAGGGGGATTTGTATTAGGCCTTGTACACAAGTATCCAACTATTAATTTTTGAAAACAGCACCACTCATATTCTTTCAGATCAGGTAAAGCATCCATAAATTACAGTCATGGTTAACTCCCTTGCCACTGCTTTTAGGTTGTTGTAGCAGTGTTCCTAAGGTTGGATTTTTTTCTTCTTTTTTTTCTGCCTGCGTTGGTATCGAGGCAGTCAAACTTGGCATTTTCATAGTAAGTGAAACTTCTCCTGAGCTTTTTCATTAGTTAGCCGCAGCTTCAGTTTCAGACACTCTACACCTTTCTGCTTCTCTCAGCTAATGATAACTCTTTATTATATAAACACCAATGAAATACCAGGTGAGCTTTTGTGCAAAAACTTAATATCTTCACATGTGAAAATATCACCTTTGCTATGGCTACATAATAAATCGCGCCTTTCATACCAAAAAACTATTAAAGTGAAATGGCTTGGTATTTCATTGGTGTTTATATAATAAAAAGAACATTACATGGCCACTTGGAGATACGAAATTTCTCTTCTCGTGTTGAAAAAATATTTCACTCATTCGCTGCCCACTCGTGAAATATTTTTCAACACTCGAAAGAAATTTCGTATCTCCGTGCGGCCATGTAATATCCTCTATGTATTAAGCTTCTGTGATGGTCCTGTAGAGGTTTCTGTCATTACCTCTGCTGTGCATATGCCAACTCTATGGAGCTCTATCAGTCAACCACAGATCCCCACAGTCAACCCACAATCCACTGTGCACCACCAAAAGTTAAGAGGAAGACTAAGTGCAAATTTGAAGATCAATTTTTTTGCATTTTGAAGTGTAGCAAACAAAACCTTTTGGCATCAAAGTTTCCTGAATCGTGGATTTTTAACTACCAATCAGGCATTTATTTACATTTTTAAATATTTCTTGAATTTTCCATGAAAAAGGCTTAAACTATAAGAAAATGTAGGAATTTGCCCATTTTATAGGACTGTTTAGTCGGAGGGGTCTGAAAACACCCTGCTATAGGATACAGAACAAACTTTGTCTTAAACAAGTTGTGCCAAAACACAGTTTATTTGTAGCAATCTCAGTTCCATGCAATGCTTTTCATCATAATCATTATCAGATCCTGGTACCCTTGTGGGAATCTTTGCTCAATGGTCTCCTCTATCCAAAAAACAGTAGAAACCTCAACCCAATTCCCCAGCCCTACCTCCTTTAAGTTCCTTCTCTACTATTCATCACCATGCAAGACTCTATCCCTTGCCTTCTGTTTACCATGCAGAGATGGTGGGTGGAATAGCTTATAGTAAAGAGTGGTATTCATTCACAGGGTTCCAATTTTAAAGTAGACAACTAGGACATAATGTAGGTGACTTAGGTTGCATTCCTTTTAGCCAATCTAAATCCGGATTTTGCGGTCGAAAATTCGATTTTTTGTTCCTTTAAGGACTAAACCAATCTAAGATTGCAATCCGAACGATCTACCTCTGAACGTGGATCGTTCAGATTGGTATCTCAATCTGGTTTCAGATCTTTGTTCCATTTAATGAAACTGCTTTTCGATAGCAAAAACGTGCTCGTTCATCAATAAACACAGCAGGTCAAGGTTAGTTCAGGCAAAAGTTATTTTCAACTCCTTCGTTGTTCTATGCCGCTAAAGGATTGTAGTATACTAAACTCAAGTTCCACTGTCACTCTAAATCCGTTAGGAAGTTAAAACGCTTAGATTTTCTCACCGAAAAAACTATACTGGCCAATGTCTGTGTGTCAAGAGCGTGCTTCTCAGCGCTTGAGAATTCGTAATTGTCTTCTGAAATGTTCTTGAATCAAATTCCATATAATTTTAAGTTGACGCCGGAGTCCCAGCATGAAACACCACTAGTTAAAGAGCAATTTTTTTCCCTTTTTCCACGAGAAGATGCTTAATTTAGCAGGAAGACGTAAAAAACAATGCGTTAAAATTGAGAAGAAGATCGGAGCGGCAGGCAGCTTCTGTATGGATCAATCTTATTTCAGATTTTTGTTCCGGCTAGCACGAAAATCCAAACAATCCGGATTGTCCAAATCCGAAAAAAGTTTGGAAAAAAGGAATGCAACCTTAGTAATTGAGTGCAGTTGGCAATTTTGGGCTTTCCCTTCAAAAAGTAGATGGTTTAAACTGGGGTAATGTAGGACCTGCTCACAAGGTGTTTCCTAATTGGCCACAGAAAACAACATTGTTTATCATTATTTCCCATCGTTTTACGGTCAGGGTATCAAACAAATCGGCTTTTAGGGTTAGGAGAGCTGCTACATGACTGGGTTTAAACCAGCCTGTTGCTGGCACTTAATGAGAAGCCAGTATTTAATTGTGACTAAATAATTCATTATTAGGATTGATCTAAAATAACCTGGTTAAGAATAACAAGAAATATAAGAAGTATCCACTCTGGGAAGACAGCTTAGAATCAAACACGCAAACATAATTCCTATGATGATGTTAACTATAAGATAAAGAAGATGCGAGGGTCGCCTTCTATGTTTCCCATGTCCAGTCTTTCTGAAATGTTCTACTACTCCATCCAGAGAATACTTCTTTGGACTATAACCAAGGTGGCTCCGTGCTTTTTTCATGCTAAAGTAATGTGTTACAGCGGTCTTGTAAACCTGTAGGGAGAAAATAGAAAACAGCTTGTCAAACCAAAGACTGAAAGTTCACTCATTCAAGAAATTATATATTTTTTGGAATTGATGGAGCCATCTGTGTAAAAAAAGCTTATCTAAACTAAAATAAATGGCTTAGTTAACCTGAAAGAGTTATAAAATTCAGTTACCTCTGTTCTGGTAAGCAGGGGTTGAAAGTTATAGATGTATTTTCCAACAACTGAGTGCACTAGTTCTGTTATAAATGCTGCAAAGAAATCATAATCATTGAATCATTTGACATAAACATGTGAAATGAAGTGAAAAACATTACTAAACAAATCAGATCTGAGATGCTAGTGTTTGAAATATATATTATATAATATTAGGTTGTTAAAATGAACACACAATAAAAAATATAGTTTCAACTATCCTTGGAGTGATCAATGCATAAAACAAATTACGCAGAGCAAAATACAAAAGCAAAGAATAAAAGTTGTAACTCGGAGTTTCACACACTAACGAAGCAATCATCACACTAAAAGTTTTCAGTTTAAAGTTAGAAATTTAACATTCATGGGTGGTGGGAGCAGCACGTTCTGTGATTAGTCGCGAAGAACTTGTTTTCATAACAACACCTGGTTACCAGCTCAGATCTTTTGTTGAGAAGCGAAACAACACAGGCAGCCAAGATACAGAGTTTCTCATGAAAGCCCATCATGTTTACTTCAGGCTTAAATTCTGTCCTTATGAAACTGGGTTACAATATATAAAAGACGTCATTGATACTCACCAAAGATATAAATCAAGGTTATTGGTAATTTTAATCTTGGAAAGCTATACCCAAGGCCTTCAACCTGTCAACAAGAGAATCAAAGTTTTTATTCATAAGAAGATTGACTGCGTACTCCATGAAGGCCCTCCATGAACTCCATGAGACAAGCAAACCAGTGGCAGATCTAGGGGAGGGGCCTGGGGGGCCTGCCCCCCCTTATTTTTAGACCAAACTGAGGCCCGAAGGACCAAAAAAAATTTTTTGGAGACCAGCCCCCCTGCCCCCCGCCCCCTTATCTGAAGGTCTGGATCCGCCACTGCAAACTCCATGAGTTTGCTTACTGTTCTGGCCCTGGTTGTTGTTACAGAAATCTTAACTTTGGACCTAAACTGTCACTTACTAAAGGTCTGAAGAACTCAAAGTTGTTGACAGGTGAATCATCAGATACAAAGTATGCTTCCCCTGCCTGGAAAAAAAGATACAGTGACTGTGCTAACACGTTATACAATAGGCCATTTTACAGTTGTGTGCTCAGTGCCCAACTGGCCTTTGAATAGAAGCGAGGCTGGCGGTAACCTTGTTTTGTTAAAAACCTTCCTACTTTTCATATGCAAATCGTGGTATTTTCATGCTAACAAGCCCGTGAAAATGCTCATTTACATATGAAAAACAAGAAGGTTTGTAATAAAACAAGGTCACCACCAGCCACGCTTCCATTCAAAGGCCTGCAGGGCACTGAGCACACAACTGTAAAATGGCCTATTCATACAAATCAAAATACACCATAAGCTATCAAAATAGGCACACTATTTCACAGGAAAGGTTTCATACAGTCAAAGCTCTCGTAAGCCAGCACCTGGGAAATTTTAAAAAGTGGCCATAACTAGAGGGGGTCGTGTGGTGAGCGACCAATGGTAAAACAATAGAGGGTGTCCCTTACTAGGGCTTTAGAACTTATTAATAATTCATGAAGAAAGACAAAAGAAATTAAGACAGAATCCACTAGGAAATTGAGTAATTTTAATTTTCAGTGGACAAAAACCTTGTACCAGAATAATTTAACGAATATTGCATTTTTTTTAAACATTTTTCAAGGGCTCAAGATGTAATTAGTCATCTGTAATAACACCAAAGAAAATTTTTTGTGGGAGTCTGAGAAAATGAATGTCAAATTTAATAAAATTCTGAAAAATTACATCTTTAGTCCTTGACAAATGTTTAAAAAAATGCAATATTCTTTAAATTATTCTGGTACAAGGTTTTTGTCCACTGAATGTAAAAATTACTCAATTTCCTGGTGGATTCCGTCTTAATGTTAAATGAATGTCTTTATATCTGGTATAGACACAGCTAAACTTTACCTCCAATTTTTCTTTGGACCAAATTAACCCCCAAAAAAGATCTTTAACAACAAAGCATTAGTGCAGTGTGCTGTTTTAATGAAATGTCGATTCATATATTATATATGAATAAGTCTCTGACTGGTCTCTTACGAGAGCTTAAAAACAAAGGAAAAGTCCAGTTGGGTAATCTCAGAGGTGGTTGCGGTTGCTTGCTGGCCAGAGCTTTTCATAATAAAGGGACAGGTTCACCGTTCAGCGCATGCTCGTTAATCAAAATGCTATTTTTCTGCTGTGGCATGCTGTATCGTCTATGAAAGCAACTTGATCATGTCATAATGTTGTCAAAGAACCAGTCTGCACACGCCCCTGGCAGTCACTTGATCAACTTAGGTGCAAATAGCTGTGAATTAATCAACCATGGAATAAAACCTTCGGGTCAACAATGCATTTAACATTGGTAGTGTTGGCATAATCCACTAATTTTTCTGTGATTTTAGTACTCCTCCATCCCACTTCAGGTTAGTCTGAAATACACATCTACTCTGAGAACACTGAGATTCATGTGAGTGAGATTATTAACAGATAGAATTAGTAATAAATTGGAAAAAAATGAGGTGGCGCTGAACCGTGAACCTATGCCTTTAAGTTTGAGTCACAATTAAAATGGGGTTTCACAAAGGTGGTCATAACTAGAGATGGTCGCTTACAAGAGTGGTCGCAAGGAGAGCTTCTGATGTAATTCTTCTGTAGTCATTCCAGCTGAAAACTAAACCTTTTACCACAATCAAAAGCTGCAATACCAGTCAAGTAATGATTCACCCTCCAATATTATGTGTGGGTGGAGGCGGGGAAGGAGGGGGTGCAAGAAGAAATTGGGTTGTTTTATTGGCAATCCTGTGGCTGCATAACTTTTCATAATGTCAGACACTCACAGCAATTGCATTTTTAGATGCATGAAGAGCTTCTCCTGCTAAAACATGAGCTTGAACCAGATTATTGACATGAACAAAGTCAACCACAGAGTCACCTTGTCCATAAGTGAAGGTAAAAAGTCCTTGTTCGATGTATGACTGAGAAAAAAAAACAAAATTATGCATTTAAAGACCTGATTGTCTGGCCATGGGTGAGCATATCCCTTATTAGGACTGTTGTTTATTTATTGACTGACATTTTGAAAATCTGTGGCACGGGAGTCGACAGGTTGTCAAAACGTCGGTCAGTGCTGTCAACAATACTCCTATCCATGCTTCACCTAGTCATGACATGACTCCAATCCAGGGTTAAAATCTCTCACAATATTATGCATTGGTTAACAAAAATACTGGGTGAGGTATGTACATCTGTAGGGTAAGAAAGGAAACTTGGCTTTTTTTGGTCAAATCTGCACAGATGCAAAATAATCTTTTGGTTAATTACAGGGAGAGATAATTAATTTAAAAAAAAATCACGGGCCCTTTCAGCAAGCCTTCGCTGGAGTTTACTAGGGCAACACAGTCATGCAGGCCTACCAAAATCCCCTTTTCACTAACATTTACTTTTAAATGTTGCTTGCCCAGGGACTGTAATATTAAACCCACTAGCCTGATGGGTCGTTCTGCTAGCCGCTGGTTATTGGACAGCGCATTTGTTGCACCCTGTAATAATGATGGGTTTCCTAGAAAATGGGTGCTTGTGACTGTTTACTAGGTTGTTACAAGCACGGTCCCTTTTCTAAGAAACCCTTCATTATTATTACAGTCAATATACTACCTGCTTTGGAACAATATATTTAATAAATTTTGATTTCATCATTAAACATGCTTTAAAATATTTTCAGGCCCAGTCAGAACTGTTTTATCACGATAAGTGCCCAGGGGATTCCCACTGTTTTCTGACCTCCAGATAGTGAGTCCTGTCACTCAACCTCACAGCCTCTTGGGTAGTTTGTGTATTTGTGTGTTGCAAATATTTACACCATAAAATATTCCTTCCTAATAATTGGCTGCTACAGGGACCCTGACAAAGAATAGGGATAGTATGGCATTTGGAACAAAGACACCCAAAATAAAGAAACATCAATATTCTTGCCTGATATACACGTACACTATAATTAAAAGCAGTCATTATTCAAAAAGCCCCACTAATGTATAATCTTAATATCATTCACTAATTTAATTACCGGTATCTTACCACAATTCTTGGCAAATGCCGTGATTCACCTTCTCCATAAATACCAGCTGGTCTCAGAGCACATGTCTTTAGAATGTTTCCATCTGTAAAATGATAGAGATTTTAAATAGAGACAACTACTTGTATTTAAACTGGACTGTTGTAAGGTGATGTATATTAAGGCAAATACTTGGGAATTGTGTGTTAGTATGTCACAGGGCTCTCACCAAGATTTCAAGTTGCTGGGTACAGCACTGTACCTGCAATTAGTAGGTGGGTCCAATTTATTGAACAGTTAGTTTCCTATGACAGAAGCAGTATTGTAAAATTAAAATGAATATCATTTATTATAAGGTCAATTAACAGCAGAAATGACTTAACTTTGAACTTAGAAATCAAAGTTGAATTTTTTTTCACAAACAGTTTACAGACAGATCACAATCTTTTATTAAGTTCATATAGGTAAATAGTAAATATTAGTAAGCTGACATTCAGTAAGTTCACAGATTCAAAATGGCAGGATGGAATTTTTACCTTGTAGTTGTAAGCCATTAGCACTAAGAATAGCCTGCTCTGCTATAGACTTTGTTCGTGAATAATGATCTGGATGCTGATGCAAATAAAACGACAATGAATATAAAATATATACTTAATAAAGAATATGTTGTGGTCCAATTTTTGTCCTTGGTTTAGATTTTATTTTTCTTTGTCTTTAGGTATGATAATGTATGATAATGAGTTTGAAACAAAAGAAAATAAAATTTAAACCAAGGACAAAATTGAACCACAACAAATATATAAATAATATTTCATATAATTATTTGTACATGTACAACAGCATGAAGAAGCAAGGGAGGAGGAGCAAGAAATGGCAAGGAATGGTGCCGTGGTGAGAGCGGTCACCTCCCACCAATGTGGCCTGGGTTCAAATCCTGGCATCGATGCCATATGTGGGTTGAGTTTGTTGTTGGTTCTCTCCTTTGCTTTGAGAGGTTTTTTCTCTGGGTACTCCGGTTTTTCCCCTTTCCTCAAAAACCAGCATTTCCAAATTCCAATTTGACCAGGAATCAGGTAGACGAAGAGCCCCTTTGTGGATGTGCTACCTCCAAATCATTATTTAATTATTTTATTTATTTAAGAATTTAAATGCAAAGAAGATTGTTAGACTTAAAAAACACTTGCCAAGAGAAAGCCAGAGAGCCTGTGTGATACTGTTGCAGCACTCTAACCAATAATAGTAATTATTAATAAAATTAATATAATTGTTATATTTTTGAGCTAGCAAGCCAACTAGGAGCTGGTAATTCAATTTGTTTGTAATATTATATCGATCCCATCCTCGGAGACCCAGGGGCAGTCAGTCGGGTCGGGAGAAAGAACGCGACGAAAGTTTTCAAATACGGGCGATAGAGCCCCTGGGTACCGACTCTCACCGAACTATTTCCAAAAAGTCAAGCGGATACTGGCTCCTGATTGGGCACAAAAAATGCTTTGTATTATTGTGCCCAATCGGCGAACAGTTTCTCCTGAGTTCTTTTCGTGAGTTCGTACACGACAGTTTGTTCACCGAGCTTGTGCAAGCAAAGGAAACTTTCATTTTCTACCTTCCTAACCAGAAACGAAGGAACTACCGATGAGTAGAAAAAACGTTTGGAATGCTATCTGCAGGAGCAATTTAATTTGCCTCAAGAATATTCTGTTTTTGACTCATCACAATGTATCGTATGAATGGGAAATTAAAGATGCGGTGGCGACAAGAAAGTCAAATAAGCAATTATAGCTTGACAAGTCAAAACAACAACCTTGCACGTGCATCACACTTTTTTGTACATTTCTTTGCCGTCAACTGCACGACTACCCGTGAAAATGCCTAATTTCATGTTTTGTGAAGGACGCAAACAAGCAATGACAAAATTCATTCTCTTCATGAACTTGGATATTGTTGATAGAAATTCAGCTCCAGAAGAGTTCGCTTGCATTTGACAAAGTAAGCGAGTTGGAATAATCACGATTGAAACTGAAAAAATGTGAGTTCCCTTTTCCATGCAACGTTTTCGTGGTTGGTATCTTTTAAAAATTCCCTAATATTTACGCAAGACGTGACCGATGCAAGCGTGAATACCTGTCATAAGCTCAAGCTTGTATTTTCGGAAAAGCGTCTTTAGTTTTCGAGCAGACAGTATTTTGAAATCGGATGGGGATTTTATATAAACTGAAAGTTTCCTGACTGCATGCAGTTCTTTGGTCACTGTTTGGTGCATGAGCCAGACAAGCCGTGATCGAAACAATAGCCATCGTGTACAAACTCCTGAAAAGAACTCAGGAGAAACTGTTCGCAGATTGGGCACAATAATACAAAGCATTTTTTGTGCCCAATCAGGAGCCGGCATCCGCTTGAATTTTTGGAAATAGCTCGGTGAGAGTTGGTACCCAGGGGCTTTTTCGCCCGTACTTGAAAACTTTTGTCGTGCCCTTCCTCCCGACCCGACTGACTGCCCCTGGTCTCCGAGGATGTGTCGATCCTGGAAACACGAACAAGATGAAATGATGAATATGTTGTGGTTCAATTTTATCCTTTTTTCAAATTTTATTTTCCTTTGTTTCAAACTCATTAACATACATTACCATACCCAAAAACAAAGGAAAATAAAATTTAAACCAAGGATAAAATTAAACCACAACAAATATATGAATTTAATATATACTCTGAATACATTCATAATTTAATATATTTCCGGCTTTCTTTTAGAAACAGCATAGGATGAGTCTTAAACTGCAATGATCTTCTCTGCATTTGAATGAATATATGAAATCCATATATTAAGTGCAGTCTTTTCTTCTTAACTGCATTTTGTTAATTTTGACCAACTATAATCTTCTTCTATGGTAAGATTATGATTCAGTTTCTTTGTCTGTTCATCCTCATATATTTGGAAAGAGGAATTCAATATCCTCAGGGTTAGACACTGATTAGATAGTGATATGCTCACTTTCTTTAAATATTTTTTTCAGATTAGCAAAGTTAAAGCTGCAAAATGAGAATTTGCTATTAAAAATTGTAGTCTGTTCATGGACTGCAAATTGATTAATCACAGGGCAAAAACAGATTTAGCCACATAATTATATTGTTATCTCTCATGTAACCCATATTACAAAAATAATTTCCATGAACTAACCTTATCTAGTGGTAAATAAGGTAAAGATTCATCCCCATTTCGTATTATCTGTCCACCAAACACCACATTATAAGTACTGGTATAAACTAAGTGTGCCACATTGTATTTGCAACAAGCTACAAAGTTACAAACAAGCAGACTTTTAATTAATGTCATCTAGAACTTACAGTTTTAATGTACCTGCGCAAAAGTAAATACAGATCATTATTTACAAGACATATTTCCTGCTATTTTCTGAACACTCTACTGTCTCAAAGAATCAGATGCTTTAAAGTACACGTATGCTTTCTTCTGATTTTCCATTTCATTAATGCCCATGTCTACAGTGTAAAATCATTTTAGAAATTCCTAATAGTTGAACCCTTCAAAAGTAAATTAGAATAGTAGAAATACTGGTCAACTTTCCACATTCACAAACATATATGTTTAAGGATGTAAAACATAAGATAGAGGTGAGAGAGTGGCACTGTAATGAATGGGTGAAGATTGATCTAGTAAGAAAGAGAGGTGTGGATCAGGATGTTGAGAGTTAATTAAAATGACACAGCTTTTCATTTCAAGGCTTCACGGTCACAGTTCAAATGAGGTTTCACAGGTCATAATGAGAGCTGGTCATTTGTAAGAGTGTCTGGTCCCAAGCGCTTCAACTGCATTACATTTCAGTTCGAGTATTTGTTTTCCTATATATGGTAATAACAAGCACAATTAAAATTTTGTAAGGAATTATATCTGACCTTCAATGACAAGTTTGGTTCCTAGAACATTCACCATCTCTATCTTCCTTCTGTTTAACTGAAAAAAAAAAGATACAGTCTAAAAATTGAGGAGAACATGTTGTTTTGGCCATGTTTCCTGTTTACGGGCATGAAAGAAATGTTAGTTTTAATTTGCAAACAAAAATCAGGTAAGCTCCAACGTGTCTCAGCCTTTACATATTTTATACTTGATGACTAAGTTTGATTTTATGGGAATACAAAATTTAACCTGCATGCAAGCAGAGGTTTCTCTCTTGCATGGCTTTTAACATTAACAAAGTCATTCATGTGGCTTATCAGTCCTGTACTAGTATAGGCCTCTTTTATACACAGGATGTAAACAAACCAACTACCTGAGACAAGCCACATGAATGACTTTGTAAATGCTACAAGTCCCACAAAAGAGAAACCTCTGCTATGAGGTATACAAAATTAAGGTTATCTGTTGAAATCCACTGTAGACTGCCTGATCCTTGTTTTCAATTCTTAAAAAGGTTTAAACCATCATTTTCCACCCCTTAAATCACATACCTGTTCTCTGCCAGACATTCCATATGATGCACAATGAAATACTGTATCAAACTGATGATTAATGAATACTTGTTGCACATCTTTCTTCTGAGTTAAATCTCCCTGAAAACAATGATTTGAGTAATGGTTGAGCACAAAGACAACATAGATCCCCATAAGATTCAAAGAAGATACTTCTTAAAAGGATTTTGTTCCTTGAGTTCTGTGCGCATAGTAAAAAAATTGACCAAGAATTTACACTTCCCTGCAGACAACTATGCTATTTATGTGTGCATTCAGGGTGCAAAGAAAATCATTTTTACAGCTTGCCCGAATGAACAAGCTGCTAAAGCTAGCATTAACTAGCCCAGACGTCATTCCAACTAGCCCCAAAAACTTTTTGACGAGCAGAATTGATTTCCCAGTTCTTGTTATTCGAATTCCTCAAAAAACATCACTTCCCCTTCGGGCAAGTTAAAAAACAGAATTCATTAGCCCGATAGCAAAATTCACTAGCCCCAGGCTATCAGACACTACTTTCTTTGCACGCTGGCATTTCAGATATAAAATGGGCATGTCTGACAAGCTATTTGTTAAAACACACTGAAAAGTGAATTTTTCAAAGAAAAATAATAACCACTATAGAGGTGAATTAAAGTGTATCAGAGTGAATTGCCTTTTACACTGCATTTCCACAAAAGACAACTGCTGCTTTGGCAATGTTATAAAACAATATATGGATCTTGCTTTTTGCTGTGCATTGCATACATTGAGTACCAAAGTGTTTGTAGGAGGTTTGGAAAACCCTCAAGAAGAAACTTCCTGTGTGATTCAGAATTCAATAAAAATCAATTTCAAGGCTGTGCTCTAAGAAACATGTAAGGGAGCTCAGTGCTCTAAACTGTGAAATCCAGGGTGCCCAGCAGATGATTTCTATAAGAAAAATAAGTATTCCTGGTCACCCAAGCAAAAGAAGGTACAAGACCACCGTCGCACGCAAAGTACGTGTACCACATGCGGTGTTAGCTACCTGCAAAGTTGGCTGGCCCATCTATACTTGTACATGTTACTGGTCAAATTTGCTTTCAGGTTAAATTTTTTTAACCTTAGTAGGTTGATTCTCAATTTCTCTCGTCTCCTAGCCTTAATTATTTATTAATTAGGGCTAGGAAACAATGGATATTGAGAATCAACCTAGGTTAAATCAAAATTAACCTGAAATCAAATTTGACCTGAAACATGTATTGTGATGGTGTCCACTCTGATGTCATCTAGTGTGTGATGTCATGGAGCATTTTGTGTTTCCAGGCAACACTGAGGAGCATCTAGCTTGCTTTGGCCACGTTTCTATATGTTTGCTGTGGGTTTTTTTTGCTGCCGACTATTAAGAGTCGGTATGTGCTCTTTGCAATGAGTTTTGAATACAAAAGTACTTTTAAGTGCAAATGGAAGCAATAATATTGTGAATTATTAGCCTTAAGGTATGAGCAAAAGTTGAGGTAACAAAACACGCTTTCCGAGCAGACGAGTTTATATTGTATTGACTTAGTTGGCCATCTAATCTTTAAATACGATGAAATGCATTTATGTTGGGTTTTCACGGTCAAAACAACAGTCATTCTTCTGAAAAGTATCTTTGAATTTGTGTTTAATAGGGCTCAATCAACTTTATACAAGGCACACTGGCAGGAGTTCTAGGGGAAAGGCTTATAATAAAACATTGTTGTTGTCTTGCCAGAGTGGTAACAGAAGGGCCTTCAGATTCCAGGCAATATCTGTTTTTCTTCTTCTCTTCTTTTCTTCCTTTTCTTTTACTTTTAGTTTTCTTTTTAGCTATTGTAGTCCTGTCTTGTTTCTTTATATAGCTTAAGTTTTTTAAGTTATAAATGTTCTTTCCCATTGTCTTATTTCCTGCAATTCATGTATCTAATAAAAATAATAATAGTTGAGCCTGATCGGTATGGGTACCTGCGGACGTCAAATTTTTCACATGTTTTCTGTCAAATTGTGGGTTTTTTAGGTGAAATCCTCGCATATCAAGAATTTTTGCACGGTAATGCTACTAGCTAGTGAGCTGAGCACAGCTACAACAGTGACGAAAATGAGAAAATAAGCAAAACAAAAACTCTGAATATTCATCACACATCAGGTTTCTTTGCCATTTCTTTGCACGGCTAATGTAGACAAACTTGATTCAAATAGCAATGCGACTGTCATTTTAATCTCTAAGATTGGTCCTTCATCAAGCGATCGTTGTGACTTGGATTTTGTAGGAAATACCCATAAAGAAGCTCAAGTGCCTAATCTAGAAAAAAGAAAACATGCTTGCAGAGTCCCAGGTCCTGAGGGTACTCCCTTATACAAGCCATATAGGTATATGCCACCCCAAAGGATAAGGTTTTTGGACCTTTTTGGTCTGAAAACAGGTGTAGACTTTGCCCATTTTGGTCTGGAATCGGGTATGGTTTTCGAGGGAACTACTGGAGCGTATGAACATATTTTTCCTTTCAATTTAAATGAATAAGAAAGAGCTAGAAATAGGAGAATTCAAAATGCATTTAAAGACATTTTTTGTTTGCACTCTAATCTTAGTAACCATGACATAATAGGGCCATTTATACGAGAAAAAATAAGACGCGTCTTAAATAAGACGTGAACTTTCCGTATAAACGGCACATTTCGTCTAAAATAAGACACATCTTAGCTAAGCCGTGTCTTATTTTAGATGAAATGTGCCATTCATACGGAAAGTTCACATCTTATTTAAGACGTGTCTTGTGTAAGACGCATCTTATTTTTCTCGTATAAATGGCCCTAATATTTCTGGTCTGAAAAAAGGGAAGGATTTTAGAGGTCTGATCTGAAAAACGGGTGTGAAAAATGACATTTGCTGGTCTGAAATAGGGTCAGTATTTGGAGAACAGGACGGCACACTCCCACCAAGAAATCCTAAAAGTACCCCCCCCCCCCCCCCACCCCTGGACCAGGGTCCCAAGAATGACAGGAATGGAAAGTATCTGTTTACAATAGAACAAATAAATTCCATTTTTCCTGCCATTTACCTTTGATTGTATTCGAATTAAAAAGAAAAATTCAGAGGAAATAACATTAAAGCTACTGTAATCTGCTTATGGATTTCTTCACAAGGCCAGGGTTTTAAACACAAACCTGGATGCATTTCATGCGAGTGTAAGCCATCTCATCAAAGGGCCAAAACAGGTCAAATAAAACCACCTCTGCTCCTTGCATCTTAAGTTCGTTTCCTAGCTTGTGACCAAAGTAGCCTCCGCCTCCCGTAAGAAGCACTTTTTTCCCACGAAATATTGCAAACAAATTCTTCTTTAAATCGACCTGCTCACCCTCCATATCGTCTAACCGAGCTGTCTAACCCTGTCCAACCGAGCAGGGCTGAAAAACGACTGCGCATGTGCGTTGATCTGCGGCAAAGAACGCAGGCTCAAGCGCGCGCCCATTCAAAATGACTGCCTTTTTGCGGGAAATAATCAGGCGGCATTTAAATCGAAAAAATAAGGTCATGGTTGAAAAGATAAGGGTTTAAACAACAGTTTTGAAAAGAAAAAACAATTCTCTACAAATCTGGAGGGTGTCGAAATTGTGAAAAATTTGTCTTCGCGCCGAAAACGGCCATTCGCGTGAGTGGAGTTGCGAACCCAGTTAATTTAAACTTACATCGGCAATGTTTACAACACTGTGTTGGCTTTTTCTGGCCATTTTGCCACCTGTTCTTGGATGTTGGTTTGCTGGTAAAGCTAGGAATACCAAAGAGGTTTGTTACGACGATACTAAGCCCTTACCACCAGCCTTTTAGCGAGAGCTGCTAACGTGCCGAACCACACAACAGTTTGCCTGAGACATGGACCGAATGATCGAGTGACAAGACAGTCGCTGCTCTGAACCTTTTCAAGACAACTACTCTGCTTTTTCTTTGCGTGTATAATTCAGTATTAAGACAAACAATTCAGTGACCACAACTTGAGTTCATTAAAGAATCAAAATTCAATGAGAAAATGTATATTTCTACTATTCAAATTTGCAATCTTTTTGTGTGCATAATTTTTGTGCTTTTTGACTGAAATATAATAATTAAAGGTAGTTCAAACATTATTTCTCGAGTTCAATAAAACGACAGTTCAATAAGCTCAGACAACAATTATAATTGGTTGCTGAATATCCATAACATTTTAGTAAAAGGTTTTTCAAGATACAAGAGGGGAAAAGGGGTGTAAGAAAGAAAAAAGGGGAAGGGGGGTGGTGGTTGGGTAAGAGGTATTCTACTGTTTGGCATTGTACATTGGGTTGTTATGAGTATAAATGCAGACATTGCAGAACTCTTACTTATTCTCTGGCTTGTTCAAATAGTAGTTTCCACTCGGCTGCTTTTAATTTAACATCGACCCACGAATGGTATCAATGCAGACAACTGGTCATTAACCTGCCTCCTTGTCCGGAATCCTTACTACACTGTAGATTTTTTAGTCTCATGGCTGTTATCCCATCCTTTACATGACCGTGACTTTATAATGATTGTGACTTTAAAATGGGCAAGGTTATGATAGTTAAAACTTTTTTTTCATTTTTCTTGCTTGCTTAGCTTAACTATAATAGTTATATTTATGTTTATTTATGAATGTTTTATTGTAGGAAAAGGTGTTGCCTAGTAAATATTTAATTTACCATATTTACACTTCACCTTAATTCTCAGTGAGTTTTGAAGGAGAGGAAAGGAAAGCATGCAGTAAAGATATTGGAAATGTCAAAGAAATAGAGCAAGAGGAAAAAATTCAATGAAAAATAAAAAAGGGAAGAAATTCTCTAAAACAATTGAGGTGTTAAATAATGGTTCTTGATTTTATTAGAGAGAATTCCATTCCTCTAAAGCCCTCCACCTCATTAGTTTCAACCAC
>JBBMOI010000009.1:21367500-21392500 GCA_038088405.1 Porites divaricata | reverse complement strand
TTACTGTGTCAAAATTTCCAACAATTGTTTATACTAGTAATGTCTAATAATACATTATTCAAAATGTTTTTCAAAAATTTGTTTACATGCTTTTTCATAAATTGAATTTTAGCCACCTGCTCCATTGTAAGCAGATAGAGGCTGAAGTTTATGCAAGTTCTTTCACTCTTATTATGAATCTTTGTTTAAGTCCATGCATGATAAACAAACAAAATGCTGTGGTTGTGTGACCAGCCATTCTCAGCAAATTGGGCAACCACCCTGTTTGGCCTTAACTGACCTATGAACTAGCAAACAATGTTTGAAATACTTCACTTCAGGTAATGAAAATGGGAATGTTCTTTTCCTTCCAAGGAAATCTATTTGAAGCCAACCAAGTCTAAAATTTTTCAGTGTTTTTATCATGCACAACAAGGTTACTTCAATTGCACCTTCAGTACTTGTCTTTAAATAGACAGGGCTTTTATTACAAACTGAAACAAGGAAAAATAACTATTAGCAGGGACAGCAGGGTTAGGGTCATAAGATGCCCATGATGTTCCGTTTCCTTCGCCTCAAGCCCTTAACCTACACCATTTAAAAATGATAGATGATGTGATTGCTTTCCATTAAAAGCCATGAAAACTTAATGCACAGTACTATATTTAATGAAAGGTCTCAATAACAATATTATAACGGCCATTACTCAATTTGAACAAACAAAATAATATAAAACAATACTGTGATTATTTTACTGAAACTAACATATCAAAAGAATATATGTACATCATGGTAAGGTTCAATTATACATGCCTCAAGGTTAATGTCTCTTCCTAATTGTAGGGGAAATAATTGTGAACATATGGTTTTACATCAGTCAAATGCAATTCGAGCGACTTGGAACCTTGCTGGGAACTAGCAAATTCTGTGCATCCTAGGGATCAAATATTTGACAACCTTGGGACAATCCCCCTTCCCCCTGGCTTTAAACATGCACTTCTGAAATCCAAACATAGCTAAACTGAATTTACAAGAAAAATGCAAGCAGGTTGGCTTCTTTGTCAAGGTCAAGAAAAAAACTTGAAGAGGTAGTTATTGGTCTTTCTCTTGATTTTAAATATGCATGTTTCATTGCTTTTCAGGCCAGAACTTTTACTGGTGAGGTCAAGAGTGAGTAGCATGAGTTAACATGTTTTATTCACTGAATGAATCTTGTACTGATCAAGGATTCAAATAACAAAGAACAGCTAACCTTATGACTGATAACCTAATGACAATTTTTTTTTATTGCTGAAAGACAGCAGTTCATTTTGGGTTCCTCCGTTTAACATAAATATTCACAACTGGTTGCATCTCTTTGAGTAAGCACTCAGTTATACATCTACTGACAACAAGTCTTTGTTTTTGTTGTGAACAAAACAATTGTAAATAACTATTACAACACTAGAGGTGCGTGGGTCAGGGGTGTTAAGCCAAGGAACTCGTGCTTTGCAGCCTCTGCGTTGCTACATGCATCTTCGAATGTGCAGCCGGTAATTCACCACCTGGCAACAAACAGAGAAACCACTTCAACCTCAAATAAAATTCAACAGCTTTTAGAAAAGAACAACACACTATGCAAGGGACGAATGCTAAAAAGGGAATTCGAAGGTACAAAACTCGGGCCGGGTCGACTCTTTCACACATAGAAAAAACAATCAGTTTTATTATGTGGTAAGCAATAAATTCGGATTCATTGTTGTAGCTTTTTGTGTCTGCCTAATTGAAAGCTTACCTGTTTCTCTTTCGGCTCCAGGACACGACGTTTGATCGAGTTGGTCGGACTTTGCAAAAAATTGTCCTCTATCGATTTGCAACGAAGTCCTCTTTCATAGGCCAAGGAAAAAACACCCTGTCGATTAAAATAGTCCTTGAAAACCTTTCCCACTATTTGTCATAAGAAAATCAACAACTCTTGCCAGAAATTCTTGACGGAACGAACGATCGAAGGAGAACTTCAAGAAACTTTCCCACTAGCAGCCATCTTTGTTTACCCTCTGGCGCGCGGTAAGAAGACTGAACACTAAAGATTCAAACAGCCAATCAGACAAAAGTCTCCTTTGTTGATTGAGAGACAACACTGCTTCACCTAACGCATGCGCAGTCGTTTTTCAGCCCTGCTGTCCAACCGATCATCCACAAGTAAAGAGCCCGCAATACTACTATTCAGCATACAAAACAACTACACCATGCGCAAATTTCCTAATATGGCTAAGTAAGCTAGATAAGGAGAGACGTCACCGCTCGCATTGCCGGCGCTAAATTCGAGTTTCAATCTTTTCAGCAGAAATATACAGAGAAAAATATGGCCGAACCTAAGCCTACTATCGACATTTTGGCTATTTGCGATGAGTGGAAGCCCTCGAAGGGTGGTTTGTCTGCTTTTAATAGAGAATTAGCCATCAATCTGGCAAGAGTGTCAGGGGAAGACGTCAGTGTAAATTGCTACGTGTCGCAAAGCGATGATGAGGACAAAGAAGAGGCGAAAAAAAATGGAGTTAACTTGGTGACGGCTCAAAAAATACCAGGAACGGAAAACCGTCACGAATGGTTAAAATTTCCACCACCCGAACTACCCAATATTGATGTAGTGATTGGGCATGGGAGGAAATTTGGATTACCCGCCTGTTTTATCAACAAGATCATGAACGAGTTCAGATCGCCATGCAAACTGTTGCAGTTTCTGCATGTATGTTGCCTTGAGCTCGGTAAGTACAAAACGTCGAGAACGGACGATACAATCCACGAAAACGAAGGAAAGCACAAAAATGAATTAGACCTCTGTGAAGAAGCCGATGCCGTTGTAGCAGTGGGAACGGGGCTACAGCAGAACTACCAAAGATGTCTACCAGATATTGAGGTACATGCTTTCACTCCAGGTATTTTTGACAGTTTTGTGTCGAATCAGCCTCCCAAGCGGCTGCCTCTGACAGAAGAAGATGAATTTGTATGTCTGGTTTGTGGTCGAGCATCTGAGGAGGATCTTTTTCTCAAAGGTTACGACATTATCGCAGATGCGATAGGAAATCTTGGAAAGAATTTTAAGTTGGTATTTGTTGGTTCACCACCTGCTAAACAAAGAAAAATAGAGAAGTGGTTTTTGAGCAAAACTAAGATAACAAGCGAACAACTGACCATTCGCGGTTATGTTGACCAAAAGCAGCTGAAAAAACTCATGCGCACTTCGGACGCGGTTGCGCTTCCATCCCGTACAGAGGGTTTTGGTTTGGTTGCTCTGGAAGCCATTTCGTCTGACACTAATGTTCTCGTATCGAAACAAGCTGGTATCTCCCGTGTCCTCCAAACGATAGAAGGTGGAAATTCTGTTATTGTTAAATCACATGATGATCCTGATGAATGGGCTGACAGAATCCGACAACTGTCCAATCAGACCCTTCAGGAAAGGCGTGAAAGAGCTGTTTACCTCCGGAAAAGCTACGCAAAGAAATACTCTTGGGAAGAAGAATGTCAGAAGCTTTTGTCTTTGATTAAGAAATTGGTGATGACAGGTATGTGGGCTGGTTTTTAAGAGCTGTTTAGTTTCACTAGCCTCATCCTCGGTACTCTGCAAATTATGTGACCAAATGTTAAATATATGGTGCTTTTTTAACAAATTGAAATTCTTTTTACTAGCATGTACTAAAACCCGAACGACCGAAACAAATATGACGGCCAAAACAACTAAACAAACCACTGACGTGATCAAACATAAACTGCAAAGTGCACGGGTAAGCGATGCACCTTACCCTTTACCACCAGGGGCGGAAGGGGTACTGCCATATATGAGCTATATAGGTATGGGCCACTGTGAAGGGTATGGTTTTCAAGCAGTTTACTCTGTGATAGGGTATTTAAATTATAGAGTTTGGGTCTAGAATAGGGTATCATTTTCCAGGAAACTGATCAAAAATATAAAAAAAATTAAATCAGCAAGTTTGAATTTACACAACTGAGCCTAAAAGCTATTCTAAGATAGGAGGATTTGGGGAGTTTAGTCCAGTATAGGGTAGCAAAATTCAAAATTCATCTGAACTAGCTCTGGTGTAGGCTAGGGGTTCCAGGGTCCCAGCGGCACATCCCCACCCAAAAGTTCTTAAAGTACCACCTTCCCCCCTGGTTGAAATGTTGGTCCCTGTCAACAAAAACACTCACCTGGATGATCATATTCCACCTACTTAATAATTAAATAGAAGTACCCTTTGAGTTTCTAATAAGAACATGTATGTTTATAATATCTATTTTTTTTATCTACAGGTGACAAGAACAGCAGTCAACCCTCAAAATCAAACAAAAGTGCCATCCAAGTGCCTTCCCAGATAAACAGAAAACGAACTCACACTGAAGTTGATGATGAGATTCAGAAAAGCCTTCCAATGTATGTACAAGCAGCTCTTTGGCAATGTTTTGAAAGGATGTTTGGCAAGCGCACACTTGTTGAGAGCCGTGGCTTGAGATGGGGCGATGTTTCCCTACGAGGTGACCCTGCAACAGGCAATGAGAGGCTGTTTTTAAAAGTTGGTAGTTCCAGAGACTGTCAAGAAGAGGGAGAGCATCCATTGCAACCGAGGGCTGTGAAATTTTACGAAGTCTTTGCAAAACATAGGCCCTTGGAGGCAAAAGAGCCCAATTCTCCATTTTACTTAGTGGTTAAACGTAAGGCAAAGATTGAAGATCATGTGTGGTACATAAATAAACCACAAGCCAGTAACAAAATTGGTAAATACCAAATTACCAAGAAAAATTCCGCCAAGCGTCCTCGTCTTGAAAATAATTAAAATGATTGTGACAGGGTCACTAGACCTATTATTTCACTACTTTTAATCAATCAAGAAATGCATGACTTTTTCATTATTTTGCTCCTAATATTTTTGCGCTTAGGAATTTCCCGGTTTGATTTAGCAAGCTTGTAGATCGCTTTAGAATGATTGTACGTGTGCCCACAAACCTGCATATTATTGCCTAAATGCCGCAGCGGATATTAGCTTTTTGTGTTTAATTTCTTTTCGGTAGATTGTTTTAATCAGTTAATGGACCTTATCTTATTGAGTTAGTGAGATTAACCTAAGGAAATCCCGGCGTTCTGTTTTAATGTGGTTTGGCAACACACCTTTTACTGTTTTGCTGGGTCCGTAATTCAGTTGAGTTTGGACGTCACTGAAGATACAGCAGCAGTTTTTAAGTTAACAAGCAGACTTGCTTCTAGCAAGGTTTACTCTTTTAGTAGTTCCCGTTTATTTTTCTTGGTTAGTTTTATTTTATTTTTGCTGTATTTGCTGATGGAATTGAGATTCAAATAAATTGCTTTGGAAAATCCTTGAATCCTTTTTCATTCCTGCTGCTGACTGCCCCATCCTGTTACATGATGACTTAAATCAGAGCATATCTATACTACAGTTGTAGTTGGCTCTAATTGCCTGAATACCCCACATTCGATATATTTAACACCCATTAAAAATCTTACATGACTCCAAGGCTTTTTGGTCATATTTCTAAGTTTGGTTTGGTTTTCTTTGTGCTCAAGTGCAAGACAATGAAGTTGTGAAAAACTTGCAATTCTGTCCCTGCCTTGAAGTCTTGTAAGATTTTTGATATCAAACATGGACTATTACTATTCTAACTACTATAATAGATACAATATATTAAAAGAGGATTTTACAGTGGAACCACAATATGACGAATTGGGCAAAGGACTGAACAAAGTTGTTTGCTATAATGAGGTTTTGTTATATCAAAGTTCTTTTTTATGTAAATAGATATATATTTCCTTTAGGGTTCTACCTTTTATTTTGTAGTTAGTGTCAATAGCATAGAAGAGCCATTTTTATGGAACACTAATAATAATAAAGCATTATTATTAATATTAGTATTTTTATTTTTATTCATATGTTTTACTATTACTGGGGTAAAGAAAATCGTTCACATACCAAGTAATTTGTTTTATAGAGGTTCATTGTATTGAGGGTCCACTGTACATGGCCACATGGAGATAATAATTTTTCTTTGAGAGTTGAAAAATATTTCATGAGTAAGCACAACTAATGAGTGAAATATTTTTTAATACGAGAAGATAATTTTTGTATCTCCATGCGACCAATTTATGTTTTATTTGTTAAATAAATACCAATGAGATACCAGAACAATTCATATTAACTTTTTTTCGTTGTGAAAGACATGATTTATTATGTGACCATAGCAATGGTGATCTTTTCCCATGTGAAGATAACATTTTATTTTTATATATGAAGATATGTTTTCACTCAACAGCTTGCCTGGTGTTTCATTAGTGTTTTATAATAAATATTATTAAGAAACTACTGTTACAAGATATTAAAAAAAAAACATTTACATTATGCTGTGAATTCAAATGTACCATTACCAAACAACGAAGCAAAAGCAGGGCTCAAAAAAGTTGAAATCCATTTTGTCTGTCATCTTAGTAAATGATTTTGTTAGCATAATTTGCCTGGACCCTAGCCCACTGGGCAAGTAAGCTTTAAAAGACGCTTGTCCAGCAAGAATATCTACTTGTGAGCTAGTGCATTGAAAAGGGAAAAAGCATTGTCCTGAAGGTTCCTGGTCCTTTCTGCTATACACTTATTTAAGACGGGTAAATAAAGATCTTAAGTTATATGGAGATACAGTGTGGAGGCTTGGTGTGAGATAATCCAGAAAATTGCCATCATAGAGGGATTAAACAGTTGTCATAAGGATATACAACAGTTACTGTAGTTCAAACCTTTATTTTCCAATCTCCACTTACAAATTCTCCAAATTGGTCTTTTTGCATTTCCATAAAAAATAAGTTGAGAGAATTTGATGAAAGATCAAAGATTTTTTCCCTTAGGTGATCGGTTTATTAATTTTCACAACTTTTCCTCTTGATTGTGTATAGATATTGTTAGGGGAGAATTTATTTAATTTTTTTGAAAAAAATTCCCTTTTTTTCTTTTTCTCTTTTTAGTGATGTATATAAGGCTGTTCTTTTCATGAGCTGAACCTAATACATTGTATTAAGTATAAGAAAATATGCCAAACTTTTCATGTACTGGACCTAATACATAAATAATTATTTTTATGGCATATATTGTTAGTGGTTTGACCAAAAGGAGCATTTTTCTCCTTCCAATTTTATTTCAGCTGGGATAAGGTATATCAGTGGTATATTTGGTATATTACTATGTATTCTCCATTGCAAATTTATAAGCTCAGTTACTTTCAGCTGGAAATTGTGCACAGGCACTACAAAAAATTTATAGTTTCAGCAAGCATTGTACCATGTAACATATAGACAAAACGTGATTGTGTACCCTGCCAAGCAATGGCACACAAAACGTTTTTTACAATACTTTTTATGGTTTCTGATTTATTTATATTCTCGTAGTTTAATGACTAATAAAAATGTGGGATTAAAAGTTTTGTTTATTGTTTGTCTCATGTATAGTCCCTGTTAATTGCAACATTTTGACTACATACTGCAGGTCTTCATCAGGCATTAGTGTGGATTTATTTAATGGGCTGGTTGGTGGTGATTGGTGTATCAGGAACCTCAATGGTTTTTAGATCCAAAGCATGAGTTGTGTTATCTGATTGCAGGCATCCACACTTTAGGAATCTCTATTTTACTGTCCCCTTTTAATATTGTTACGTTAAAGTCATGTGAATGTTCTTGGTCAATAAACTTAACCTCGTCCCAAAGTGGACAATGTCTGGTCTTAATGGGTCGGTAGGTAAAACACAGGTGTACAGTTGCTGATTGAAATCATGGTAAAATAACTCGATCACTGCTTGCTTTAAGTTTAGTCACACACTTCTCAGCATGGAAAGATCTTAATTTTATTATCATAGGGGATGAGTTGCTTTTAAACATATTCGGGAAGGGTTCCTTATTATTTCTGTGACAATATATATCACAGTCAACTCTCTTAACAGACACGTCTATTTGACATGTACCTTTCTCCACTGGGCCCCTGGAGATGGGATGGTCCCAGCACTTTTATTTACTCTTTTTATTTGATTTTTTCAGCCTTTTGTTAGTCAGATATCTCTCTGGGTCAAGATGATTCAGAACTAATTGATGGTACCAAAGGGTTGACTGTTTACCCCTATTGACCCTGTTATTGTTTATCAGTTTCAAGCACTCTGCCACTGAGGTCATTCTGGTAGTCTGCCCACTGTGTATTTCCTTAGCCTGAAAACAGAGAACCTGTTCATAGGCTCTTATTTCCTATAACTTCAGTTCTACTGTTTTAAGCAATTAGAGATGTTACATGTTCTGTTTCAATCTTACGCGGGGGACCTGCTATCAGGAAGAAGGACCGGGTGACCCGCAAACACTGAACCCCCGGTCCATGGGCCCCCCTACGGACCTGGTCCACTGACCCCTCTACGGACCGGTCCACGGACTCCTCTACGGACCGGTCCACGGACTCCCCCTAGGACCCCCCATAAAAAGACAGAAATGACAGTTAGAGATTTGACTTACCGTTTGTTTTGTTTTGTTTTGTTTTGTTTTGTTATTGTTGCCTCCCTTACTGTGGCGATGAAAGGAGGACCTGCGTACTTCGAAAAAGACCGATAACTTACCTAACTTGTGTATTCGCTGCCGGCCTCCGATTGCCTCCGCCATTTTGCAGGCCCGGCCAGGGGGGGGAAGTGGGATACCAATATACCCGCTATTTTGCCCCCAAGATACCAATATACCTCATAATCGTAAATTGTGTGATACTTAATACCTAAAATTATTTTAAAACAGAATACTTAAATATATACCGAATACCTAAAATTCAGAAAAACTGAATACTTTATACCCGAATTTTGACCAAAAAATACCATGTACCTGAAGTAAAATGGCCCGGGATACCGTATACCCAAAACCCCTGGCCGGCCCTGATTTTCTTCGGCTTTTGGTGTTCTTTATTGCTCCTCTCTTGGGGAAATGTCTTCACTTTAGCTTTTCTTCGAAGTCTAGAATGATCAATACTCGATAATATAAGGATATATGGGAAGGGAAACAAATGTTAGCGTGGTGTTACTTCAAAATACTGTGTCCAGTGAACAGTAACTCCTTTTCTGTAGATCTTCTGCCTTTCGTACGTGCCAAGCTAAGCTTTCCAGTCTGGGGTCATAGAATCCTGACATGACAGAAGTGTAACGGGAATACATTAACATTATTATATTTTTTTAACGCATCTCTCCCATTTTAATGTTTATTTTACCATGTTTAATGTCTTTAATCTACCTTATATTTTCGTTTTTATTATTGCGATTTTACTGCGCTTTTCACAAACATGCGAACTCTAAAGTTCAAAAGCCACCTTCACAATTGCGATTTTCGCTGCCGTCAATCACAACGGCAGCGAAAAACGAAATCGTCGGTTGGCTTTTAAACTTCTGGAGAATTCGCCGCATGTTTGTGAAAAGCGCGGTGATGTCATCTGATGTCATGCAATGTGTGCACTCTTACTGCAGATGATGCTGATGATGCGCGGACAAACAGTTTCAGATTATTTTCTACAGCAATTCTTTTAAACTTTCCCAACAGATACTTAGAAGATCGAACGCACTCTTAGTTTTATCTGTCTGTTTCCGTTCTTGTACCTTTCCTTTTTCCAATCAGTATGTGCTGATTAAACGAAATACACTTTTTTCTCGGTAGTGCCAATCATACGTTTGAGAAATCTAGAAATTCGTTTTGCAAGGTTGTTTATCTTTATTTTACTTTGGATAAAATGCCGGCTTGAATTTTACTGTTTAAAGAATTTTCATGACCTGATTATATTTACATCAGAAGTTTTTTATACGTACATGTATAATTATGTGAACTGTAAATCAGGGACAATACCTACTTTGAAGTTGAAACAATATTTCTGGGGTATGCTACAAACCATTCAAGTAGTTTTCAGGAAAATAGCTTAATGACCATATCCCCAGTTAGCTTGCAAGGTCAATTGGTTGGAGCCGGCTGCACCGATACCGCAGACGCCAAGGTTAGATTCCCGACTAGTCTGAACTTTTTCACGCATTCTGAAGTTCTCAACTCCATAAATGGCGTATCTCCGGAACTAAGATGATCTTCTCTGTGTTTAAGTACAAGTTACAATAATGTTTGTTTGTATGCTGTTGTTGTTGTTGTATTTTTCAAGAAAAAAAAAAGGCAAAGACTTTTACTGTTTTTGACTCTGCGATCTACATCCGACGAAAGTGCGTAAATCTGTAAGAAATCGGAGATTTCTTAATTTATTTGATGTTCCTTTTCATCTCCTGTTGAAAACTGGAGAATAACTGAAGATACAGTAGATATGTTCGCTCTTTTTAATAAATGTTTGCATGCGGGTTGAGGTTCTCATCCATTCCAAATGTGGTTGTCTTTGAACTGCAACAAATCGTCAGTCTCCGCTTTTACTTTGTGATGTGTAGTGAGTATACTGCAGTTACGTTCCCTTCTATACGTCACTGAGCGTCTCATGTGCTGATCATGGTCTTTTAAGTTAATTAAACTCTCAAGCAAGAGAGAAATCATTCTGTCTTGAATTAACTTATTTCGTAACAGTTCCGCCCATGCGGTCGTACGTCCTTGTCGACTAAGCCATTTTTTCCCCTTAAGCCTGTATGGCTTTTACACCTAAGCGACGCAAGCCCAAGGGCAGGCCAAGCACAAGCATTTCAATCCTTATGAAACTTATTTTATCACCTTTGCGATGGCCTTCATCTCAGTGACACACAGCACTCGCATACTTTCGTTGGTGCCGCGCGCATTCTTTATACTTGTGTTGCTGGTTAAACGATGGATAATAGATCATAATAGAAATCCCATGTTAGATTTACCTAGGTGAGTTGTAACTGGGAAGTGCAGTGCTACCGGCCACGGTCTGTGTATGCGGTAGAATACTCTGAAATGATCCTTCTGGTTAGAATGCCCTTTTTTAAAGGTTTTTTAGTGCAAAGTTGTTACATGCTCTGAATATGCAAATACGCAGTTTTCACGGCTTTTCTGCGCTTAATCTACCCTGCGAGCAGCCTAGTCCCTAGGCGTTCTCGGCGCGGTCAATCCTGGACTCTACCGTGAGCTGTGACGTTCGCGCGGACAACGGGGCAAGAGAGAACGCCTAGGGACTAGGCTGCCCTGCGAGCAGAGGCCCTTCGATTTTCCTAGATTAGTCGGGACTTAGGCCACGAACGGTGTGAAATAACATCATTTTCACATGCGTCAAGCTCTAAAGTATAGCTAAAATTGAATTTTAGAAACTGTACTTAGATTACTTTTTCATGGCACAGTTATATCTGCCATTAGTAAGATATCAAACTAAAAATTAGTGTTTTTTAAGTTAAACTATTTTATATCACGCTTCACTGGCGTTTGAGGTTCATGCAGTTTATTGCTGGCCTATCAACGGTTTGGAAAGCTACAGTAAACACCCGAATATTAGAACACATGACTTTGGGATTCAGGCTGATCTAGTTCTTATTTATTGGGTGCTTAGTGAGAAATCAGCCTGAAGATGTTTTTAATATGCTCTTGAACATTGTTCAGAAATACTACACATAACATGTTACTAGAGGTTTAGTTAGCATATTTTATTATAAATAAGTAAGTAAGAAAGTAAACAAATCTGTAATCAATAAATAAAATAAAAATATTGTAAAAATTCATTGCCTTCTTATTCCGACGCCCTCTCCCTTATTATATAAGAACATGTTTTATTTATTAGGCTGAACTGGTTCTGAAATTTCAGCCTGATGTTCTTAAAAGGGTTTTTAATTTTATTAGGAGAAAAGGGTAAATAACGGGACGAACGCGATCTTCATGGCACCCTCAATATACACCTGCAGAGTATCATTTAGAGGCTACAGTATATTTTTCTATGTTGTATTTTAGATGCCTGATGTTTGACAAGTTAAATATTTGATAATGGCGTCGTTATGGACATCTCGCAAAATCAAAGTCACTATTTTGGCTTCTGAATGAGGATCAAGCAAAGGGGGGGCTTTCTACCATGAACAGAGAGTTAGCCATTCATTTAGCCAAATGTCCTGAAGTGGAAATCACTTTCTTTTTACCACAATGCAGCCAAAAGGACAAAAAGGAAGCCCACGAAAATAGTGTAAGGATCGTGGAAGCAACGCGCCGATCTGGCTTTGATGAACTAGAGTGGCTTTGCAATCCTCCAGCAAATTTGGAAATCGACACTATCGTAGATCACGGAGTTAAACTTAGTAATCAAGCACAAGTCATCAAAGAACTGTGTCAAAGAAGTGGATTCAGGTTGTGCACACAGACCCAGAGGAGCTTGGGATGTTTAAAAACTACTCCAACCCAATTTCAAAGGGCGAAGAAAAGCACAAGACGAAAGTAGAACTGTGTGAAATGGCGGATTCTGTTGTAGGAGTTGGACCCAAATTGAGCGAGGCCTTTCGCTCATATCTTCGCAGCAGCAATAAAGATGACAATGTTCTTGACGTCATCCCTGGAGTATTTGAAGTGTTTGAGACTGTGAACCAGGTTCCTACTCGGAAAGACAACAACACAATGTCTTGGTGTTTGATCGTGGAGACGTTGAAGGTTTTGAATTAAAAGGATTTGACATCGCTGGCAGAGCGATTGCTGCGTTAAGAGATACTCGTCTTTTGTTTGTTGGAGTTCCGGAGGGAAAACATGAAGAAATAGCTCAACGGTTAAACAGATGTGGTGTTTTAAGTCGCTTGAGGGTGAGAGGATTTGTTCAAGACCGAGAGAGTTTAAAGTGCTTGTTTCAGGAAGTGGATCTTGTAGTCATGCTTTCAAGAACAGAAGGCATTGGGTTGACAGGACTCGAGACTCTTTCAGCTGGTCTTCCTGTGGTTGTCAGTCACAACTCGGGTTTTGGAAAGGCACTGTACAGTGTACCCTTTGGTTCGTCATTTGTGGTTAACTCAGAGGATCCCGCTGATTGGACCGCGGCCATTCAGAAACCCTGGGACAAAGACAGGAAAAGTCGACTTGAGGAAGTAAAAATCTTGCGTGATTCCTATGGCAAGAAATACAACTGGGGGAACAAATAAAAGGGCATGTCACCAAGATGATCTGCTTGGCTCACGGTATAAATGTACATTACTGTTTCCGGCTCAACACAATGTTTCATAGCGCATAAGGAAAAATAATTTCTCAGTTTCTAGCTCTAAAATTTTGAAAACAGATTTCAGTTCAATGCAGATTACAGGAAACTGTGATGTTTGTATTTTGAGAAAAAAATAGTGATATAGTCTATGGAGAGCGGTTACAACCCCCCCTCCTGTACTTCTTTTTTTACATTGTTTCATACATTCATATTCAGTGCAATAGACTGTTTTTGTCCGTTTCATTTCAACAGATGATTCTTTGAAGGCATTGAGCTCCTTAGGAAACAACGCAAGGCTTCTCAGGGGACAGAAGACGTGACTGAGAACCATGCAGGTATCTTCACAACGAACAATGAATACTTTGATGATTTTGAGTGCGAAGAAGTTTTCTTAATAATGTGAAGGTAATTTCTGTCTCTGATAATTATAATTTCACACTCACACATATATTCGAGGAGGTTCACACATAAACGTATTCAGACTAGGGGGGGGGGGGGGGGGGGCGGGGGTGTTGGTCTTCCTGAACTGGGGTACGTTGGCCTCCAATCTTCCTCAATTATTTAAATAAAAAAACGTCTTAACTTTCAGGGTCTGATCGGGACATCAGGGGCACCCAACAACGGTTTTCTGTAAAATATTTGTTTGGGGAAGCAAATATTGCCTAGAATTTTCTATTATTTGAGGATGGCTAAAGATTTCTAATGATTCATCTGATATTTTGCATAGAAAGTCTTCCTGTGCAACGTAGTCACGAAATTTGGTTCAAGAACAAAAATGTGAATAGGCGTCGGTTTGTGACCTTTCACGACAGGGGTTTTCCAAAGTGGAGTTTGTCGGTCGCAAAAAATTAGCCTGTGAACAGGCCTTTGGTCGAGCGGGGAACTAGGGAGAGGGAAAAGCGAAAAGGCCTGTAGACAAACATTTGGGACCGCCGTTCCACGGCACTCGCTGTGCATCAGATCCTGATGGAAGCTCTTATTAGCAAGAACACTGACTGTTGATAGGTCTAATTGACATCGGCTTTTCGGTCGGCACGTAACACGCGATTTGATCTCAAAGTGGCAATAACAAAACACTCTAAAGAGCTTGTTCAAAAGCAATTACCAAGGGAGGAACTACTTGGTCAAAAGACTCACACTATCTTTAGAAAAACACTAAGCTGGAGTTTACCGAGTCACAATGCAATTCTCCATAGTTGATGGAGCTTCGGTTTAAGCTGCCCTTGAATCTTATAACTTTGGATCTGTAAATTACTATCCGTGATAATTTTTAAACATTCTGCAAAGAAACCTAACGAGCTGGGCCCAGCGTGATACAACATTTCAGAAAAACATTACATTCACGGACTTAAGAAAATCGCTTAGTTATTCAGATCCAGAAGGCACTTTGGAGAAAAGTAAGACCCTTATTCAGCCTTAATAAAAAGCTTTACGCTTCAAAAGAAGTTAAAGAAAATGCTCTTACATCAGAGGGCAAATCCTGCCGACCAGAGACAAAAACCACAGTAAATCGATATGCGTGCCATGACCTCTAAGTGTGAAACAAGCGGCTAAAATCACATTTGCTCAGTGAAAATGTAGAACCTTCCAGAGCGTAATCTACCCAGCAGAAGAAAAAACTTATGAGAACAAGCAGCATTCTGGCATGAGGTAAACGTGGTGTAGGCCTACCGCCCCCTTTTATTGCTATAAATACAGGATAAATACCCGAAGGTTTAATTCCTGTCGGCGATCGAAGCGCTGCTGATCTCTTTGTACTTATCATTGGAGCTTCAGCGGAAATCGCTTGCGTTAGTACAACGGTGTCTTGGCCACTGTCAACAAGCAAGGTCTTGTTTCTTGAAACGCCAAGGACCGGTACCGTGTTAATTCTCTTACCGGAGATCAACGACTTTTTTCAAAATCGACAATTACACTCGCGACCCATTTCACTTTGTTTTTAGACGGAGCATTCCCGTTAATTTTCCCAGGAGGTTTACTCACGCGCCAAATTGTTTGACAGATAACGATCTTACTGACAGATGTTCGGCAAGATAATTACAAGAGGGCGGAATAGCGGCCTCAAATGTTTGTCTACAGGCTCTCTCCCCCCGTTTCGCTCTCCTTTCCTCTCTATTTTTTCCCCAAACAGAGAGCCTGTTCACAGGCTAGCAAAATGTTGGAAAATGTGTAATCACCATTTTTTTTTGTTTTTGCAACCTTGTTCGCATCTGAGACACGAACCAGAATTTGTTCATGTTCGCGAAATACGATAACCCTATGAAGGATGGCTGTGAAGGAACAAAGATTTTGTTGCCTGACTAATTGCAGCCGTCCAAATGTTCTCGACGGTATCTTTGAAGTTTGTTATACAGTTGAGACAACTTTGGCAGGGGAAAAAATCGTTCGCTTTAGAAATCGCTTCCTGTTGGCAGATGTTTTTGCAAAAAAAACACAATTTTGAGTAGTGCGGACAGGGCCTTATTTCAAGACCATCCCTAGATCCTTATTATCAAACTCCATTAAGCATAAATATATATCATTCTCCACATTTTAATATATATATGTGGTTGTCGCATTCTTTGTGCTTAGGATTAGAGCCGAATGGTCAGCAAAACTCAGGACTGGTATATTTTGCTCGAGAATTCCGTTTACCGGCATTTTCACAAATCAGTACCAGTTACACAAAAGGCTGCAAAGGCCTTAGCAGACTGGATAAAAAATGGACTTGAATTCACCCTTGATTTGCAGAATTCTGGAACACGAATTTCCGTTTGGGACAGTCCAACCAGCAAAAGAGGGCTTCTTTTTCAGACGTTCCGTTGCTCTTGCAAATTTTCCACTTGAAAAACCCCAAAAGTGCCCGAATTTACCGATGAGTTGCTCGAGAAAGCGGTTGCAATGCAGTCACAAGCTGTCTTGAGAAATAAGGCATTCTTCGTCCGGTAAATTATTGTCTTATTACTATTGTTGAGTAGTTTTTTTCCACTGCTTTTTAGAGTAATCAGCACCAATACCCTCCGTAACTGTAAGGGAAATGTTTTAGTCTTTGTGATTAGAACCCCGTAACAATAACGTTATCTTAAATCCGTCATTCGCGTCTTGAAATTTTGTCCAAAAACGTCTTTTGAAGCTCGTGGAGGGGTTTTGTGATCTCTACGGGCCAAACCGGACAAAATGTGCTCAAAATACTGTTTATAACTACGCGTATTTATTTTATAGCTAATTCCGCGAGCGGGCAAGATAATGCGACTACCGTCTTCTGATTGGCCACCCTGGCGGGCAATGATTACGGGCTTATCTTGCCCGCATAGGATTTCTGCGTTGGTCCGGTAGAAAAGTGCCCTTTTTGGCCATACACAGGGTGTCCCAAAAGTTCGTTCCTCTAATTTCACGCACTATAGCTTTTGATCAAAACTTTATTTTTACATGAAATTTCTAGAAGATGTCTATTTCTCTATCAAGTACATGTATTCAGAATTTCAGTAACTGGCATGCCATTTTTGTTTTTTATCACATTCTGTATCCGTTGCGGCGTGAAGTGGGATACAGCGTGTAGATCCGCAAATGATCCATTTTGAGCTTTTTATTACCTGGTGTGCAGGATCCAGTTCAACCCCCAAACAATATTTGTTTAGTTTAGGCAGCTGAAAAAAATATACTTCAGGCATTCATCCAAAAAAGATAATCATCCGGGCTCCCTTCCACAGCAAGGCTTTTGTACTTCTTTACAAATTTGAAACGAGCTGAGCGTTAACCGGTAGACTAAGCAGAGCTTTTTTTGCCACGTAGTCATGGGACCTCTAATTTTAAACAGCTTTTCATGACCCTTTTATTTGGCTTGCTAACTATGTGAGACTGAGCTTCCTTGTCGAGTCTCCTATTTTGTATCTAGCCTTCTTTAAAACTATTTTAGCTGCTTTATTCAGGGCTTTTGGTCTTCCCCTTACGGTTTCTTGCCTTCAAAACCTTCATTTTTCCTTGATCATTCTACCACCCAACATTCGGATTTTTCCAGTAAATAAGCCAGTAAATCGAAGTATACAGGCTTATGCTCTTACACAGCTGAATTTTTTTGCGTTAAGGTGGTTTATCTTTCGTGATATTCACAAAACACAAGGAAGGAGTTTGAGCTATTCTACCCTGCACGCAGAGTCTCCTTCGATCTTCCTAGATAAGTCGGGAAATCTAGGAAGATCGAAGGAGACTCTGCGTGCAGGGTAGAGCTATTCGGGCTATGAAATACAAAAAACATGTGGCTGGAAAATATACTCGCGCACGCGCACCTTTCGCGCGGAAGTACACAGATCGAATATTCGAGTCAAACGATGGCACAACAAGTATGAAAATAGTGAATTATATTGAACGACACAACTTTTGTTGAAAAGATTTGCTTACCAAGTCCAATCGTACTGAAATACAGACTTATAAAGTAGAGGAACGAACTTTTGGGACACCCTGTATGTGGCCATTTTTATGACTAAGCGTATTAGGTCAAGATGGCTGGATATTGGGCTCTGCCCATAAAGACGCAAAAAAAAAGAAGAAGTTGGGCAATATCAAGGCATCTTGAGCTTACTCTTGGTCAATGACGCATATATCATGACGAAGGATTGAGATATTGTATTAGTGTTAAAAACGGAAGTTCGCAAACCTCACTTTTTCAGAGGGTTGTTAGTCATGAAAAGAGAATTTCCAGAAGATTTCCCTACTTTCCCAATCACATCAGAGTCATCAGATAGAGAAAAGTCGAAGCTTGTTGACATATTGTTTGTTTGTGATGAGTGGAACTCCTGTAAGGGTGGTTTGTCCACTTTCAACAGAGAATTTGCAATCAATCTTGCTAAAGCATCAAGGGATGACTTTGCTATTCACTGCTATGTCTGTCAGAGCAGTGAATCAGACAGAGAAGATGCCAGAAATAATGGTGTGAATATAATAACAGCAAAGAATATACCAGGACTACCAGGGATTAGTGACCGCCTGGAATGGCTGAGACTTCCTCCCTCGGAGCTTCCACATCCTGACGTTGTGATCGGCCATGGACGAAAGTTTGGCACTCCTGCCTATTTCATTAGACAAATTAAAAAGTGCAAATGGGTACAGTTTGTGCACGTATTTTGCGAAGACCTCGGAAAGTACAAACAAACTGATACTAACACTCAAACAGATGCAGTAGAAGAGAATGAGAAAAAGCATAAAGAAGAAATCAAGCTCTGCAAAGAATCAAACTCCGTTGTTGCTGTTGGCTCGCGACTCCAGAAGAAGTACAGCAGATGTCTTCCAGATACAAAAGTTCACATCATCACTCCTGGAATTTTGGATAAGTTCGTTAGTCTTTCAGATCAAAAACTTGCTAATGTTTCGCATAGTCCTGACGAGTTCAGTGTCTTTGTCTTTGGGAGAGGATCTTATGAAGATCTGCCACTTAAGGGCTATGATATTATTGCCAATGTGTTAGGTTCTCTTGGAGTAAAGTTTAAGATGACATTTGTTGGTTCACCTCAAGGCCAACATAGAAATATAATGGACTGGTTTCTACAAAATACAAGTATAACAAGGAGGCAGTTGACGGTACGTGGTTATTGTAATCAAGATGAAGTGAAAGAGATGTTCTATGCAGCAGATTTGGTTGCTATGCCTTCTCGTACAGAAGGATTTGGTTTGATCGCCCTAGAAGCCATTTCAGCTGGTGTTCCTGTTCTTGTTACCAGTGAATCTGGAATAGCCAAAGTTCTAGAACAAGTTGACAATGGAACCTCTGTGATCGTTGAATCAGAAGATCTGGCAGAGTGGTCCCAAAAAATCAGAACTCTTTCCGAGATGAAGTTGAAAGAGAGACTGGACACTGCTATGAAACTAAGAGAAAGCTACAACAAGGCATTTCCTTGGTACACACAGTGTCAGAATTTCAAAGAGATCATTTGAGGATGATGAGTGACAGCTGCTGTTATGAAAGTGACAAAGGTAAAAAATGTTCCATGCCATTGGCTCTTTATTTTCACGATAGAGGGCTATTGCATATTAGTAAAATCCAACAGGTGGTCTATTATCAATGCTGTGTTCTTATTGGTTGAGCTACAACTATGCTATATGCCCACTAGAAGAGAAAAGCGCCGGCTTTGAAAACCAAAACAATGGCGGCTGAATTGCGTTTTGCTAGCTAAAGTTGTTTTGTCTCGATATTTTTGACCAAATAGTTGGACTGTACTGAAAATATAATTATTCCTCTCGCCTTCATGGCCTCTGAGTCAATAGCCAATTCGGGCTCGAGAAATAGTTGTTAAGTATTCAGTAGAAAAACCACAAGATTACAATTCAGGGTCCGAATTTGCGCTTTCCTGGTCACCAGTGTGACTAAAAATTCAGTTCTGGGGACCGGAATTTCATGGCTGGTCGCCAGCTGGCGACTTATAGGGCTGGTTGTTATTGTAGACTTTCACGTTCGGAGAAAATGATTAATGATAAAATGATTTGATATTCACAAAAAAACAGGGAATGAATTCTAGCAATTTGGGCTACAAAATACAAAAAAAAAATGTGGCTGGAAAATATACTCGTGCGTAAGAATACCAAAGGTATTCGAGTCAAAATGGAGGCACAACAAGTATAAAATATTAAATTACATTGAAAAGACACAACTTTTATTTAACGATTTGCTTATGCAGTCCAATCGTACTGCATTACGGACTTGTAAAGCAGAGGAACGAAATTTTGGGACACCCTGTAGACCATCTGTTAAAAATAGAAAACAATCAACCATGTTATCGTTATAATTTTGTTTCACTGAGTGTAAATAATTATCAGTTTCCAATGTTTTCTTTTTCCTATTCTCCATTTCCCATATTTTAAATTTGCAATCTTTTTCTTTTTAACATTCGTACTCAAACATAACTGTTTTCTTATATTAGGGCAAGGTGTCTCATCCATTCATAAAAAGTCTGTTCCAGTTGATATAGAGGACATGCACAGTCATCTCAAAGCTGTATATGATGAGCAAGATGTTGGTGTGTTACATGCTGCTGCGGAGAACGGAAAAATTGAAATCATAGAGGTGTTGCATTGGTGTCACACGGATGGCACGTAGATTCAAGTGACAGGGAAGATGTAACTCCACTAATGTTGGCAGCTCTTCACGACGAACCAAGTGCATTTCAGATGTTGTTACAGAACAGTGCTGATCCATCGTTGAAAGACAACGATGGGTTGAGTCTGCTCCACTATGCTGCAAAAGGTGGTAATACATCCATTATCAACAACATGTTATTACTTGGTGTTGACATTGACTCAAGGACCAATGCTGGTGTCACTCCACTGATGACTGCAGCTTTTTGTGACAAACAAAGTGCTTTTTAGATGTTGATACAAAACGGTGCTGATCCATCCATGAAAGACAACAATGGGTGCAGTCTGCTTTACTTTGCTACACATTATCAACCCATTATCAACAAGCTGTTATCACTTGGTCTTGACATTGATTCAAGGAACACAGAAGGTAACACTCCACTGATGAACGCAGCTGCTTTTGACAAGCAACGTGCCTTTCAGGTGTTGATAGAAAACGGTGCTGATCCTTCTTTAAAAGGTTACAGAGGGTTTAGTCTGCTGCACTGTGCTGCCCAGGGTGGAAATCTATCCATTATCAACAAGCTGTTATCACTAGGTCTTGACATTGATTCTAGGAATGGTCGTTTTAACCGCACACCACTAATTTATGCAGCTGCTGATGGTAAACAAAGTGCTTTTGAGATGCTGATACAAAATGGTGCAGATCCATCTTTGAAAGACCATTCTCATCAAAATCTGCTCCACTTTGCTGCACAAGGAGGAGATATAACCATTATAAACAAGCTATTATCTCTTGGTCTTGACATCAATTCAAGAAGCTTACCAGGTGAAACACCTCTAATGGATGCAGCTGTTGATGGCAAACAAAGTGCTTTTGAGATGTTGATACAGAATGGCGCTGATCCATTTTTGAAAGACAACGATGGTAGCAGTCTGCTCCACCATGCTTCAAACGGTGGAAATACATCTATTATCGATAAGCTGTTATCACTTGGTCTTGATGTTGACTCAAGGAGTTCTTTTGGCACCCCTCTAATGTATGCTGCTGAGTGGCCTCAACAAAGAGCTTTTCAGATGTTGATGCAAAACGGTGCTGATCCGTTTTTGAAAGATAAGGATGGATCCAGCCTACTCCACTGTGCTGCAAAAGGTGGACATACATCCATTATCAACGAGTTGTTATCACTTGGTCTTGAAATTGATTCAAAAGACCTCAGTGGCAAAACTCCGTTGACTATAGCAACAGAATTTAAAAATTTTGAAGCAGTAAAAGTTTTGTTTTTTAAAAGAGCATGTAAATCAGTGTAAATCATCAATCAGATAGTTTGCAAGAAACAATTTAAGATAGGTCTTATTTTAAGTCTAGGGCCCGGCTCAAATGCCGAATTTTAGTGCTAATGAGGAAAATGTCTTGCCCTTGCTCATTTGCCTTAGATTCGGGACATAAGGAATGCTAAGTTTGAGCTGGTTCCTAGTTTTAAGAATAATGGCGACGATAGTTTTCAAGAACGGGCAAGAGGACCCCTGGGATGCCACTCTTTATAACAAACCAGTTCCACGACTTGTTCGAAATATTTGTCGGGGATTGGTCACAAAAATAATTTTAGGCCATCATCTATCGTACTGCTTTCGTGATCTTCTTATACGAAGGAGTTTACTGTTCCCTCTACATCTGTGTTCTTCTGGTACATTCATATCACGTATTTTCAGTCATTTCTTTTATAACATTAATAAAATGGCTTTTACTGTCATTACAATGATAAAAACTTTACAACATAAAAAGAGATATCCTAAATAAAAATAGAAGGTCTACTAAAAACTATAACCAAGTAATAAAAATACTGTCTACTAAAACTACTCTAAAAATCATACTGAAACTAATTAATAAAAAATGTCCACATTCCTTGCATTAACAATAAAATGATCTAAAAAGTCAAAATTCTTGTGAAAAGGAGTTCTAGACCCTCGTACACATGTGTGAACTGATCTTAAAATTTCAAAAGATATGCGTGTTTTAAGCCAAGATATAGCCTGTGGACAGACATCCCCCCTCCCTTAATTTTAGAGGGAGTGTACGGAATCCTTGTGCTCACTTATTTACTAAGCTCCTCTAACTCTTTTACAGATGAAAGTGCTGAAATTTTCACAAAATGCGTCCCGAAAAAACATACTTCAAGCTTCAAGCAGAACAGGATCGAAATGCACACTTCGTAATTGGTTGGGTTCAGTAGCCAATAAGAAAGCTAGAATTTTCGACTTCTCACGCGGGTACGTATGTACAAGGTCAAAGCTCAACTAGACAGAACGGCTTACCGTTCTCGCCACAGCATAGAACATGGCAACTGATGAGGTTCGCATGGAAAACCGAAACCATAGTCTTGCCTGATCACAAAGTGGTAACAAAAGAACAGTCACAAGACTGTGAAGCTGGTTCAAACGCTATCACAAAGGGAGGCAGGGGCGTAGCTGCCTGTACGCAGGGTACGCACGTGCGTACCTGGAACGTCGGTATGCAAGGAAACGGCGGAAAAAGCGCAAATAACAAGACTTTTGCCTGTCTTCGCACTAGACAATTTAGGGCGCGATTACATCAACGCAGGGTACTTCGTCGGTCAAAAATAGTGTGGCAAGTGGGGGTAAACTAGAAACTGGAGGACGCGGAAATAAACACACGCTGATAAATTTTTCCTTCTCATTTCAAGTGTGGGTGCGGTCCGCAAGGATTCAACTCCAATAAAATTCACCTACATTTGCCAATTTAAATTCACATGTATTTTGCGCAATATAAATGTTAAATTATTAAATTATTATTATTATTACCCTCGCCATCGTTATTTTTCAGCACTTCAGGCCTCAGTTTCGTGCCCCTGCCCTGGATCTACCACTGCTACTGATATTCTGAACGTGACACTTCCATTTTGGTTTTACTGCAAGCTTTTATGAAGAAAGGTATCATGATTCGTTGGACGAATTTGGATACTTGACTATACCGGGACGTTTTTATTTTTTGGATTCAGGCATCTGCGATTGTTATAAGAAGAGCGATTGCCGTGCTTCAGTCAATGAGTCCAAAAAGCTTACAGTAACCTCAACTTTGGGGACATTGTGGGAGGGGGGGGGGGGGCAGGGGTATTTCAGGGTAGTAGCAAGGTATATTTTTTTCAAACTGATCCCGTTTTGTGACTTAATTTTTTGATCCCTGATCCCAAAATTGCTGTAAATTTCGATCCCTGATCCCGTAAAAATACTTGATCCCACGATTTCCCCATCTAATTTTGCCTCTCTCAGGACAAGAGAAACAATTTATTTTATCGTTTATTCGTTTACACACATACCCAAAGCATAAGGCGCCTACCTGAATTAGCTGGATCTCCCAGATTCCTATTTTCTTTCTCATATCCCATGGTAGAACTTGATGTTTCACAATAACGGCTTGAATCAGGACACCCACACAACTTATTTTAGATCTGTAACACATTTACTGTACAAAGAATCGAGTAAAACGGATATCATACTGCTTGGAACTCTTACTTAAAGACACCAGTTTACTAGGTCTATTCCACTATTCCTTCGTTCTTCTTTATTCTTGTTATGCTCATCTTGTTAATTGACTAGAATAGGTAATGTCTCATCTTGATGAGTACGTTGATGCAATATTTTGCCTGAGACACTCAGTCAATTAAACAGAAACTTTACGTTCTAAAAAAATGGAGCAGTTTTCACATGCGTCGTTGGACCCGCTAGCCATATTTTAAAGACGCTGCTCCTCGCTTCTGCTCAGGAGGTACCCCTCACCATCCAGGTCAACCGATGCAGTATCTAGAATACACTGAGGTGGGTTCTTGTCGTCCTCATTACCAACGACGTACACAAGCGGATCCTCCTCTGACGATTCCAGCCAGTTTAGTTGCATGGTAACCCGGGGTTTGTCTGCAAGCGTTTCCTTCCTTTCTTCCCCACCCCCTCCCCGCTCTTTTACTTGCGCCATTTGTCGCGCGGTCTTTTGACTCTCGTTCCTCGTTCTTTGCTCCTAAACCGGACAGAAACGCTTGCTACGCAGGCTAGGAACGACACCAAACATGACACTTGACCCAGTTAACATATTTCGTTTGAACTGTGAACTGTTATTGAAGCAATTAAAGTAGATCTTTCATAACGCTAACTCTCTTGACTCTAAATCCACGCTAAGTCGAACTCAGTAATTTTTACCCTGATAACTGGAATTCCCTCTTGTTTCCCTGCTGGTTCGAAATGTTTTTTAGCCTCCTTTGGGGATTTGAGTTTAGCATGGTTCGCCAGTATGCCAGGACGTTAAAATCGTCATTTCGAAGCAAATGCTAACCGCCGCAGTATTCACCTGTATTTAAAAAATCTGTATAGTTTATATCTTTGAAGAAAGGGTACTGTTTAATGATAGGTCTAAGAGATAATGCATCACTCCCGATGCGATCAATTCATGATCAATTGTTGGGATGTGCTCTCAGTACGAACTAGCATGGCAGAGTCTGCAGAGCTATGGCCGATCTCTTCAGAAATTCTCGAGCGATCCTCTGCGTACTTGTGTCTTAATATTGTTTTATTGTCAAAAAGAAAAAAAACGATAATAAGGAAACATCAAGTATGACCTCCTCGGACTTTGTTTGTAGGGCGACCAGGAGCGTGATCTAGAAAGTTAATAGTTCGTGAAATTAAAGTTAGCGAAAAATGCTGCAGATTTCAGCAAGTACCAAAGCGGTAAGTCAAAATTATAATTACTTTACCATCGACGTGAGCGATCGTCCTTCTTTTTCTTCTTCCTCATGGTTTGTCAACGAAATACCGACACACAAATTTGGCAGCGA
>JBBMOI010000009.1:21072500-21362500 GCA_038088405.1 Porites divaricata | reverse complement strand
ATTCACTGCTATGTCTGTCAGAGCAGTGAATCAGACAGAGAAGATGCCAGAAATAATGGTGTGAATATAATAACAGCAAAGAATATACCAGGACTACCAGGGATTAGTGACCGCCTGGAATGGCTGAGACTTCCTCCCTCGGAGCTTCCACATCCTGATGTTGTGATCGGCCATGGACGAAAGTTTGGCACTCCTGCCTATTTCATTAGACAAATTAAAAAGTGCAAATGGGTACAGTTTGTGCACGTATTTTGCGAAGACCTCGGAAAGTACAAACAAACTGATACTAACACTCAAACAGATGCAGTGGAGGAGAATGAGAAGAAGCATAAACAGGAAATCACACTCTGCAAAGCTGCAAACATCGTGGTCGCTGTTGGTTCACGACTACAGCAAAAGTACAGCAGATGTCTCCCAGACACAAAAGTTCACATCATCACCCCTGGAATTTTGGATAAGTTCGCTAGTCTTTCAGATCAAAAACTTGCTAATGTTTCGCATAGTCCTGACGAGTTCAGTGTCTTTGTCTTTGGGAGAGGATCTTATGAAGATCTGCCACTTAAGGGCTATGATATTATTGCCAATGTGTTAGGTTCTCTTGGAGTAAAGTTTAAGATGACATTTGTTGGTTCACCTCAAGGCCAACATAGAAATATAATGGACTGGTTTCTACAAAACACAAGTATAACAAGGAGGCAGTTAACGGTACGTGGTTATTGTAATCAAGATGAAGTGAAAGAGATGTTCTATGCAGCAGATTTGGTTGCTATGCCTTCTCGTACAGAAGGATTTGGTTTGATCGCCCTAGAAGCCATTTCAGCTGGTGTTCCTGTTCTTCTTACCAGTGAATCTGGAATAGCCAAAGTTCTAGAACAAGTTGACAATGGAACCTCTGTGATCGTTGAATCAGAAGATCTGGCAGAGTGGTCCCAAAAAATCAGAACTCTTTCCGAGATGAAGTTGAAAGAGAGACTGGACACTGCTATGAAACTAAGAGAAAGCTACAACAAGGCATTTCCTTGGTACACACAGTGTCAGAATTTCAAAGAGATCATTTTGAGGATGATGAGTGACAGTTGCTGTGTTGAAAGTGACAAAGGTAAAAAATGTTCCATGCCACTGGCTCTTCATTTTCACGATAGAGGGCTATTGCATATTAGTAAAATCCAACTAGTGGTCTATTATCAATGCTGTGTTCTGATTGGTTGAGCTACTACTATGCTATATGCCAACTAGTAGAGAAAAGCGCCGGCTTCGAAAACCAAAACAATGGCGGCTGAATTGTGTTTTGCTAGCTGTAGTTGTTTTGTCTCGATATTTTTGACCAACTAGTTGGATTGTACTAAAACAATAATTATTCCTCTCGCCCCCATGGCCTCTGAGTCAATAGCCAATTCGGGCTCGAGAAATAGTTGTTAAGTATTCAGTAGAAAAACCACAAGATTACAATTCAGGGTCCGAAATTGTGCTTTCCTGGTCACCAATGTGACTCAAAATTCAATTGTGGCGACCAGAATTTCATAGCTGGTCGCCAGCCAGCGACTTGTAGGGCTGGTTGTTATTGTAACCTTCAAGCTATTTGCCAACAGGTGTCTTACTTTTTGTCCTGCTGATATGTTTTAATTAAAAGTGAAATGAATCTTCCTGTAAATATACCTCCACAACAGCTACGATCAATACGATTTGAACATTTCCAAACCACCATGTCGTTTTCAGCTGAACTGCGGTGAGTATGTTATGTATGTAGAATTATACTGTACCCATATGCTACGAGTAATGTGGCATGGTTGTGGCACTGGTACGAGCAACATGGTGGTTTGACTCATGACTCTTGTTTATGCTTCATGTTTCCTGTTAGTTATCGGAAGAAAATAGAGTTTTGATATGATAAGTGCAGTCATGGGCAGATAGCTGTCTGTTTCTACGTTCCAGGTCAGATAGCTTTATGTCTCCAAAAAGTAATTTGTGAAAAAAAAAAAATAAATAAGACTTCACTTGTACACATACAGTTTTTTTCTGGTATTTGGAGTGAAGTAGTGCAAGTTTTGAGCATATAAATGAGTCCATACAGTGCATTTGTTATTTGTGTTTAAACTTTTATTTGAAAAAAAGGGAGGGGGATTTTTGGCGACCTCAATTTGCCCTCTGGCGACCAAAAATTTATAATTGCTCACCAGTTGGGGCCCATATTAAAAAGTTAATTTCGGACCCTGCAATTTAACTTATATTTTCACGCCCAGAATAAGATTCATCAGAAATGTGTTTACAAGCTTATCTCCTTTATTTTCATTTTCATAATGGGGGCAAAACAAGATTACATTTTGTGGAGATATGGGTAAGGCTTGTGGCCTTTCCATTGGAAGATGAGAAGATTTTAAATCAGTAGAAGATTCTACCAAAGCTCCCACCCACCCCTCCCCAAACAATCCAAGATTTTGCCCTAAATAAGAAGATAGTGTTAACATTGGGTAATGGGAGGGGTAGGGGGGCAGTTTCCTAAAGTGTTCTTTTTCTTAATTTTGATGTGATATGAGCACAGTTTTACAGGGTGTCCCAAAAGTTTGTTCCTCTAATTTCATGTGCTCTAACTTTTGATCAAAACTTGTATAATATTACTTTTACATGAAATTTCAAAGAGATGTTTATTTGCTCTATTGAGTACATGTCTTCAGACAAGTGATAATTCCTTCTTGATTCAGAAGTTCAGTTACCAGTGTGCCTCCTTTGTTTGTTTGTTTATCACATTCTGTAAAGACGTTGTGTCATGGAGTTGAATAAGTCAATGATGTAGTGTACAGAGCCCCAGGTGATCCATTTTGAGCTTTTTTTTTTTTTAATATAACCTGGAACGCACTAGCCATTTTGACCCCCTAACAAGTACTGGTATACCTTTTTTCAGATTAGGCAGCTGGAAAACAAAATATTTTGGGCATTCATCCAAAAAAAGCCTTGACTTTTGTACTTCTTTACAAATTTGACACAAGCTGAATGTTGGTTGGCGGACTGACCAGAGCTTTTTTGTTTGGGCCCCTTGCTTTTCACTATCTACATGCGCAAACTGTTTCAGATCGTTGAACGCCACCTCCCACAAGTTCACTGCTACGCGGACGATACACAGTTGTATGTATCATTCAGCCCCAATCGATCTGCGGATGCTGATTTTGCCATCAAGTCCATGACTGACTGTATCAGTGACATTAGGAGTTGGATGATTTCAGATAATCTTATGTTAAACGATGATAAAACAGAATTTTTAATTATAGGTACTAGGCAGCAGCTGGCCAAGGTTAACATCAATTGCATTAGGGTTGGGTCGACTGATGTTTGTCCTGTAACAGTAGCTAGAAACCTAGGCTCATGGTTTGATGAGCAGCTCACTATGTCAACTCATATTAGCAAGTTATGTAGTGTTGCCTTTTACCATTTGCATAATATCAAACGCATTCGCAAGTATTTGTCTCGAGAATCAACGGAAATGCTTGTCCATGCATTTATTACATCTCGAGTTGATTATTGTAACAGTCTTTTGTATGGGCTGCCCAACTACCAGCTTAACAAATTGCAGAGAGTTTTGAATGCCTCAGCCAGGCTAGTTTGTAATGCCCCTAGGTTCTGCCACATCTCACCCCTTCTTCGTGGTCTGCATTGGCTTCCTGTTAAAGCCCGGATAGAATTTAAGATACTGCTTATTACGTTCAAAGCAATTCACGGCCTTGCTCCTAAATATATACGCGATTTACTAACATTTAAATCATCCTTATATAACCTTAGATCTTCAGATAGTATTTTACTTTCTATGCCAGTTGCTCGATCGAAGACGTTAGGTGATAGAGCTTTTATGGTGGCAGCGCCAAGGCTCTGGAACTCTCTTCCAAAAGAACTTTGTGCGATTACTAATGTGAACAGTTTTAAGGTGCATATTAAGACTTATCTTTTTAAAACTTTATATTGATGAGCAATTTTATATTCAGTTCTTACTTGCATGCATATATATTCTTTTTATTTTTTAATGCATTATCTTTTATTTGTTTCTTTTAAAGTAATGTAGTTGTAATGCGCAGCTGATCATTTTCATGTTAAGCTGCGCACAATAAGTTTAAAAATTATTATTATTATTATTATTATCTCAGGGGCCTTCGACCTTTAAAATATTAAATTACATTGAAAAGACACAAATTTTACTTAACGATTTGCTTATGCAGTCCAAGTGTACTGCATTACGGACTTGTAAAGCAGAGGAACGGACTTTTGGGACACCCTGTAGACCATCTGTGAAAAATAGAAAACAATCAACCATGTTATCGTTATAATTTTGTTTCACTGAGTGTAAATAATTATCAGTTTTCAACGTTTTCTTTTTCCTATTCTCCATTTCCCATATTTTAAATTTGCAATCTTTTTCTTTTTAATATTTGTACTCAAACATAATTGTCTTCTTAGGGCAAGGTGTCTCATCCATTCATGAAAAGTCTGATCCAGTTGATATAGAGGACATGCACAGTCACCTCAAAGCTGTATATGATGATCAAGATGTTGAGGTGTTACATGCTGCCGCAGAGAATGGAAGCATTGAAATCATTGAGGTGTTAGTGTCACAAGGATGTCATGTAGATTCAAGGGGCAAGGGCAGTGTAACTCCACTGATGTTGTCAGCTCTTAATGACAAACCAAGTGCTTTTCAGTTTTTGTTACAGAACAGCGCTGATCCATGTTTAAAAGACAACAATGGGTCCAGTGTACTTCACTTTGCTACACGAGGGGAAAACACATCCATTATCAACAAGCTGTTATCACTTGGTCTTGACATTGATTCAAGGGACACAGAAGGAAACACTCCACTGATGTACGCAGCTGCTTTTGACAAGCAACGTGCCTTTCAGGTGTTGTTAGAAAACGGTGCTGATCCTTCTTTAAAAGGTTACAGAGGGTTTAGTCTGCTGCACTGTGCTGCCCAGGGTGGAAATCCATCCATTATCAACAAGCTGTTATCACTAGGTCTTGATATTGATTCTAGGAGTGACTTGTTTTACCGCACACCACTAATGCATGCAGCTGCTGATGGTAAACAAAGTGCTTTTGAGATGCTGATACAAAATGGTGCAGATCCATCTTTGAAAGACCATTCTCATCAAAATCTGCTCCACTTTGCTGCACAAGGAGGAGATATAACCATTATAAACAAGTTGTTATCTCTTGGTCTTGACATCAATTCAAAAAGCTTACCAGGTGAAACGCCACTTATGCATGCAGCTGTTGATGGCAAACAAAGTGCTTTTGAGATGTTGATACAGAATGGCGCTGATCCATTTTTGAAAGACAACGATGGTAGCAGTCTGCTCCACCATGCTTCAAACGGTGGAAAAACATCTATTATCGATAAGCTGTTATCACTTGGTCTTGATGTTGACTCAAGGAGTTCTTTTGGCACCCCTCTAATGTATGCTGCTGAGTGGCCTCAACCAATAGCTTTTCATATGTTGATGCAAAACGGTGCTGATCCTCTTTTGAAAGATAAGGATGGATCCAGCCTACTCCACTGTGCTGCAAAAGGTGGAAGTACATCCATTATCAACGAGTTGTTATCACGTGGTCTTGAAATTGATTCAAAAGACCTCAGTGGCAAAACTCCGTTGACTATAGCAACAGAATTTAAAAATTTTGAAGCAGTAAAAGTTTTGTTTTCTAAAAGAGCATGTAAATCAGTGTAAATCAACTGTAGTTTGCAAGAAACAATTTGAGATACATGGTAGCTCTTATTTTAAGTCTGGGGCCCGGCTCAAACGCCGTATTTCACATGAGCCGAATTTTAGTGCTAATGAGGAAAATCTATAGCCCTTGCTCATTTGTCTTAGATTTGGGACATAAGAAATGCTAAGTTTGAGCTGGTTCTTAGTTTTAACCATCCTCCGAGACCCGGGGGTGGTCAGTTGGGTCAGGAATAATGGCGACGATAGTTTTCAAGAACGGGCAAGAGAACCCCTGGGATGCCACTCTTTATAACAAACCAGTTCCACGACTTATTCGAATAATTATTTGTCGGGGATTGGTCACAAAAATAATTTTAGGCCATCATCTATCGCGCTGCTTTCGTGATCTTCTTATACGAAGGAGTTTACTGTTCCCTCTACACCTGTGTTCTTCTGGTACATTTATATCACGTATTTTCAGTCATTTCTTTTATAACATTAATAAAATGGCTTTTACTGTCATTACAATGATAATAACTTTACAACATTTAAAGAGATATCCTAAATAAAAATACAAGGTCTACTAAAAACTATAACCAAGTAATAAAAATACCGTCTACTAAAACTACTCTAAAAATCATACTGAAACTAATTAATAAAAAATGTCCACATTCCTTGCATTAACAATAAAATGATCTAAAAAGTCAAAATTCTTGTGAAAAGGAGTTCTAGACCCTCGTACACATGTGTGAACTGATCTTAAAATTTCAAAAGACATGCGTGTTCTAAGCCAAGATATAGCCTGTGGACAGACGTCCCCCGTCCCTTAATTTTAGAGGGAGTGTACGGAATCCTTGTGCTCACTTATTTACTAAGCTCCTCTAACTCTTTTACAGATGAAAGAGCTAAAATTTTCACAAAATGCGTTCCGAAAAAACACACTTCAAGCTTCAAGCAGAAGAGGATCGAAATGCACACTCCGTAATTGGTTGGGCTCAGTAGCCAATAAGAAAGCTAGAATTTTCGACCCCTCACGCGGGTACGTATGTACAAGGTCAAAGCTCAACTAGACAGAACGGCTTATAAGCCGTTCTCGCCACAGTATAGAACACGGCAACTGATGAGGTTGGCATGGCGAACCGAAACCATAGTCTTGCCTGATCACAAAGTGGTAATAACTGAACAGTCGCAAGACTGAAGTTGGCTCAAAAGTTATCACAAAGGGAGGCAAGGGCGTAGCTACCTGTACGTAGGGTACGCACGTGGGTACCTGAAACGTCGAGAAAAAAAGTAATACACTAAGGTACAAAAGTGAATAGTGAAAAAAGAAAGCACAGAAGAAGATAGACATGATAATTATTTTAAGAGCACAGTTTGGCTCAATTCATTTTAACAACGGACTATTTAATTTTTCTCTTTACACCCCAATGTCGCCTTCTAGAAAATAGACGTATATATCAATGATTTATGCAAAGAAACGGCGGGAAAAGCGCAAACAACAAGACTTTTGCCTGTCTTCGCACTAGACAAATTAGGGCGCGATTACATCAACGCAGGGTGCTTCGTCGGTCAAAAATACTTGGCAAGTGGCGGTAAACTAGAAACTGAAGGACGCGGAAATAGACACACGCTGATAAATTTTTCCTTCTCATTTCAAGTGTGGGTGCTGTCCCCAAGGATTCAACTCTAATAAAATTCACCTACATTTGCCAATTTAGGCAAGTAGGAGTAAACGCGGGAAAGTTTGAAAAAACGCGAATTCGGAATTAGGTGCTCCGCGTACATATAGCTGCTACATGCGGTGCTATTTTTGACTTTGAGGCAGCGTATTGCTGTGGGGCTTCAGCTTTCATGTCTGGTATACCAGCCCAGACCCTCTTGTGCTGGCGGTAGGGTGAATAGTTCTCGCAACTCGTCAGGGAGCGGTTCCGTCTGACCAAAAAGAACTGGAAGGAAAATATCGTCGATCGCTTGATCAAATGGTTCCACATATATAGTCTTCAGAGCTATGCAAATTTCGATTTGTAGCCCTTCGGTGGAGGCAATGTTGGCGGCATGGGGTTGACTCTTTGCGATTTCGACCGGCAACTCAATGTTTTCCCTCCACCCCTGGACTTTTCCACTATAATATTGGGCTTTGTGTTCCTGGGATCCAATAACTACCCCTAGGTGTCATTGACCTTCCGTTGTTATTCTGACCTCCTCCCCAAACACCAACTCGGCCTCATCTGTTAGATCTTGGGTCTTTACTATCAGCCAACTTTTGGGGTCATTGACTAGTAGGTAGCCAGATTTCTTTCATCTCTTCTCGCATTTCTTTTACTGTATGTTTGAAGATGTTGAAATGAAATGAATTCATTTATATTAGGTGGTAATTTCAACATACAAAATTTAAAATTAGCCATGTGAAAAGTTCTATGAACTAATACTACTTATATTTCAATATTTTATTACTATCGTTGCAGGTCAGCCGATAAAGCTCAGGTACAGCCGCGTGATAAACTTTAAACATCATGATATTCACTTGCATTTTCCACTTATCGTGCATGCAGCGTTGGCCAACATGGCTCTTTTCATGATCTTTATGAATAGTTCACTTTTGCAGTGAGTACTGCTCTGTTTTGAAGTTTCTGCGATTGACCTGCGCGCGTTTTTGAGCAAATAGGGAGCTTTAGCTTCTACGACGGTGACAGCAGCAAAAACGTCACTTTTAAAGTGAATTCGCGTTTTTTAAACTTTGTAGCTTTTAATCTAATTCGTTGAAAATGTCAAACGAAGAAGAATTTCCCTGGCGTTGATAACAGTGGGGACCGCACTCAAGTTTAGAAAGAGAGAGAAAAAATACGTCGTCGTTTGTTGACGTCCTTTATAAAACTTGAAATTAGGCATTTTCACGTCGCAGTTGTTCAGGGACGGCAAAGAAATGTCCAAAAAAAAAGAACGTGATGCACGTGCAGAGTTGTTGATTTGCTCAACAACGCTATTGCTTTTTGAAAGTCTTCGTTGCCGTCGCCGTCGTCGCTGCTAAAGCTCCCTATTACCCCACACAAGGCTACAATAATCGAACTACGGCTCAACTGGCGCGGATGGATAAACAGCGATTATTCTTGTTTCTTTTTTATGCACATTATACTATAAAGCGTCTCTTGACTTTGCAAATCTTCCTGAGTGTCTGTGTGTGTAAAGTCAACTCTCTCTAAGACAGACACCTTTAGGACCGGCACTTAGCGTTTGTTTTAGAGAGATGTCAAAGAGGGAGTCGACTGTATCCATTGAATGAGGATGTCCCTGAAGCTATCGTATGACGCTTTTTTCAATGCCTTCTTCAAAATGGTCCGTTTAATAAGTGCTTTCTTTCAAGGTCACTCCGTACAAGAAAGGACGTGTCGTTTGTATATCGCCCTGTCAAATAGAAACATTCACCTGAATAGTCAGAATGGATTTTCAATGCAATACCAGACGGAAAGAAACTTAAATTTAATTTGCTACGCCAAAAGTTGACCCTGTCATGTTTTATAAGCGTAGAACGACGGCTAGATCAAACTAGTTACATTATACTGTTATAATATTTTTTAAGGGGGCAGAGGGAATGCCAATCGTTTCGTTTTTCCAAAGGCTAACTTGCCCATTTTTGTTCACTGGTAGAAGTTACAAACAAATTGTCACTTACAGCAGACCAATGGACCCTCATTATGAAGGTCTTGTTCTCTTTGGGAGGAGTGTGCATAGGATACAGGACGCCCTGGAATTGTTGATCCTTACAGTATACAGGGCGCGTGTAAATTATGAACTTAGTAAATGGCCTAACTGTCCACCTACATAGCTCAGTGGATAGGTTGGGCGCCGCCCAATGTTCTGAAAGTCATAAGTCGGAAACCTGTCGGGAACTTTACCACCTTCATGACCAGCTGATTATCTTATCTTTCTCATCCATACACTGAGCTTACAATTCACCTTCTATCTTTACTTAAATCAAATGATACATTATAGTGTTTCGGTTTTGTTATTCAGTCTAATGGTTGCGGATTCACAGCTTGCTGATCGCCTTCATCGACTTCATTGTTTTCAAAGAAACAGGAACTGTCATCCAGCTGCCGCCATCCACTATTAAGGTATTAGATGTGACGTAAGCTGAAGCACCGCTGGCTAGAAACAGTGCAGCGTCTGCCACATCCCGGCGAGAACCAAGTCTTTGTAAAGGTACATTTCCCTCATAGTTTGGTGGAATATGCCTACCCCCTGTTAAAATAAACGCAATTCGTACAGACAACTCCTACACAACTTCTAAAATTAACTTTTAACCTTTTAAGCCTTGTCTCTGTACGGTATTGTATTTTCTCTAGATTCTCAGGGTCATGCATTTTGGTGACCTACTCGACAAGAAGCCAGGAAAATTTCAAGCCCATACAGTAAAAAGCCTCGACTTAAGAGCCTGCATTTTCTCAAGTTAGCCAAAACAGGTTCTTACATAAATGGTAATTAGCACAACTTTAGACTACTTAAATTCTTAAAAAAGGTTTTTATTTTCTGGAGAAAAAAATATAGTGTAACTTAGAGTATTTAGTGGTATTCAGCTCATTGCTTATATAAAACCTGCATACATTACATAGTAGTTAGAGTGAAAAAGCACCTATGCCTCCAAAGAGCACTCTGAATGTTGACTTACCTTATTTGCCCAAGTGTACAGAATTTGTGTTTACAGACTCTTGGAAAATAAGGACTTGCTTCAAATTTTAGTCGGTTTCAGGCTAAACAGGTTCTTGTATAGAGAGCGCCTAATTGGCAAATTTTAGCCTTACAGGTTCTTAAAAACACGGTTGTTAGTTGCGGGTTTTTACTGTACAGGGGTAAAAACCACTAAGTTATTAAGCCGACGAGGACATAAACCTACGACGACTTAAAGAAAGTTTACTCCAGGGGCGTAGCTAGGGGGGTCCTGAGGTGCCTGTGACCCCCCCTATAATTCACGGCCCAGTTGTTCGAAGACCAGTTAGCGCCAACCCGGGGTCAAATTTTAATCCGTTTTTTTTTTTCTTTTGTTTAAAAGCATTTTCTCGGATAATTTCCCTGTTCTTTTTAGAGCATCGAATCACCAAACTGCAGACCAAAGGAATTAAACTAAACTTGCTTTTGAATTTCACACAAACCCTGGGTTATCTTAACCCCGCTTTAAACAACCCGGCCCAGGTGGCGAAAACGCGAGATAGAGAGTAAAGAGTAGTTTATGTTACGTGGATTTCATCTAAGCAGTTATTTTGTAGGCTTGTCCCTCCCCCCACGCTCAATGCTCATCTGAAAAAATGTAAGTTTTAGGAAAAAACGGCGTAGGACGTCGACATACCAATCTGGTAAGTACCCTGGGTGTGACAGAGTGTGACCCCACCCCCCTTTGAAAAATCCTAGCTATACCCCTCCAATGGTATTTTTAGTTATTTTACAATACAGTCAAATCTATCTAAGACAGACACCTTTGGGAAAGGCACCTAGTCTGTCTTATAGAGATGTCTGTCTTATAGAGGTGTCCATTAAGAGGGAGTCGACTGTAAAGCACAAGCGAGTGTACACTATAGTGTAAACTATAAACGACTACAAAACTAGTAACGCATTAGACAAAATTTCAGTTTGGCTGAGGGGCAACTTTTAGACCATCCTTTCCAAAAGCAAGAGTAACAATTCCAATGAACTCCTTGACCGGTCCGGCACATGTTATCAAATTGTTGACAGCCAATTCATGTTGATATTCCAGTCACTTGCTAAAACTGGCGACAAAATTGTTCAGAAACTGTCGTCAAATGAATTAATATACTTACGAAAACATTTAACAGTCTGGGCTCCTTGCCTAACACTCCTTTTCAAAGTCGGGGTGTTTCATGTTCCTACAGGTAGCTTGAACAGCGGCACAACATTTCTTAGTTGGGGAGGGGGAGGAAAAGCTTTATTTTTCCCCTTTAAAGTAGATAAATCAAACTAACCAAGTTTACGAAACCCCTCCGTGTCTGTCACAGCTCCTGGTGATACACAATTCACTCGAACACCATCTGGTCCCCACTCAACTGCAAGGTGTCTCATCATACCCTCTGGTGGTGAAAAACAAACCACAAAATAACTATGGATCATTATATTTCCTACGTGGTTAAGACGAAAAAAGGATGACAGTTAGAGGAAACTGAGTGTAGAGGGAGAGAAGCTCTGAGACGGGCACGGCTAGGTAACCAGTCAAATTGCCCGAAAAAAGGATGAGAGTTAAAGGAAACTGAGTGAGCGTGATAAAACTTCGAGCCACATAACTCAGCATTTCGGGCGACTTGACTACAAATTTCGGGCGACATAACTCTGATTTCGAGCGACTTGACCGTAAACCCATAGCTAGTGTCCAGTCGTTTCGCTGCAAATTCGTTTTGCCACTGTGAAGCCCTACTCACCAGGCAGAGCTCATCAGGTTAGTTTCCGCAAGTTAGTTGGAACAAATCCAATACAAGAGGTATCGACACGGAAGGAGAACACTGACTAGGGGTGGGGAGCTTGAGTGCAGCACGAGTAGATCACTTAAGTCTGTTTCATATCTCCATGGTACCGACGTAGAATGAAACTGTCAGTTGCACTCCTGTAGGGAATTCTTGTGGTCTCCGACTTGAAAAGTATGTTGTCATGCACTAAGTTAACGAACAAATGGCTCCTTAATTAAGTGCCATTAAGTTTAATGTAAGTCATGCTAATACAATCTAACGGTTATATATTTTAAACAACAATGCTAAAACCAAAGTTATTTGCTTATTTTCCCAACTGATGCGAGAAAGCTGTTGCGTTATGCAGCGAAACAACCGGTAAGAGCATGGCAAAATGCACTGATGTGAGACACTGGACAGGAAAATATGAGAATGACAACTAACGGGGAACTGGAGTGTTCAATTAGTTTCGTTGTATTTTTATTAGCTGCACTGCCACAAAGCATAGCCAATTACCAGTTTAATATAGTTGTATCTTTACTTACCAATTGCTGCTTTAGCACTTCCAGCATGACACTAAAGGAAGAATCAAATTTTTAAAACAACAAGTCCAAGTGAGACTTCCTAGACATTTACATTCGTCTTATATATACTTGTTTCTTAAAAATGGTCTAGTGTTGTGGAACAAAACCTTTTTGTAATTTGGCCCCTGAACAACTTGACTTGATACAGTAATGAGTGGTGGATCCAGACCTTCAGATAAGGGGGGGGGGGGGGGGGGGTGGGGGCTCCTCTGGACCCGCTACTAGTAATAGGGAGCTTGAGCAACCACCACCACGACAAGACAACGACAATGTCAAAAAATAGTTATTTTTAGCAAAACCACAGCTCTGCACGTGCATGAATCTTTTTTGTACATTTCTTTGACGATTACTGCACGACTACGACGTGAAACCTTCTCGTGCGACGTTTTTTGGATGACGTGAACATATGATGATCAATTTTCCTTTCTCTTTTTGAACCTAGATATAAAGTCCTTAAGCATTCAACTCCTCGAAAAATCGCCTACATTTGACATATTGAGCAGGTCCAAAGAGACGCCCTAAAGTTTGAAAGAAGGCAAATTTATTTGTTTAGTGACATGTTCACTGCCGTCGTCGTCATTGTTGTTACTTATTTAAGCTCCTTATATCAATAATAATAATAATAATCATAATAATAATAAACAGAAATAAAATGCTTTAGATTATACGAATACAGTGGTGAAATAAGATCTAAACAATGTACGATAAGAATGTATAAGAATGAATTGACCTGCAGAATGAGCATAACCTTTGAACAAAAGGACTGTAGCAAGTGAGAAAACATTGACTGAGATTAAGGAGATGTGATAAACAGTTGTTTATCTTGCCCTCAAATGCCCTGTGGGAATTTATGCTTTTCCAGTGGACACTGTAACCTAGGTTTGGTAGATATTTTCTATAACGTTTTTTAAAAGAGTAACAGTTTTGCAGCCGACTGAAGGACTTAATCAAGAGCCTAAAATGGCTAGAAAAGCCAACAATGGGAAATAACGACAAAAAAAAAAAACTGCAAATCAAAGAGCCTTGAACTGTGTAACTTTAATTATGGAAGGTATAAAGAATGGATTGTGACTGTTAAGTCCTATTCTGCAGTGAAAATAGTTTTCCAGTAAAATATTACACATAATCATTGTGCTGAAAAAATAAATCATTAACTACCACTACCAGAAAAAATTAAACCACACACCTGGAAAGGAGTTCCATTGTAATGAAGTGTAGCGGTAATGTTGATGATGCTTCCACCACCATTCTCCTGTCACATAAAAAATACAAGAAACTACGTATAGGTGTGTAACTTTCTTTGGGATGATCCGGATCAGGATCAGTGATCTGTGATCACTGGTTCCGTACATCAAATGAACCAATGAATCCTCTCCCAGGGAGGATTTGATGGTTCCTTTGATGTGCTATGATTCATCTTGAATTACTGATCCTAACCCAGATCATGCCAATAGAACACACCCTACGACTTTCTGAATAATTTGAGCAGAGAAAAATAATCTATTAAATACTCCATTTAATCTCTAATACCTTGAAGAATTTGTTATAAACTGTTTTGCTCATATTGAATGTTCCAAGCGTGTCTATATCAATAACTGCAGGGAAAGAACAAAATTGCACCAGTCACCAAAAATACTGGGATAACCTTAATTTGTTAACACAGACTACTGCAGTTGAACCTCCATTAGGTGCAGGCCACTCTCTGGGTACTGGCAAGTGACTGCTTTATGGAGGTTGGCCACTCATGATCAGTAGAGGCTCATCATAAGTTAGTACTATTTTCAGCAAAAACAACACTTTAATTATTTTAAACAAACAAGTGACAGGAGCAGCAAAAGGTTGTCACCTACTATCTCTGACTATGTTTTCCTTCATCATAAATATTCTAAAACAAAGCCAAACTAAGTGTATCAAGAATTTGATGACCACTTAATAGAGAGGATTGCAATAGAAAAACTCTTGTTCGGTCGGGGATGCCCAAAGGTGGCGGCAGTCACTTGATGGAGGTGGCTGCTTAATAGAGGTTTTATTTTTCTTTCTTTTCTGCATATTATTTCAGGCCTTTGAAATTACTGGTTGCTTAATAGAGGGGAGAAGTGTGACATTACGTTACCATGGTAGCCATATTTCTGGATGACAACAAACCAACGACAATGGCGATGACAAGGAGAATGGCAAAAAAATAAAATATTTATATTAACAAACAACAACTTTGCAAGTGAATCATGCTATTTTGTACATTTCTTCGCCATCACTGCACCACTACGAAATAAAACTTCCTAATTTCACAAGCCCGCTTTATGGAGTATGTGAACACAACAGAAAAATTGTTGCTTTCTTTTTCTAAACTTAGATAATGATAGATAAGGTCCCAAAGAAACTTTTGCCAAGATTTGCCAAATTAAATAAAATTGAATAAGATCGGTGAAGTTTCAAATAGTGCGAATAGACTTTAAAGTGACTTTATCAGTTTGTTGTCATCCAAAAAATTTGCTACCATAGCAACATGACGTAAGGACTTCTCCTCTCTCACTATAGAGGGTGGCGGCTTAACGGAGGTTCAACTGTATTAACAACAGATAAGAACAGGTACCAACATAACCTGAAATAAGGCTCTATATTCCAAAAAAAACTACCATGGGACGCTTGTAAATTGAGTTGCAAAGAAGAATAAATATTACTGGCAGCAAAATGTATGCACTGTCAACTCTTGCTTGGTGGGCACCCTGATAATATGGACAGCAGCTAGATCTCAGACAGAAATGAATTGTAGACGTTTGACTGATATAAACTCCCTCTATTACAGACTGCCGCTAATGAGGACACTACACTTGCTAATGAGGACATTGCAAACCTTTTTTACTTGCCTTGAATCTATGTGTACTTAACTTAGGTACCTGTTTTCAATCCATTATAAGAGAGCTTGCTTGCAGGACAAAGGAAATTTCCTGCTGCTCCTGAAAGGAAAAAAATCCAAAGTAATCATAAAGTAATCATGAGTTTTTTTTCTCTACAACTGTGAAGTAAAAGTCATGGTAACATGCTCTTTTAATTTTATCTCACATTTGCTTGACATACATATAGCACTGAAAGTACATTTTATTTATTTCTTATTTTTGAGGTGCCTTGGACTTATGCTTGCATAGTGAAATGTCCTTTGTATAAACCAGGATAGCACAAGCACTACACATGATAACTTGACTCAAACCAGTTTTAAAACACCTGCATGTACACTGGACTCTTAGGGGGCATTAAGGCATTAGATTTTTACTCTCACTGACGGTTCTATAGGATTATTTGTAGACGTCACCCAATGACACCTGAGGTATCCAAAGACTCCAGATGACATACTGAAAAATTTCCAAGTTCCCAAGCCTATACAGACTTCTACAATTATTATAAGAGATACTGTGGAGTCAGTGTCCTTCATATAGTCATTTATCTTCTTGCATGGGTTTGAGCTTATTTTAGCCTCTGAGTTTTTCTGAAAAATTATTTGGTAGTTACGCTGCCGTATTAGCTCAAATTCTTCCACCAGGAGTAAGAAGTTGGTGCTTTTTCTAGATGTAAGCATGTCTGGAAATTTTTTGTCGCTGAATATAGTTCTAAAAAGGGGTGCACAAAGAAGGAAACCTTTTCAATCGGGAGGCTCACATAAAGGCCGTTAGACATATCAACATTTTAGTAAAATCCAACTAGTCGTCTATCAGCAATTCTGCATTCTGATTGGTTGAGCTACCACTAGGCTATATGTACATGTTATAGTCCACTAGTAGTGAAAAGCACGGGCTTTTTGGCGGCAAAAAATGGCTAAAGTTTATTTATTCTCGATATTTTTTACCAACTAGTTGGTTCGGCCTCATGGGCCGTTGACTCAGAGTCTATTTGGGCTTGAGGAATAATTGTCAATTACTTTACGCTTGTGCAAATCAGCCTTAATAAATAGTGCTCAGATCCATACACTTTGATGAAAGCTACCCCAATAATGACCAAACGTAAATTTTTCTGGATAAACACATTTATATGCATGGCTAACCCCACGCCTTAGTACCTGACCAGAAGGCCATTGTTTGAATTCAGCCAAGCATAGACCATTGAAAGCTTGAAACCATACTTGGGCTGAAATGCTTATCTCCTCTCATGACCTCCTATGAAGCTTTATCCAACATATATCTTTCAATGGATCATTTTAGCAGACACTAATATAAAGCGGATGAGACGAACACAACGAAAAAAAGAACCTGTCTAGAGGAGTTTTGCACAAAAAGGGGATACCTTAGAATCAATATGCATTTATTCAAACCAAATGAACAAAGTGCAGCGATTTAAATTTAATAGAATTTCAATAATTTTATTAAATATAAAAAGAAGGCCACTGGATACAATGTACAAATATGTGAAAATATTCACACTCTCACCATTGACCAAGATATCTATTCGTGAGAACAGCTCCAGAGCTTTGTCCACTGCTGCTTCAACTTCATTTACCTAGCATTTAACAAACTAGTACAGATATAGTTAATGCTCACTCAACTGTGCTAGCTATAATAAACGACTCGTATAATTTCCCTATTTCATTGACCTGACAAAAAAAGGGTCCTTCACTTTATGCATGCATGCACCATTATACTCCAGTATAAGATGTTCGAAAAAACTTGAGTATTTCATGGCCATGAATATCATAACAACACTGATTTAAACAATAGCTTTAAAGGAGACAAATTACCTTTCTAACATCAACTTTCATTGGGACACATTTCTGTCCTGTCAGATCCTCCAGCTTCTTGGCAGCCTAAAATGACAATATAACAGGAAAATTAAGACAAATAATTATTTGCTAATCAGAGGGAAAAATTAAAAGAAACTTTTGGGCTTCAGAGTGATATTGCTTTTTCTTCCTAAACCTTTTAGTTTCTCTCCCTATTTGTTTTCTTTCCCATCCTTTTTTGCTGATTAAGCATTTAACTAGAGGAAACCCTGAGGAGGAAAGTGCTGGTGGGTAGTGGAACAACATTTTCAGTAGAGTTTTCAGGTCAATGTAACATTTTTTTGGCACTTTACTCTGGCCTGTTTTACTAACTTGATCATGTTCATTTGAGGATTGTTTGAAAGATCCCTCCCACCTGCACAGGTAATAAAAGGTATCAATACAAAATTTAAGTCACATGAGGCACAAGGGCCATGCATGAGTTAGGACACAGGGCGAACTAGCAAGCCATGTGAGCCATGTGAAAGAAATCAAAAAAGCAGTAATATGAAAAAAATAACGGAAGGTAGCTGTTGTAAATGAATGTTTAACACCCAAAAGAGCTTAACCCTAATCTGTTAAAAACAACAGTGCTTAACCCTAACCAGTAACCCGATCATGCTTAGCCCTAATCAGTGAAAGTCAATCAACACTGCTTAACTCTGCAAATATTCCATCAGCAAAACCTCGAAACTAGGCAGAAAACATTTTTCATGCATTTACAATTTCATAAAACTCCATTTTTTTTCCCATGGCTCGCATGGCTCGTTGGCTCACAGATTGTCCAGACCCGGCATGCATCCACATGCATGTTGAATATATCACAGAGTGAAGCATGAGGATAATTTCAATCTTAGTACCTTGTTTTAGGAAACTTGGAAGATCCCTCCCCCTCACAAGTAAAAGTCTGTGTCAAAGTAGTCTATGACCATTAAAGGGTCAGGATCCACACAGGTCATTGTACAATATCAATGGCCCGGGGGGGGGGGGGGGGCACTTCTTTATAAGAGGCTAAAGGGGATGTGCCGCTGGATGGAGTCGCATTTTCACAACTGGACTGACTATAATGGGGTTGCATTTTCAATAGAGTTATTAGATCTAGAGTGGGGTCGCACATTTTCGGATTTTTGGGGTAGAGAATTGTTCATATTTACGGTTAGCAAACGTACCAGGATATTTGTACAGTAGGTGAAAAGTAAAGTGTTCTTCATTCAATTTATTAAAAAATGAGTCAATTCATTTTTTGACTGGACCTATTTAAAGGATTGATAAGGTAGATACATAAATAGAAAGTGACTAAGCTGGGATCACAAAAATTACATATTTGCCTAAGAGTGACTAATATGGGGTCTACAATTGGCCAGAGAATAGACTATAATGGGGTAGGGGCTCTGAGAGGCCAGCAGCACATACCCAGCAAAAATTAACCCAAGTAACCCCCGGGATCAATGGAGACTTTCATGACCACAGTTATGATCTCAGTGTAACTTCTTAACTACCATCTCAGTAATTTAGAAATCAGTATGCATATAACATTTGCAACCTGAAAAACCTACCTTTCTAAGCCTGTCAAACTTTCGACCGACAATTACTGTAGCACACTGATGCCTGTTAATAAGAGTGCAATATTGTCATTTTATTTATTTGCTAAAAATTGTTAGTATGCCTGACCATGTTGGAATTCCAAGCCGTTTTGCACAGCCATCAACTTGCTGCTTACAACTCTTCTTTTACAGTCACCATTTTCACATTAGCTTAGTGATTTGGTAATCCACCCAAGATCCACCCCAGATACTGTCACAATGTGGAGATCTAATGTATTAGGTGTCTTGAGAAAATAATTTAATTAGGTCGATTGTACTGTGCATGTGTCATTTTTCCTGTTGACCGCATCTGATGTCGTTGTGATATTAAGGACACTCCGACCATATGGATAAAAATAAATCACAGACATTTCACTGAGATAGTCTTCCAGTATTACCGACTGATCTTGCTATTAAGGATACTAAAAGGGTCCAGTGGCTGTCTGTAATAATGAAACATTCATGCAGCTCTAATTTCATTGGATCTTTGATTCCATGCAACTCTTTTGTCAATCTTTTTCCCAGAGTAGTGATCCTTTTTGCAAATGCCAAGGATCAAGAGCTCTAGCTGGTTCCAGAATAATGTGGAAGAGCAGTGGCTGGAAGTCTGCAATTAGCGGAATTCCTGTTTCGGCATCAACCAAAGCATTTCATTTTATTCCAATTCCCTTGTCAGCAGGTAACTAGTTGTTGTCTGTTTTCAAAGGGACTGACAAAGCATGAGGGTGGAGAAGGGTAGGAAACTTTTTTCAAAGGGTCCTGAAAAAGTAAAGTGAGGTGGTAGGAATCCACTTATCCACAGGGAGGGGGGAGGGGGTCTTTCAGAATAAAAACAAAATGTTCACCTTGATCCAAGGTACAGGCAGAATAAAAACAGAACGTTCATCTTGATCCAAGGCACAGGTAAATAAGGATTGTGGTTCTGGCAATGACAGTATTCTATTGTTTTAGGGATGAGGTCCATCATTACTGTTTTATGTTACTATTTCCTCGGCTAATCCTGAGAAGCTTTGTAAGCGTAGCGGCCCCCCTATGTAACGTGAGTTGAATACCCCACCCCCATTTTCCAGGATTGCTATACGAAAAATCCTCTAGCTAGTTTTGGGACAAAGGCTTCCTAAGCGATTTCATTCTATTGACTGGAAAAATCACCCAGCATACTGGGCATTCCTATACGTTACCGATATAAGCCTTACAAGTTTACGTTTTGTTTAATAATATTGGAAAAACCGGATCCACTTTCCGTTATGCATCAGTCAATTCCACCTGCGCCCAGCCCCCCCCCGGGCAACCGCGGGGCATTTGCCAGCCTTGTCAGTCCCGGGGGAGGGGCTTTAGGTAATTTAGCGCGACCCGGGGGCCGGGCATTGGCCAACCCCGGGGGCACCCCCGGGCTTTTGACACGCACGTTGTTAACTTTAAAACGTGGTCGACATGGAGAATTTCCGAGATAAAGATCAGTAGTTTGTGGCGGATTGGCTTGTCCAGCAAGGGCTAGAAAAACTTGTCGACGTTTTTAAAGATATGTTTTCTTTAATTTCAATATGTACTGTAATCTAAAAAGCCATAATTTCAAAGCAAATAGCAAGAGCGTGAATGAATTGTCGCGTTTTTCGCAACAGGCTGCATTTGATTCATTCTATATGGTAATTAATAAAATTCCGGCTTTTGGAAATATTAAAAGCTTGCAAATTTGAAATCAAGGACTACAATATGTATAATTAAAAACGTCTGTGTTAGAAAATATTTACGCGTTTCACATCAGGCCACAATTTTAGCGGTGTTTTTGTGCCTGAATGGTTTTTTATCATCGGTTTGCAACTGCTGCCAACTCATTCAACTCATTTTGCGACCTTCGAATTCCAGAAAACGTGAATTGGGCCTCAAAACACGCTTCATTTCTTTGCTAGAACAACTTTGCGATCTATTGCAGCGTACGAAAATGAAAACTGGGATTAAAACGATCCCGGGGGCGGGGCATTCGCCCTCTACTTTCGTCCCCACCGCCGGGCATTTGACAGCTTAAGTGCTCCAGCCCCCGGGAATTTGCCATCCATGAGAAAAAAAAGGCTAATTCCCGGGGGTTAGCCCGGGGGGGGGCTGGGCGCAGGTGGAATTGACTGATGCATTACATTAATTAAGCTGAACTTTAAACGGGTCTTTTACCTCATCAGCACTTCAGTAATGGTAAAACCAATTCCCGAGCCACCTCCAGTTATAAACGCCACTTTACCAGAAAGAAGATCAGGACGGAAAAAATAATCATACTGATCTAAACATCTAGTGTCGCTTTCGAACACTTCGTCCGCCATATTGAAAATGGTGTGATTAGTGTCACGTGAGGGGGGAGGCGCGCATTGCATGTGTGAACATCAAGGACATGGCGGCTGCATTGAGCTTTGGTAAGTACTGCGTGAAATGACTGGTGTCTTTTGATTCAGTTTTTTATAGAATGCAACGAAGTTTGCAGTTTAAAAAGTGATTCTTGGTTCAGATTTTATTGCTTAAATTTTTTGTGGTTTAATCTGCAGGTTCCGTGCCCGCCTACTATCGGGAAGTTTACCAGATAGCATGCCCGAACCAAGAGGAGAGAATCGAGCGCGACATGTTCGTAAAGATCTTGGTAAAGTCAAGTCTTCCCAAACAGTCTCTGAGCCAGGTTAGTTTTAAGGAGTTCTTAAAGTATAATGTGAGGGCAAGTGACTGGCTCAAGTAAGTTGATGAAAGGCAGGGTCGACGCTCCAAGAACCCTCCCCCAACTGGAGGCATGCGCGCACTCGTTGGTCTCAGACAGGGTAAAAGTAGTTTCTCTCGCAGGACTAGACTTCGAAAATATATTCACGTCATCTGACTTTGTTGTTTGTTTTGGAGATTATTGTTAATCTGCGCTGGATCAGTGTTGATATGTTTCCTTAAAAGTATTCAATGAATATATTTTTGTTTGTTTTCATTTCTCCATTTCCTGAAATCACATGCGCGATGCGTTCTTGTATCTTGATGAAAGAAATAAGCATACAAATTAAACACGAGGTATTGGTATTTAATGACATATTTAGGCCCTGCTAATAACGATCTTTGACAGGTGCAGTCGCTAATAACTCTATAATCAAGCTGATAACTACATTTTCAGATCATATACTTTTTTGACTGCACCTGTTTACATGAAATGATTATAAATCAGACGGTATGGGTCTCGGCAGGATTTGGGGTTTACTTAAGGTGATTCCCTAGTAAAAGAACGTAACATAGATTGTAGATGAAACTTGGTACACTGATGTAACAAGTCAAGAAGATAATAAAAAAGTAATAAAAAGTGGGGGTCACCGTGCTCATTTTGATATCACAATGCTGACTTTAGGACCCTGTGGCAAAAACCGCGCGCAGCCCAAAACTAGACAAAAAGGAGAGATTTTTTCGATGATGCATGTGGTATCACACAGAATTTGACTTTAATGTATTGTTTATCCACTTACGTACCAGTAAAATGCCCTTGTTTTTACTTTACGCTCCAAAGTAGAACTAAATTAGACACGCGCTTTACGACCCGTGATTAGCTCAATCCGTACAATTTAGTAAAATTGCTAAAAAACTGAACATAGATTTGTGCCAATTTTTTTCTCTTCGAAAGGAAGCACTGTCCTTATTAAAATCATGAAATAAAAAATGGGGGTCACCATACTCGTTTTTGCGGTAGAGCTGCAGAAAGTGCGCGCCAAATGCATTTTCTCCGATTTTTGAGAGGACTGGGGCGAGTTTCAAAATTAAATGTATGTCATAGGGGGAAGAAAGTATTAAAAAAGCCGTTTTTTCAGAATTTACATTGAGATATCACATTTAGGACACAATGTGACAAAGAAAGCGCTTCTTTGAAAATCAAAGTGAGTAAGCACAAGGTAAACATCCACTATCGAGGTTCTCTGTGAGGAAGTCGAACTCAGCAACACGCGTACTGCTTATATTATGCACCTTCCCAACACATTGAGTCTCACCTCGGCAAGAAACAACTGCAAGCAAAAATTCCAATAGCGTTTCTCTTCAGTCAACTTCATTTTAATGATGTTACTTCACATGCTCTTTTTTACGGCGGCCATCTTGTTATGCGCAGTAAGAGATGCGCAGTGCAAAACCAGGGAATCACCTTAAGCCATTTACAACCGAACCGCCCGTGCTGATCCCTGTCCCTTGTACCACTTGTGATAATTTATCATCAGTTTTAACTGCGTGGCCATGGACAGCTTTGACCCCTAACTTGTGTGGGGGATGGAATTTTTTTTTTTAACCAGAATGAGCACAATGAAATCAAACAGGCTAGAGAAAAATGCAAAAAAAACTATCTATAAAATGTTAATGCAAAAATTCCAATGAAATTCTTTTCCCACCATTCAACTGCATTCCATAAATCTATCTTGAATACGACTGTAAAAACTGTTTTTCCAAAAACTTTTCTTACCAAAATCAGGCCTAAAAAATCCAGCAAAATAATGAAAGAAAAAAGAAAAATGGAGCAAGAAAAGTGAAAGAAGTCGGGAAGGAGAGAAAGCAAAAGGTCAAAATTGAGAGTTTAAGTGTCACCTGATGTAAACTTAAAAACTTCTGAATGGCTTGGTCTCATGGCTTGGTTGTGCGGGTGTCAGGGTTGGACATTGGTGCTTGCCTGCTCACCCAGGCAAGTTCCAGAACAGTCAGGTGAGCACAAATCAAGGATCACTAGCCTGGTTTGGCAAGTACGGTGTTCATATACACAGTTTATTTATTCAAAATTGACGTCACCTTTTTACTTTCCACTTGGAAATAAGCTTACCATTCTGAAATGTCCATCAACACTGGTTGGTGTTTTTTAAAACCTGTTCATAAACAGACAAAATGGCCTCTGCTTTGATGAATGTTTCATGAAGGATGAACTCATACAAAGTAATACCTCTAAATGGCTTTTTCCCACCGCTTTTAGTGCATAATTTTAACATTTTGCTTGAGGTACATAAGTGTGTTGTTGTTTCCTTAGACTACGAGCAGTCCCTCGTTTTCCCTCAGGGATAGTAGAGTGAGCAAAATGAGAGTGTGTGTGAAAATCAACCCATGCGACAAAGGCAAGACACTGTGAGCAGAGAGAAAAGTGAGGGGCTTTGTTGGGCTTTGTTTTTAGTTCCTCTTTTTTCTCTGTCCCCACCATGTCTCATCTTTCTCACATGGGGTGATTTTCACGCGCCCTCGCGCTCACTCACTATCCTTGAGGGAAAGTGAGGGACTTGTGGTCTATTGTTTCCTGGAATTAAGGGGACGGTGAGTGAACTTCCATGCAGTAAGGGCTATTTTTTTACAGAAGAGACTGGGCAAGTGAAAACTGATCTGGGTGAGTGCAATTTGACTGTCACTGGCCTTGATAGCAAGTGCTCCAAAATTTTAGTTTCCAACCCTGGGTTGTGCTTGCCATGGTGGCATTATTTAGTCTAGAGGTGGGCTGCCAAAAGTGGAAGCCTCTGCATATTCTAGGCTCCATTGATGCAGTTATTGAACTTTGATTTGGGACCCTCTGAGAGCAAAAATAATAACAGTCATACAGTGTAGTATAAATGATTTTTTGCTTATATTTTTATATTTATAGTAATATGTTTTATTATAGATTTGGGAGGCTGTGGATCCTAGGCAAGATGGGTATGTAACAAGAGATGGCTTATACAAAGCACTAGCATTAACAGCTCTTGCTCAGCAAGGAAAAAGTATATCTGACAAAGCACTGGAACAATTTAGTGATGCAGGTAAAGGAAAGGAATGTCTGTAACTGAATCTTTTATACACATTACAGGTATCTAACTTATGAGTTTTGAGCTGAGTTTTTTCCATCACCCAAAGGCATCAGTTAGTTTCCAAGGGCCACTGGAAATTGCTTGAGCCACCTAGATACCCTATATACCTGACTCAAATGATGGTTGCTTTAGCTTCCTGGTATACAATTGCCCAATGCCCATTTGTTTGGTGGTCACTCAAGCAAATCATTACAGTGAGTACTGCATGCCCAATTGCCAATGGCCAACTGCCAAAGCAACCTTTATTGAATTTAGCCTGCATAGCAAGCGTTTCTGTGCGGTTTAGGAGCAAAAAACAAGGAACGAGAGTAAAAGACCGTGCAAAAAATGGCACAAGTAAAAGAGTGGGGAGGGGCAGGGATGTAGCTAAAGTTTTTAACAGGCGGAAATCTAGCAATGATAGGTGGGTATTTGGGCCGAAGGCCCACTCTAGCGTGCCTTTGGCACGCTATACCTAGGGGGGTCCGGGGGCATGCCCCCCCGGGAAATTTTGAAAATGCGTACTCTTGGAGATGCATTTTCCTTGATTTTGGGGGCAAAATCAAGGGCATTCAGGACAGACTTTTATCAGGTAACAGGTAATAAAGTTATGATGAACTGCAGTCTTGATTGTTTTTAATGTTTATTAATATTTAGTTAACTGAAACCCAGAATGATAATTAAGTTAATACATCTGTGATGGTAGGTGTAGCTATCACTGTGGTCTGCTCTGTTCCGCTGCACGTACGTGAAGAGTGATCGTCAACAGGTGAAGAAGTGGCCGAACACGTGCTCTCGTTGATTTGCACAGATTCTGTAGCGGAGCTAATCGAACTTCTTTCAGCAACGTCACTTGGTTCCTTAGAACTTATCCTGTTTCTTTCAGTAGACTTAAAAAATTTCATGATACCAACGGCCTCAGAATCATCTTTCTTTCTTTTCCCCGACATTATAAAGCAATAATATTTCAACCGGCAGAGATACACAATTTGCGTTCATTATTTCGCATACATGAAGTGCGAATACTGCTGGCCATTGAGCCTGCAAAATGGACGATGCGATGCGAATGATGTGATTGTCGCATGTAAATGGAGTGTTTACAAACCTTCCAGTTGCGGTAAGACAGCAATGAAGGTGTAAACAAACGAAATAAATAAATAACAATCTTCTGACAACATTTAAAAACATTTTGGAGAAATAAGTAGTGCCTTACAGCCGGGAAAATCGCGTTCACAGCCGGGTAATTTTCCCGGCTTCCGGCTATTATCTACATCCCTGGAGGGGGTGGGGAAGAAAGGAAGGAAACGCTTACAGACAAACCCCTTGATTTTGAAAGCCGCCCACCAGGCGTGTCCTGCTTTAGTGCGCACACCAACATTCAATGCTGTCAACAGCTTTCATAATTGACCAATAAAATAATTGGCCTTCTTGGAGCGGAAAAGAGGACAGGTGTGTGAAACCAAAATAATTTTTCATGTATCTTGGAACGCGTTAATGGTGACCTCTCAATGAATCCGAATTATCATTGCTTAATCAACAATCTTGACTGAGTCACAATGCAGTTCTCCATAGTTGCAATCCATTCTTTGAAATTTGGATCTGTAAATTCACTATCCGAGAGAAAAAAAAACCACCAACGATCTGGGCCCAGCATGACAAAACATTGCAGAAACAATTGTGTTCGCTGTCGAAAGAAAATCGATTTTAGTTATTCAGATCCAGGAGGCACGTTGGAGAATAAATTAAACGACCTGAAACCCTTATTTAGTCGCAAGAAGAGCTTTGCGTTTCAAAAGAAGGATTGTAAATCTTTCCGACCAGACTAAACAACATCCACAGCATGCGTGTCACGTACCATACATGACCTCTCAGTATGAAACAAACCTTTGATCGACACATGTCAATATTGTTTGACTAGGCGAGCCAATCAGCCACTGCGTTTGCTGGCGAACGCAGGTTTTCAAAATCGAGGGGTTTGTCTGCGAGCGTTTCCTTCCTTCCCCTCCGCCTCCCCCCTCTTTCATTTTTTGGCTCTTGTTTCACTTCTCGTTACCCTGCTAGCAGAGGCTTTTCCCTTGTGTTTCTCAGCGTTGTACTGCCATTCTCTTCACTGTTTTGGCTGCTCGCGTTTTGTTTTGGTTGTTTCTGTGCTGAGGAAAAGACCTCTGCAGACAGCCGTTTGGGATTCCTGTTGAGCATGCGCGAGATGAAAATGCGGTTACCATGGAATTTCTGGGTCACGTGTCAGTAATACGAATGAACTTTCTCGCACCTCCGGTTTCTAGCACTTCTGGGCTGGTGAAGAGGATTTCATGACCAGCCAAACTGACAGTACCTTCAAGAGATAAGGCATCGAGCTTACAGGCTGTAATTCCTAGCTTGGTTACTGAGGCTATCTGATCATCTTTCAGAGCGTTCAGCAGGGAAATAACGAGTACAATCGGCACTTTACTGAAGAGACCAAGATGCTTGGAGACACCGATGGAGCTGGTTGATATATCAACGATTTCCCATGACCCGTTGGTAAACTGACGAATGTATCTTCACCATTCAATACATGAAACAAAGATTTGGATTGATATTTAGTCAAAGACTCGATTGAACTATCTTTAAGGGCTTCTAAAGCCTTTTCAACAGCGTCGTTGAAACTTTCACGGGAAAGACTCGCACTCACCATGTTGATATAGCGGGCTCACTTTTGCACAGCAAACTAGTACAAAGAAGATGCGCGAGTCGATAAAACCGGTTCCACAACCGGTTTAGTCGTGTGATTACCTCCTAGATCTTGGAGGTATCTAATATGCATGCTCAACAGGAATCCCAAACGGCTGTCTGCAGAGGTCTTTTCCTCGGCACAGAAACAACCAAAACAAAATGCGGGCAGCCAAAACCGTGAAGAGAATGGCAGTACACCGCTGAGAAACACAAGGGAAAAGCCTCTGCTAGCAGGGTAACTTCTCGTGCAGCCAAAATTGGTCTTTTTTTCTGAAACCAAACAGAAATGCTTGCTACACAGGCTATATTGTGTGATTCCAGAAAATATCCATACCCCTCCCACAGATGGTTCTTCCGATTAGAACCCCCACCCCCTCGGAATTTCTGTTCCAGAGGGGTCATTTATAACCCCCCCCCCCCACCCCCCAGGAATTTCCTATTTTCCTTTTCATGGTCTTAATTTGCCATATTTAGAGATAATCGACCGTGTACCGCTTAAAATTAACTGTTCTCATCTTAAGACACATTTTTTTATAATCTTTGACCTATTTGTAATCTTTTACAAGGCAATATGTATTTCTTACGCAGGTAGAGCACGCTTGATAGACTATGAGCAGTCTCTCTTTTTTATTAGTCCTTCCAGCGAAACGCACGAGGCACGAGAACAGAGATTAATAAGTTTATGTCATCTCAAGAAAACATTTAGAACATAACTTTAAATTTGAATAAATATCATTTATTAAAATAAAACTATGTGAACATTTTTCGAATTTCAAAACAAAACTACTGTATCTACAGACAAAGTCAGAAACAAAGTTGATATCTGGTACTGTAATTAAGTTTAGGTTTCGCTATGTACACGTCTTGTCTAAGACAGTTTCATCTCAAATGCAACATTTAAAGCATAACTTCAAAGTTAACTATTGATTTAACATTAAACTATGTGAAGATATTCGAATTTCAAAACGGATCTACTAGAAAACTAACTTACAATAAAGTTTATCGCTAAATGTTCGGCCTCGAGTCCTAAAGTCACCACAAAGTCAATCTCTCGATGTTTGTAATTAAGTTTAACTTTGAATGAATTACACTTGCAGTTAAACAAATTTCAGGAATTACAAAAAAACCTATTTGGGTTATAAAAGAACAAAATAGGAAAACATTCATTTTGCATCCCATATTTGCATCGATTCATATTCAGAAATGAACATCGGTGAAACGTGATCTATTTCATTGCCTAGCACGTGATCGAAAGTCTCCTCCACAGAAGGAACAGATCGTTATTATTTTTGGGCAACAGTTGATTTGGCGAGAAGTCTGTCGGACAAACAGCTTGCCTTCAACGGTACTCTATTAGAAGTCAATAATAAAATACAGCAAAGGTCTCATTTGGGTCGTCACGCAATGCTTTGTCGCGACGAGCTGACTGAATGTCAACAGAAATTTGCATAAAGTTGTTTACACAAAGCTCAAGAAATATATCGCCGAGTTAGACAACGTTTGCTTGTGATTAGCCTAAGTTTTTGTCAGACTATCTGCAGTTGAGTCCAAAATCTAGATACATTTTCGACATAGAGAAATTATTATTTTAAAATTCATTACCGGAAAAGTAAGGGACCTGTTGAGAATTGCGATCGATTTGCCCGAAGGACGATATTTATTTAAGGACTTTGTCAAAGTCAAACGTTGGACGGACCGACCGTTAGCTGTTTAGAATCAACCGTTAGATCGTAAGAGCAATCTGTTAGAGCGTTAGAACAAGTCGTTAGAGCGTGTGGACAAATCATTACAGCGGAGATGATAGCGAACTCCCAGCAAGGAAGACTATGTTTGAGATAAACATCTTGAAGTTTTTTTCTCGAAAGGGCATCTACTTCTGATTTTTGTTGTGCTACAGATCAAAATAAGCCACATATACTTAAGTATGTCTCGTATGATCGATCGTGTCTTTTACAACCCTGTGGAAAATTATTCTTGTGGGTACCCCCTGTACCCCTCGGAAATTTCTACCCTTTAGCCCCCCACCCCTAGGAATTTCCATTAACCATCCGTGGGGGGGGTATGGATATTTTCTGGAATCACACATTGAGTTAGGTATATATGTTTTATTAGTATTTACCAAATCAGGGAATAGCATTTTTTGCATGTTTTGATTGGCTCCCATAACTCAGAATATCCTTGGCTATTCACTGTTTTGTGACCGGAGCCAAGATGGCGTCTCGTTTCAAGACTTTTTCAGAAGACGACAATCCAGCGATAAATAAAGCAGTCGTACAAACAAATACCAAAAAAGCGACAAACTTTGGCTTGTCAGTATTTACTGGTAGGTAGAAAATTATTTTCATGCAACAAAATTGTAAAAATGCTCTTGACAAAATCCCTGAAATGTTTGTATAAAATTGTAAGCAAAGGTCCTACTAAATGACATTTTTAATGAACAAAAAGTTATTCTTTTTGTTTTTATTCAACTGATTTCTTTGGTAAATACTAAAACAACTATCCCCATCAGGAACGGTGAATAGCGCTAGATATATATCTCGACCCTTCGTGTCTTGGTATATATCCACTGCTATTCACCTCCCCTTCGGGGGATAGTTGTATAATATTTTTATTGTTATCATTTTTATTTTACTTTATCATTATCATTTTTTATTTTACCTGCAGAGTTACCAAAGCCTTCATTGGGAGACTTGTCTGATTTGAAAACTCTCAGTGTGCGACAGAGACGTGAAAACAACCCCAATGTACTGGGATATAACTATGATGAACTTGTTGGTCTAGATACAGTTGATGTTGAGCTTGTTCCAGAAAAGAAAGGAATCATCTTGAAACACAACGAATATCATGTCTCCAGTAAGGTGAGGAAAAATGCCATCAAGAATGATTATGATTTTTTATTCTTTTCTGTGTTTTTATTTTGCTTTTGAGTTGAGATCACTTTTTTTGAAACAGACACTGAAGGAGTGACAGAGATTGCAACTAGTTAAAGACCTTTAAGTGGTACTTTTTATGCATGGTTTTAATGTAATTTCACTAATTTCAAAGCAGAAAAAAACTGAAATATTTGATTGTCAATCAAAATACAGAGTAGAAAGTTGTACTCGATAAGTACTTCTCTTGAATAAGGGTGGTAGGGCTATAGAAGACATGCCACACTGGCCATCTGATGAGTGTGATTGACAAAATATTTTTGGCGGGAAAATCTGAGATAAGACTGAAGTATCTTGTGTGCATGAAACTTTCATTGTATGACAAACTGCACTGGAGCATTGAAATATTATAGCTTTGCTAGTATAAGGGAGGACGCTATGCTTATGAGAAGCCATCATTTTTTGATGTGCAAGTGGGCATGTAGAGACACCACCAATCTTTCTTTAGAGTGGTGGATTCAGGCTGTATACAAACGTTTTGACCATTTCCCTTAAAGTGCCTCCTCGGAAAACTTACAGGCCAAGCCTTGGCCTTGTACATGTAAGAAAAAGTGAGCCATGAACCATGAACCATTTTCTCCTACAAAGAAGCTGATGTGCAAAAATAATGGTTTTCAAAACTTGCTAATTTTAATAATGATAGTAATGTCAAATACAATCTTTTTGTTTCAGAGGCATAGCTGTACTGTCAATCGACGTTACAATGACTTTGTTGCATTCCATGACATGCTGTTATTGCGGTTTCCATATCGTCTTATCCCTACACTTCCTCCTAAGAAGCTCATGGGTGGTATGTTCTTAAGATTTCATCATTCTCTTTTGGGACTGTCCAGAAATCAGGGTTGTCATTAAGTTTTGAAGCAGCCGTAGAAAATGAAGAATCACCCGTAACATCTCACATAAAATTTATAGTGTTTAGTTAGCTTTCCACTGTGATCACTCATAAAATCAAGTGAGCTCAGCCGTAACAGGTGTTTATGTGCAGCGCCCCTTAATGACAGCTCTGGAAATGTTCCTTAAAGCTCCCATAAAAAACCTTACCAGATTAATGAGTTTTTTAAATGTTCACCTTGTAAAGAGTTTTTTTACATTACAGTGAGTTAATGACCAACTCATGCAAGAAATGAAAACGCAAAATGGAAGAAAGAGCTAGTTATTACATGTACATGTAAATGTGCTGACTTTCACTTGTAGCACAATAATTTTCCAGCTGATTTGATCACTTCATGTTCATTATTTAAGCCTTACAGGTGCATTTTGTAAGTCATGTGCACCCTGTCTCACAGAATTCTATCACATATGAGAAGCAAGATACCAATAAGGGAAACTAGTAGGATTTAACTGTATTTTGTTGAGATGGAGAGAATCAGTAAAGATTGCCGTGATACATTGCAATGTTCTGGACTAATTTTAGGCACTTTTTGTGGCTAAAGTGTAATCAAGAGTCAAGAGTGTCACAACATTAAAAATCTTCAGAATTAGAATAGCCTGTGCTCTTTGTTTTTCTTACAGGTAGTAAAGAGTTTATTGAGGCCAGAAAAAGAGCCTTGAAACGGTTTCTGACACTTGTTGTACGGCATCCTGTGCTTTGTGAAGACAGAATTGTTAACTTTTTTCTCACAGTGAAGGGCTCTGTAAGTTTTTACTACTTACTTAAAATTTGTTTGGTTTGCTTTTCTCTTGTTCACTGCAAAACAGTTCACTAAGAAAACTGTGAACCTACATGTAAAATACATCTCTCTCAGTTTCTCTTGTCATTGCCTCTTCTTGGTATAGAATGAGTTTAACTAGTGACAAGTCTAGTGAAAAGAACAGGATTGAAAAAAAAATAGTACCTTAAGCCTTTTTCATCTAGTTCTAAAAACTTTATCTGAAAATTTCTCTTGTGTTAAATAGCGAAAAACCAAAAAAAAAATACACTGCAGTATTTCAAAAGAGGTTGTCAGCAAGAATGGCGAACGGTGAATGTTGAATGTTGAATGGAGTTTGCATGAGTAAAAGGAACTGTGATTACGCTATTTGATATGCAAAATCAAATCTGAGATCAAACATGGTTTTGATGTCAGATCAAACAATAATTGTTATTACAATTATTGCATTTTAATTAGCATTTTTCAATAATAAATACATCGTTAACAACAATACCAAAAATGACTTGAATATTATTTGATATAATTAGCCTTGATAGCGTCAAATACCACAAACTATGGATATCTCTTCCCTGACTTCTTGGCCACCTCAATCACAAACTTGCTAAGCCAGTAATTCAAGGTTACTGCACCATTTCTTCAATGCTGGTAGAAATTAAGCTGTGCAACCTTGTGTAAATCGTAGCCTTTAAAGAACCCTTCTGGATCTAAAACAGGAGCTATAACCGACCAAGAAATTTGCCATTCGCCAAAAATTGTTACCACCCATTTGTCCTTATATTTGGTTGACGAGAGAATAGCTTTTTCGACTGACTCGCATTCTTCGTAAACCGTTTTTGGCTCCCTAAATCTTGCCTCTCCATCTTCACTCATGATCAGACACCAACCACACCAAAACAATAATTATTATTGTTAATCATGCATGTTGCAGTAATGTTACGTAATATGGCAAGCATTATTGTTCTTTCTTTTGGGGAGGAAAATAGCAAAAAAATGTATCACTGCATATTTTTTTATTGTTTTGTATGAGAAGTTGTCTTAAAAACTTGTGCTTCAGATTTCAGCAGGGGTTTTGACAAACACCTCGAAACAATAAAAGCACTCGGCCGGCAGCCTCGTGCTTTCATCTTTTTCTCAGTGTTTGGAACCCCTGATGAAACCCTTGCACTCATTTTTGATATTACTTGAACATTAATTTGTCTGAGGGTTCTTGACTCTGAAGACAAAAGAAATTCATGCTTTTTTCAGTTGAAAGACATTCCTCGTTTCCTCGTATGAACAGCCTATAGAGAGGAGAGGTTGTTACGTCACGTTGCCATGATTGCAAAATTTCTGGATGACAGCAAACTGAAAAGATCACTTAAAATTAACTGAATTTGCACTGTTTCAAACTTCGACGATCTTATTCAATTTCCTTTAATTTGTCAAATGGTGGCGAATTTTCTCTGGGATTAAATCCGAAAGGACTGATCTAAGTTTAGAAATAGAAAAAGAAAATTTTTGCATTGCATTCGCCTACTTTATAAAGCGGGTGCATGAAATTAGGAAGTTTCATGTCGCAGTCTTGCAGCGACGACTAAGAAACGTTAATAAAGCATGATGCACAGCACAGTTGTTGTTTTGCAGATATAAACCTATTGCTTTTTTCCAGTTCTCGTTGCCGTCGCCGGCATCGTTGCTTAATAAGTTCCCTGTTGTTGTGATTCAGAAATTTTGCTACCATGGTAACATGACATCACACTTCTCCTCTCTATTGTCTCTGACTTAACCTCGCCAGACACAAAAAAATTAGAAAGATAGCAATCAACTGTTCTTTCAGAAACGCCCAAGAAAAATGAAGCCTCTGCAACTGAATGCTGAAGAACGTGGACAAACCATATAACCCGCCATCAAAGGTCTTCACTAAATGGAGCTAGCCTAGATAGTTGATTAGTTGATTAGTTCAATATGTAAAACCAGCAGTTCCTTTTGGTCGTACAATCTCCATTCAACAATTATTGCCATTTGCTGTTCTCTCTGAAAACCTTTTTTGAAATACATGTAGGTCTATTTGCACTAAAAGGGTAAGCAAGTTTGAAATAATAATAATCATAATAATTACAATAATAATGAAATATTTATATAGCACCAGTATTCTTTTAGTTGTCAGTTTTATGTCTTAAAAAAAACACTTAAAATGATATTTGAATAATAACTGATGTCAATCTGTGTTTTGTTTCTGTAGGATATTGGTCAGAAGATGAAGGATCAGTTTAAAACAATGCCTGATGAATTTATGTCAAGTCCTCTCGCCTCCAAAGCTAAGGTAGATTTTATTAAAATGTAGTTGTTGGCATTGAAATGTTTCTAACCACAAAGTTAACAAAACACAGTTAAAACCTCAACTATAAACAGTTAGTAATCATTGAGTTAAAAAGGTAAGTTTAAGGGTTTCAAAAATATTGTTGTAGTTAATTTTTTATCTCAGGTAATTTTTTGTTTGTCTTTTGTTTGTGGGTATGGTAATGTATGCTAATGAAGCTGAAACTAAGGAAAAATAAAAATTACCTGAGACAAAAAATTAATTACAACAATATTATTTAAACTGTTCACACCTAAACAGCTTATGACTTTCTGTGTGGAAGCTTGTTCCTTACACCACATCAGTTTTATGGTCATAGATTATTGCTCCAGTGATGAGATGAGGTGACACTCGTTCACGTACTGATGTTTATTTCCTTTCTTAAACTTACCTCCATAAACACAGTGTTCTCCCTAAGTTTTAGCTCAGCAGGTAAGGGACCATTCTTGACCGGTAAGGCCAAAAATAGTGCGCCCAAGGCGCACTCTCCTGCCAGGGGAGGGGCTTCGCGTTCGTGAAGGCTCATCAAGCATCCTGTCAACCAATTGACCGAAAAGTATTTTAAACACCTCAAAAACAAAGAATTTTACGAATGAAGGCTGCCTTTGCCGCTAGGGTCAATTTAGTAACACAAGTCGTGAAAATCGCAAACTTTTCCTGCTAGTCAAGAAAGTCTAGAATTGGGACAGAAGCCCACGAAAAAATTGTTAGCCTGTAGTGCTTTGAAAGGTGCCAGTCAACATTTAAATAAAGTAATCAGACAGAATAGCTGTGTGTACTTTTTCTTTTTCCGTATTTACTTCAGTCCTTTTCTTGTGAGGATCGGCTTGGATCACAACTTGAACATTTTTTTAAACAATTTATTTAGTTTTAGTAACACTTCAAGTGGTTGCAGGCGGTAAGAAGTGTTGCTTCAGGCGGTAAATTTTACCGGTTACCGCCTGATAAGGAGAACACTGAAACACTGTGAGAACTAAAATAAAGGTAAGAGTATTTTACAAATAAGGTTGTGAAATTACTGAAATACATACATTTCATCCGTTAAAACTAACAAGACGAAAAGGTAAAAACTTAAGATTGACAAATAACGGTAAATGATGTCGTGTGTAAACTTAATTTCGTCTAAAATCTAAAATCTTGATTTTACAGTGCAATCAGTGATAAAATCAGTTTAAAAGATAAAATTACAAGGCGCTTACTTAAATAAGAAAATGTAGCGTAAATATTTACCTTGGTGATGTCCTGAAAATCACTAGAACAAGGAAAACTTCTTGGCTTCTTGAAATGAATTGACAAGAACTTGCGTCAACTAACCGCAACAACAAAAAACTTAACCTTTTAACAACAAGATTGCGTGGCGCTTTCGCGTGCATCCTAGCTTGCGTTAGAAAGAACTTTCTAGTTAAATCTACAAATTGCGTTAGCGTGCGCGTGCAGAAAAACAAAGATTTCGGATAAAAAATAAGTTAATTAAACGTGCGGCTAATTGCTGTAGCTACATAGATAACCAAATTAAGGTAACAAACAGGGATTTCATTAAGTACCAATGACTGATGAAACACGTCAGCTACTTTGCTCAGAGAAGTTGGTTACTTTTTTCGCAAAAGAAGAAGCAACTATAATGTTTTAATAATGTCATAAACAAAAAATATATCTTAACATCTCAATGAAAACGTAATTATGATGTGTTTTCTTATTCACAAAGAACCACTAGATTCATGGTACGCTTTAGTTAGTTGGTTATGTCAACGCTTATTTCAGTCAATTTTCCACACCTTTTTATATAGACTTACCCAGAATTTGCTCATGTACAAATGTACATCATTGAATTATCGTCAGTTGTGTTAATTGCTTGAAGGAGTTGATTTTGTGGCTGATTAAATCAACACTTGAATGAAGCTACATTTTCTTGAATGAAAAATTTACTCTTTTGTCCAGCATGTTGGAAATCACATTTTAGGGCTTTGAAATTTTAAAATTTTCTGGACAAACACACCCCCACATCAGCCAGAAAAAGGGGACTAATGGCCCCTTGTTGATACTGTCAGTTACTCTAATCAAGCCTGTTGGCTACTTCAGTTTTTATTGAAACCCTTGAACAAATCAGTCAATTAGTTTAGATAAAAACATTCTAAAAAATGTTGTAACATTGACTAGAAAACTTGAGTGAAAATCTTCTACCACTTTGTCAGGTCCACTTATTCCATGCAAATGTCCCCAAAGAAATGATACCTGATAAATCCCTAGCAAAAGAAGAGTCATCATATACAAAATATTGCTTCAAGAGATGTTATTTTCACTTTCTCAGGAACTAGTTCCCATGGATACACAAGCCAGCTTTCAAAGCAGTCGACTGCAGATTCAGGCTATTCACAACAGTGTAGATAAGCTAAAAGAAATAGCCGACAGGATGACAGCTAGAGTCCTAGGTTAGTTGGTTGCTGCATTTTCTACCATAAGGTGTAGAATTATTAATTTGTGAAAATTTGAAAGCAAAGTAATTACTTCAACATTGACCAATTTGATTTTTTGAATTATGTTTAGCAACTTTAAATAAGTATAAAATGAATTTCATAAAGTCAGATGATTTGACTAGGGAAAGTTTGTTTACTGTTATTTTTGTAAATTGACAGCCTTTTCCTCTGACATGCTTCAGTTTGCCAAGGAGCTTACGTGAGTAATAAAATATTTGTTACATGTATTAATTTTATGAATGTAATTAGAGTTGCAAATAAGAATGGATGGATAATCAGACAATGACTGGGTCAAATTTGGTCAAGTCCCACAAAATCCTAATGCAGTCAGACATGATGAGCAGCCAGATCATTAAATTGCCAGTGAATATAGTCAACTCTCTCTTAATGGACACCTCTATAAGACGGACACCTTGGTAAAACAGACAGCTAGAGCTAGACCCGTTCTTTCTTTACTCCCCTTATTGGAGTCTTTATAAGATGGACACTTATTGCTTGTCCCAAAGGTTTCCATCTTAGAATTGACTGTGCTTTATGTATTAGTTTTGAAACTGATGGTAATTAGAAAACATTACGTTTGACTTAATGTTGACCAACAACTTTTCTAGTTTGTGTGACAAAAATGGCAACTTATTCAGCCAAATGTCCTCTCTGAAAAGAAAAATTATTTGCAGGCATGATACTTTTTTTTAAGTTGACTTTCCCCAAGCAACCTGTACTTCTTACTTCCTTATGACTTTCAATTAACTTGTTGGTGTAAGTGTATTCAATTTTCTGTCAAGAAATGTTGTATTCAAAAACTGTAAGTTTTGTAAACATTGTTAACCAATAAGACACTGTACTGACCCACCCATCGCCCTTTATAAGATAGGACTGGCACCATCTATCTTTGAGAGATGCCCTTCCTTTAAAAAGTCAATGAAATAATGTCTGAACAGCTGCAGGGATCAACTCTGGATGCCCTTTAGAAATTATTGACTGTGGGTTGAAGATATTTTGCATTATTGGTTGAGAATGCTGAGTATGATAATAAAAAATTATGGAGATTGAGGAGGGTACAATCCACTAAGGTGTCTAGTACACTGTAGATATCCTTCAAATATTTTTGTCAAGTTTTTTTTGCCTCATCTTGCTACATTTTTGAGACAGTAGCTAGTTCAGCTATTTTGTCTTCACTGAAAATGTGAAAACTACCAAAAATTGCATGTTCAGAGTTTTTGTTTTGCTTATTTTAACTGTTTGCTTTGTTATTAATTTTCTTGTTTCCATTGTTGTTGTGGCTGCTTGAACTCAAAAGTTGCGTTACCACATGAAACAATTATTCTCAATACGTGATGAAAAAACTGATGATTTGATATAAATTGAGCAATGAAAACAATGTCCATAGGTAGCCACAGAGAGGCTCTTCATTTGAGTGCCCTTATTTTCAGGGCCATGAGCAATGAGTCACACCCTACAACAGTATGGGCAAGCGGTAATGACAACACTTGGGGTACACTCAAGCACGGCTTCACTGGTATCACATCTTACTACTCCAAGCTTTCAGAGAAAGGAGGTAGTTGGGTATGTGTTAAACAAGTTGAATTAGAATAGTATCTTTGATAAGCAGAGTGTAATAATGTCTTGCCAATTAAAATGATTTAAATTGGAAGGACATTGACACCTACATTGTAATGGTGTACCTCCAGTCTGTAACCCAGGGTTGTCACTAAGATTTCAAGTTGCCAGGGAAATACAAGTCGGTGGGAAATCAAACAGTTAGGGATTTCTTTTGGTTTTATTTTTCTTTTATTTTGCTATGAAAGTAGCCAGGAGCCAAGTTTGTAGTAGCCGGGGGAAAATCCCCGGCCCCCACCTCTTAATGACAGCTCTGTGTAACCTTTTGCAAAATTCATTCATGTTTAACACACTTGTCACTTTAAAGTTTAATCACGGTTGCATAATGCCAGTGAAAAGTGAAACACTCTTAATCTGTAAACTAAATATAATTATTTCTAATGTTGTCTAATAATAATAATAATAACAATAATAATACTTTATAAAAAATATGTACATAATTAATTTACAGAAATATCTGAAGAATTAAGCACTATACAACATTAAGAATTATATAAATCATAAAAATATAATCACTGTGTCAATAACGATTTCCCAAATACATTCCTTGTGGCTCGGATGTGATCAATAACTCTTGCAGGCAGTCCAGTGTTTTGAATTAAATCATTACAAAAGAGAATTATCCGTCTCTGATGTTAAAAAGAAATAAGCTGAAAAGAATAAAATCTCCTATTCCTAAATCCCTAATTCTTTAAAAAGTTCCAAAAAATAATAGTAATAACAACAACAATATTATTATTATTATTATTATTATTATTATCTTTTGCTTTTCTGTCACAAATGACTTAAAAGTTCTTTTACACCCATGACAAATAAAGAACTATTTTATACTTGATACTTACCTAATTTGGTGAACTGGGCAAAATCCCAGATGAAATGTTTGAAGAACAGTAGAGGATAAAAAGTGCTCTTTTTTTCAATTAGAGTCACACAATTCCTATTGATAGGTGGAATTTCTAGCCTTAAGTCCTGTCTTAGCTTTTATTTTCTGTTTCGTCCGCAGTTTAAAAGAGAAGACACTGGTGCAGTTGAATATTTAGCCCTTCTCTTAGACCTGACCTCCAGCTACAGGGTAATCATAATGGCAGAAATATTACTCAAAAGCTCTTTCTGAGTTCTTTATCCGTTTTCTTGTTTCAGAGTGAAAAAAAATGTTCCTATGAGGCCTTTAACTGTAGTTCATAAAAAATAAAAATGAAATGCAAGCTTTTGCTGATCAATTTGCATCATCAAGGATCTGTGGATCAGCGAAAGCTCAGCTATCATTTTTAATTTTTAAGAACAGCAGTTAAAGGCCTTATTATATAAATAATACTGTAATAATTTTATTTTAATTTTGAAGGTGCCGCTGAAGGAGAATATGAACAGATTATTATCTTGTTTGTGGTATAATGGTCATTTTGGCGAAATATGATTATGAGACAATTGCTGCTTAATATCACAGCAAGAAGGTTATAGAAAGTCATTAAATATTGATTTTTCGTGGCATGTCTGTAAAGTAACTAATTAGCTAAGAACATTGACCATGTTAAATAAAGGTTATTCTATTGTATTGTAAATGTGTTGAAGTGTGGAGCTCGAAAAATTATCTGGTGTGTGATCTGATTATTGTATTAACATCTGGAATGGAACTTGGTGATGATATTATTTTCTTTTAACTGAAATGTTTAGGAGCTCTGTGAAAGACATGAAAAAGGAGTGTTAAAAGACCATCAAAACTCTCTTCAGAAAATGCAGCAAATTAAGAAACGTCAGATTGCAGCTCAGGCAAAAGGGCAGGAGAACCAGGTTGATCAGCTGGAATCAAAAATAGTTGAACAGGAAACTGACATAAGTAACATGGAAAACAGGAACTATTTTTCACTGCACTGTCTTCAGTTAGAGACACAGTTGGTGCATGCAAACTTGAAGATGCTAGCGATTGTCTTGCAGAAGATGGTGGCTTCGCAAGTCATAGGACACAAAGAGGTAGGTGTTATTTTTGAAACTCTCTGTTGCTGTGTGACTGGGAACACTTGAAAAATCTCAGGAATGGTTATTGTGTTATGACCAATCACAGCGAAGATCAAGACATGCGAAAACTGGCCACAAAACGACAAACTAATTAATGTTCTTGCCTGTGGTTTAGTTTTCTCATGCCTGATTGCAGCAAAATAACATTCCAGATATATTTCTGGTGTTCACCATTTTCCCGGTTTGACTCTAATCTTGTAAGTGCCAAGAGTCACCAACAGAGCTGATGTCAATTTTTTCTTAATAATGTCAATACATAATCAAGAGAAAAGGTTGTAAGAATTGATAAAATGATAGCTTGAGAAATACTCTGATCTTTTAACAAAATAATTGTCTCCTCTTATTCTGTAAGGAAATATATTGAGACCAGTTTGGAGAATTTGTATGTGGATTATGGGGCTCAAAGAGTTAAAAGACTCCTCCCTAAAACAGACACTAAGAGTTGGCTGTATCACCTTGCAGTTATTTTCACATCCTATAAATGGACACCTCTCTGGCATGGGTGGATTTGGCTCCAGCCAACCTCCCAATTTGGTCTGAAAATGTGTTTTCAATTGTCAGTGAAGACATTTTTTAGAGCCTTGCATGATTTTTGGACACAGATGCTCTGCTCATAGTTTCAACCTAATAATAAAGAAATTGTACAGTTGAACCTCCATGTGCAACCAGCTCCCATAAGAGACCACCTGTCCAAAACACCAAACTTTTCCCAGTCAAAGCCCTACATGTACAATTAGAACCTCTCATAAACAACCAATTTCTTTTCTTATAAGCGATCATAATAATGTTTTGGGCTGATGGATTGTACAGTTTTCCATTGTTTTTAACCTCTCAGAAGGAACCAATTGACACATGATGTGGTCTCTTTGTTTGCCGTATGTACTACGCTGCTCCGAATATAGGAGGATCTTTCATGACAACATGGAACTACATGTAAACATACTGTAACTTAGAAATAGCATGCAATAAATAGGAGGTATCATGATTTTTTCATAAGTGACCACCTTGCTAAGTGACCTTCAACATGTGTGGTAGGCATAATTTTGACAAAGTAAACAGCAGATTTGGTTTCTCTCCTAACTGATGGGAATCCTTTTTTCTCTCCTTACCTGCCTTAGGTTGGTGAAATTTGGAATGAACTTGAGCCACATGTAAATGGTTTAATTCCTGGCAGTTTGCCGTATTCATCTCCTCCTGGATCCCCTCCACTGAAATAATGGTCAAGCCAGGCTTAGGGTTGTTGCTAGGATATGGCAAGATAAAGTTTAGTTACATTCCTGTATCTTATCAACACTAAGTAACCCTATTTTTACCCCCACCATCGTTAATAAAAACAAACAAACAAACAAACAAACAAAAAATAATAGAGTGTATAGTAAATGTGACTTGGATGTGTATATAAAAGTAATGTAAAATGTTGCCCAGCTGCGAAAACCTAGGATGGGAAATTCTCAAACCCCCAGCCAACAGTCTACCCCAAACAGCAGCCCCCATCTAATTTCACTTTACTAAAGCAACAATGAGAGTAAGAACAAACCAAATAAGTAACATCCTTTTTCTTGGTTTAGCATGCAATAGAGGTTTTCTTTGAACAGTTTAAGGACAGGTTGCTTAAGCCATGGTAAAATGGGCAACAAAAAACATGCAACCTGTTTTGCAACAAATCAGGTTGTTAACAGGTTTGAATGTGGGCAGTAAATTTTCAACTCTTGTTGCAGCAATGTTACAAAACAAGTTGCACGTTTTAGTTACCCAGTTTACCAAAGCTTTAGCCTCTCCATGTCAAGGTGTTATTATTTTAGGTATGTCAAAGCTCTTAGAGGGTTTACCTCAGTGTAAGAACCTGTAAACATTTTCTTTGTTTCGGACCTTTTGTTTTCCCAGGTTCTATTGTAACAGTTTTGACTTTTTTGTTTCCTTTGTTTTATGTCTCTCATGAGTTTTACAAGTTCTTACACTGAGGATGAGCCCTCTTAGTCCAGTTTAGACTGCAGTACAGTTAAACCCCAAAATAAGTTTTTCAAGGGTAGGGTAAGATTGTCATGGGAAGCCTAACTGCTGACCTTTTATTTGACTGCTTATGTGTTCTTTACCTGGGTCCGGTTCCTGAAAGACCGATTAGCATTAGTCCAGGATTGAAATTTGGTTCCGGTTTTGTATTTTACATTCCTATGTATTGCTCAGGGTAACATTTTGTGTTATCATTACTGTGTCTCACAGCAAAGGCTCAACAGTATTTTGTAACCTCAAGTTGCATGTTCTTAGACGGGAAAACTATGCTTGACATTTGGCTTAATCCTGGGTTAAACTTAACCTTCTTTCAAGGAACTGGGCCCATCAAGAACACAAGCAGATTTGCAGTCTAGGCCCAGTTTGACTGCATAGTAGGTAGATAGGACAAGGTTAAGTTACCGGGTACATAGTATCCTGCTGACTGTGGTTTAATATTTTTGATATCTTGGAATGCCTTCAGTAGGAGGCATGTGAAGAGTTTTTACATTATAGTAAATATTTTGATGTTACTTCAAGTCAAATAATAATTGTGTAGAAAGAATGATATGAAGGGCATCCATTTGTCAAGACAAGTTCTTTAGATGTAATAAAAATATTTTTTACCAAGAATGTCTTCTCATTGTGAACAAATGTTTACCTTAGCTTTTCATTAAAAAAAAAAGTGCTGGTTAAGGTTAAAAATGATAGCAAGAATTAACAAGGATGAGGGTATTTCATCACTATGCTGTACAGCTGAAGTTGCCATGCAGAATAGTTATCTGAAACTGCATTAGTTATCAATACACATCTGTAACTAAATGCATTACCAAGCATAATCTGTGACTGTTTTAGTTACCATACACATAATTAAGGAACAGAATCAGTTACCAAGGAAAACCAGTAACAACCGGTATTGAAAGTTGCCATGCAAATGTCTTAGTGCATTTAAATCAAGCACATTTATAACTGCATTTGCATGTACGTTGCCATGCATGTTTGTACTGGTAACTGCTGTGTATTAGCTACAGGTCATATAAATCTTTACGATATTAGTTATCACGGATAAGAATTTCAAACTGCACCTTCCTTAATTCTTTTGTACATAATATACCGGAATTCTGTTAGTGCAGTAGCTGCCATGTACTTGCAACTGGTTTATTGCAATTTGCATCCACCTACAGTCTGACCTCTATTAAGTGACCACCCTCGGGACTTTGAAAAGTGGCCGCTTAATAGAGGTACAAAAAAAAAATTGGACAGGAATGGCAGTAAACATGATTTTATTGACTCTATATAGCAAAATGCTTTTAAAAAGTGATCATATAATATGAAGATAAATCCAAAATTCATTGTAACAAAACATCAAGTGCATTTCCAGCCCATGCATAGTTCCAGCTCTAACACAGAGGGCACATAGTTGAAATGTACAGTATTTCTTCTGGTTGATAATGTACAGAAAAAATGCAAAACATCGTTGACAAGTTTCTTAGGCCTCTTTGCATCAACAGTGTAGTATGTGAAAAAATTTAGCTCAAGATATTTCATGGAAAGATAATTTGCTATAACTTGTGACAGCAAAAAGGTGGCCGCGGCCGCTTAATAGAGGTGGCCGTTGAATATAGGTATCAAATACAGCAGTTTACTGACAAATAAATCGGGACTTTGGAAAGTGGCCGCTTAATAGAGGTCGGACTGTACTATCAAGATGAGTTCAAAATACATACATGTATTGCACGGACACTTAATATTCAACCAACATCATTGTCCAAATGAACATTCGTTCCATAATCATTTATTCTTTTATTATCCTTTATCATGTGCATAATAATTTTACTATACAAATGAGAACATCCCAACAAAAAATAATATTAATGCACAGCATCAGAAATTCTATAAATTACATCTAGAACAGATAATAAATAGATGTCCATTGCAGACAACAAGGCCTTCATTTCTATAACATAATATCTCTCAACATAACCTATTCAGGGCCTGTTCATCTATTAAGCTGTTCTTCAAAATCCATCACAGCCTTGTCTTCAATGGATAAGAAGATTATAGTATTAACGATTGGTTAAGAGTGGTTTTCAGCTCTTAACTATTTGAATGGGTGCATGAAAAGGCCCCCAAAGAGTGACCAACATTCAATTTCTCCTCACTCTTGCACTGCTCGATCAATCATACAGGTCAAAAGAAAAAAGGAAATGATCAACAATGAAAAGAGTCTTGTTTTATACAACAAATTCTCCCAAATATTATCATAGGAAATGTATGAGAGGACAATGTGCTGGATAATATAAATCCCGAAATTGAGAATTAAGTTTTACAGTTACATGACTTTGATCTCATGCTGGATTTTCTCTTTTCTTTTGAAACCTACAGTAGGCTTAGTAAAAGGAGAATGCAGCAGTTGGTCCAAAAATCACTTACGGCAAGGAGCCCAAAGGTGTGACCTTTAATTAATTCACATTCTTTCATGAAGGCATCAACCAATCAGAAGTTGAGGACAGTTTCCAGCTGGCTTCTGGTTGGATTAAATCTGCACGAAAGAATGCAAATAAATTGAAGTGGTCACACTTTTGGGCTCCTTGCTGTAACTTACAGAGCCTTTTCCAGACAGCTCTTCATTTGCCACATTAGAAATAAGAAAAAAACTGGACTAAGTTAACTTTCAAAAAGACTTGTGGGAGAGTTACTCGCAACAAGGATAAAAAATTGGCCCAAAGCAGCTGACAGTGCATCCCCAGTAACCATAATTCCAGAAACAACTGTGGTACACATTTCAGCTGCAGTTCCCTTCTTGCTTCTAAAGTGGTAAATTTGTGGATAATAACAGAACAGTTTGAGTCACCTTTGTCGCATCAGCAGTTGGTAACCCAGAGAGAGACTGGTGACATCCATAAATCATCTGATAAAATAATATTTTTATTACCGGTATTTGTTGGATTTGTTGACCTCGGGATGACTGCAGTCAAAATGAAAGATTTATCTACTGTTTCTCCCAGTAAACAAGCCCTTGCTGCCCAAGCAATGAGCCTGAAGACACTGAGAACAACAGTATATACTTATTTAGATTACAAGTGTAACCTTGCACATCTGACAACTAATATTATAATTAATTATACCTTTTAGGATGAACAGTTCACACCTATTCATATCAATAAATAAATATTTCAAATTATTAATGCTACATAAGCACTTTGTACCTCTGTTTCAGTGGGCAGAAAAACTTCCTAGTGTTTTCTTTACAGTGTACCTACAATGTGGTTTTTTCATTTCATTTCTTCTAGGTTCTAAAAATACATAAACATAGCCCCCTGCCCCCCACCCCCACCCCCTCCATTCCCACATCTCCTTTAACCTTTCTTGACCCACTTGATCACTTCTCATTGCTAATAACAATGTCTATGTCAATGACATACAGTGTAGTTATATTTTACACTTCTAATAACAGAAAAAGACTGTCAAGCACATTAGAATACAAATGAGCTAAAAAACATGATGATTCAACGACAGCACATTGCTATTATGAAGTCTTAAATTTTATGCTCTGAGTCTGAGTGGTAAAATGTTCTTTTTCTTTACACAATTGCTACCAATCTTGTTACAAAAGTGACATGCATTTACCTCTCATTTACATGTTTGTTTTATAACTTAATTCTATGAACCTTAAGAAAAATCCTAATGTTCCATGACGTCTCAAGCAATAAAGGGGGATGATACAGTCTAAAAGGCAGTTCAAGTCATTTTATCATCCACCTCAACATCTCCTCCATAAAGCAGACTTGGTGGTGCAGTGTAATGGTTTGCTCCTCGAGTAAGGATACCCTAAAGAAGTAGAATTAGTTACATGTCAAGATTATTAATGCCAAAAGACTTACAAAATTAATATAAAGACAATCAAACCCTTTAAAGCATAAACAAGAAGCTATCTTTCTTCTTGGTGAGGTGAACAATTAGTAGTAGTAGAAGTTCCATTTTGAAGGAATTTATTTGTGAATGAATATAATAAATTGTGAATGAATTTTCCTGAATTCACCTGTTCATGAATTCACAGCAGTGAAGGGGGTAATAATAAATGTCAAAACTTACTCTTCTTTGTTGTTCTTGTCTCAATCTCCGCTGTGATGCTGATGGTGGTGCATTAACTGGGTAAATGATTTGTAGTTGGGGACATGATGCGTGCAGAGGGCGTGGATCAGAGTGACGCCGTAGCTGTCTCGACATTTCTTGACACAACTGTCCCTTGTAAATGTCAACCTTTGATGGAAATAATTAAAACACTCTTCATTAGCAAATCTCACTTATTTCAAAATTATCTTCTACAAACATCCACTAATCAGGTATAAAAATGTACTGTAGCCTCTTATTGTTACTGCAGCTCCATTCATGTGACTATATACAGTGGAATCCCACCACAGTAATTATACAGTCACCTCGCTATTACAGCCACTTTTTTTTGGCCACCCCACAAAAATGACCACACATTTTCTTGTAGAGAAATCCTTGTTAATACAGTCACCTTGTTATTAAAGGTCAAATTTTTTTGGCCCATTGGTGACCGTATTAACGGCGTTCCACTGTATTTAAATAAAATAAAAACTCAAAGTAAATTTATTATAAAGGAGAATAATTTATTAACCTCTTTTGTAAGTGTGGCAATGATTTCTTGTGCATCTTTCAACTGCTGTTGAAGACAATCTTTTTCAGACTGTGCCCTTTCCCGGTCCCTTCTCTCGATTGAAAAATCTTCCTTATACACTTGAATCTGCAATGAAATAATTTTTGTTTCTAGTTAAATATGAAATATACATTATATACAAGTAAGTGACTTCTAAATGGTTTCTTAACAGGGTGAGATCAGAAAAACACTATCTGTAAAAAATAGAAACTCATACAATTACATTAAAAAGGCATGGCATCGAAAGTTGTGATTCATTTTTTAAGGATTTATGTTTGTCTGCTACTTTCCAGACCATTTGGAAACATTACATACATGTATTATTATATGTTATATGTTCAGAAAATGATGATTCACATTTTCCATTGCACCTGGAATCTACAAAATAATATCCTTGTCATGAAAGATATTGTTCATCGTGGTACAGTGAGAATGAGTATAAAGGGTTTGTTTTTATCATTTGTCTTACATGATGGTTACTAATAGTCCCGCTCAGCAAATCACACAATCGCCTGACAGTACAGGTACATTGGCAATCAACAATTAAGTGACTCATGAGAAAAAAGATAAAAGCGCACCCTTTGGAGAATGGAGAATGTCTATAATTAACTGTATACCTGTTGTTTGAATACTTCATAATCATCCACATCAAAATATGTATTGGCAGACCTGCCTTCTTTTTGATACAAAAGACTTAGGGTGGTTGCAAGCCTGTCAACTTCAGTTCCAAGTGCAAGGACTTGCGTTTGCGCATTTGAAAGCTTTTCTTTAGTTACTTCCAGTTCATTCTGAAGGCTTTCATTTTTCATCTCATATTGCCGCTTTAAATTATCATAGTCTTCTTTCCATTTTCGATTTACTTCAATGACCTTTAACAAAATGTAAAGAAAATAGTGATAGTTGTTTTACAAGCTAATCCTTAGAAGGAAAACAAATTGGAGTTCATAATTACAATATTGTCATGATTATTTGTATTTAGTATAATTACATTGATGATTATCAAAAATAGAGTGCTGTGATTGGCTAGGAGCTTTGCTTTATCCCGCTATAATCACCGCGCGGTGATTATAGCATTGAAGGCTAGCAGTTTTCAAAATGGCAGCCAGATTTTTTTATGTTTCTGGGTCAGAAATTGATCAATATTTTTATTTTCTCGAATAATCATCAATGTAATTATACTAAAACAATTATTAGTCACCTCAGGCAACGTGAATATTGGCGAATAGTAAATAATACCCAGAATAAAACTTTTATATGGTAGGACATCAATAACTCGAACTCGGATAACTCGAATTCCCTGCTAACTAAACTTGAACTAAATTCCTTTCCCTTGAAATTTAAACCCCGATAACTCAAATTCCCTGCTAACTCTGACTGTTTTACATTTCCCTTCAGAGTTCGAGTTACCGGGGTTCTACTGTATAACTATAGCTAAATCTGATTTTCTGTTATTAGTGTCATGTAATAAAATAATATTAATATCAATACTCTGACTGAAAGCATTGATTTTTTAAGAAGAAATTAGGTGCTGATCATGCTGAAGGTAATTTGAGAACGAAGTACAGCTAGTTATAGGTCTCTAAAGCAAAACATACATGTACTGCTTACAGTGTGCGTTTTAACAATCATAATATTTCTCTCACCTCATTCAGCTGCCACTCTAAAGAATTATCACTGTTGCTTTCGAATTCCCTCACTGGTCTTGAAACATCCCTTAAATTAGGCACCTCCTAAAAAGAAAGGAAAAAATAATGCTGAATATTCAATAATATGGTGGGGAAAAAAAACTGCACCATTTGGAAGGACCCACTGCTTATATCGGTTAGTGGTTGATGTTTTGATAAAAGTTTATTCACTCAAGGCGTAAATAGTTGCACACACTTGGCTAAAAGAACAAAGAATATTCACCAAAATTGTCTTTTAGCTTGCACACGGGCAAACTACACTTGAAGTGAATAAAATTTTTTGTGCAGTTCGTATCAAAATGACTTGTGTCAAAATGACTTTGTGTGGTTTCCCTTACATCATAGCTTGCCCTGCAAAGTTTGTCTAGCAGATGGTACAGATTGGGTTCAAATAATGAAAGTCATGCTTGTCAATGTGACAAATATAAAAATCATGAAAAAGATTTGCACCTGAAGTAACTGAAGCATTTTGAAAAAGCATCTGAAAATTAAGCTCACTTTGGACAGAGTTGTCTGTTATAAGATTCTTGAAGTAATGAATGCACAAATCAGTTCCTGTGAGTCAAACTACCCAATTAAGGGAATAAAATACCAGGACCTCATGCAAGTTTCTTATGATACTGCACGTGATTTAGCGTCTGTACTGACGGGTTTTTTACTCTAAGGGTGTGGGTATATCCGCATTTAATTTTTGCACTTAGTCTCCGAGATTCGAGTCGCACCTAAAACGGCGATTTGTTTTGTTTCTTTGTTTTTTTTCCCATGAACAAACCCCCGTTACACCCTGGTACCGCCCGAATAATCTAATCCTTGCACATGACCGCCATTTCCACGTGAAACCTTGAAATGTAGAGCGCTAAAGGAAAAGTTTCGTCTCGCCTTTTCGAAGGGACACAGCAAAAAAGTCCTGTTTCCTTTCCAAAATACCACCTTTTGAAATTACAAAGTACAGTGTGATAAGTTTAAATAATAAATTAACATTAGTTTGCAAGGAGTGGCATGGTCTATAAACTATTACATGGTCTAAACGATGCCAGATTACTGTCTTTTTACCGAGGTAAGTAATGTCGATAACACCAGTTACGTTAATAAATATTATCGAAAACGACTGAAAACAGTCTGCCTTATGTCTCCTTTACATATGAAAGAAAACATAGCTGTGCTGTGTGCCTCACTGACTTACGCAATAATAAGCTTCGTACTGGCATATTGCATGCATAAGCATCGAGTAAAATGGAGCATCTTAGAAATCTGTATCCTTCTATAATTTTTGGTTATCTTCATACCTCGCCATCTCTTTTCCTTCCTTTTTCTGCCTCCCTTAAAAGCTTTCTTATTCTCGCTTGTTCTTTTTGTAATCGTAAAAGCAATGCTCTCTTCTCTCCCAAAGTTTTTACTAATGAACGTTGTAGCTCCTGGCATTGCTCACATCGATATGTTTCGTTCGTTAGGAGACTGGTCATTTTCCAGTAGCAAATTCAACTAGAATTCAATTTTCCGTGGTAAAAACCTTGACGTGCAAAATAGAAGCAAACGGTTATTATATAAACGAAATCCGAAATCCCCTGAAGCGGTTGTGTAACGCACCCAAATTTAGAGATGCAGATACAGATACGAAAGTTCAAAGAATGACGTCGTCATAATGACGCAAATGGTAGAACGTGACGACCAAAAGTCACATACATATCGTAAGTCTTGAAAATTCTCTACTGATCCATAAAATGTTTGTTTCCTTGGTAATAATAAATAAAACGTTAAAACTTTATTCTTTCTGAATTAAGGTTAATCTAATTATTGTTTCCTGCGAGTGGAACAATTTTATTTTAAAATTAACTACCACCTTCGCAGGGAAAAAACCTCACTTGAGTAATTGTAGCAGGGGCTTGCTTATTTGAATTTTTGCTCTAGAATGATCGTAGTTTTCGGTTATAATTTAAATATTGTAAGTATTTTCTTATCAACAGATGAGAAACTAATCTCAGGAATATATATTTGGAAGGAAATAGCAGGAATTGTGCAATTCCGTCTCAGGTTCGATGCAACAGAGACAGCAGATATTTCGAAATACCCAAGTAGTCACGGCGGATATATGACGCCATTCATGCGTGCAAGCTATTGTTACCATCCAAATAGCCCGAATTCTTTTAACTTAACCTGCGTTACGTTAACTACTTCAGGGGCACCCAACGAGGATATAGTTCAAAACCACTTAACATAGCATTGTTGAAGGTATTTTAGTATTTAAATGGTAGATATAGGCATATTTTTATCCCCTAAAAACTTTTCATCTGTTCGGATTTCCTAGCTGAAAGTCTAGTGATCCGAAAATTATAGGGATCAAAGCTTACCTTTTCGAAAATTTCAGCCAGAAAAAGGCTCCCGAAAGTTCTAGGTGGCCTTTTTTAGGGTAAAAATACGTTAAAAATGGGTAATTATACCAGTTTTTAGATGTTCGAAAATCCTAGGAGAGGCAGGCAAGCAAAAACTTTTACAACAACTGTTCCGAAAATTCTAGATCTCAAATCGTCTTCCGAACAGATATTTTCCGAAAATTGCCGTTGGGTACCCCTGACTACTTCGGTTTAAACTTGCCCATTTGTACGCTAGGAGAGTGGAAAGTATGCACATTTTAGAGAGGAGCTTTAGTGAACAGTTGTTCCCAGGGAAGAGGGTCCTCCTTGACAACGACCTGACAATTCCCAATCTTACTGCCTTAGGTATGCAATACAAACTAACTCTACCGTATTTTCTAGGCTTTACTGCCAGGCCTCAAATAAACGGAGAATTTATAAGGAGAAATTTGAAATAAGCCTCTCAAGCATATAACTCGTAACTTTAGGTATGATTTCGTGTAGACTTAAGTAGTAAATAAAAGAAAACCCTTAACAACGGACTTGGAAAAGCCAGAAACACGACACACAGTTTGAAATAGTCGTCGAGGTTTTTGACATGATTTGAAACGGTCACCACTTTCGGTCATGCTGTCCTTCTTCTTTTACGTCGTGTGGGCGTATCCTGCCAGCGCCCATGAGTCCTGTTTGGAAGTTTCTGATCTAGAATGTGCATATTCGAGACGTTTCATGAGATATAAAGCACAACAGTTTTCAATATCACTGGTGAAAAATAAATCACATAAATCTAAGACACAGGGTTTCAAATATGGCTTAATAGTGGCTAATGAATCTTGAAATGCGAACCGTGGAACTGATCATTTTCAGTTCAACGCAAAATCATTCAAAAAACGGGTCTCAATTTTAACTGATAACCTACGTTGGCCACCTTAAGAGAATTAAGAAGTCCATCCCCCCCCCCCCCCCCCCACACCTCAGCTGTATAAAACCAAATCTCGCTGCATTTCACCGACGCAACACCCAGAACATTAAGTTTTCTTTTCATTACCATACATAGAGAATTGCGAAAGCTATTTTAAGAAGAACTAAAATTTCATCACATCATATCACAATTAAGTTACCGTAAAATTCTGAAAATAAGCCCCTCCAAATATAACCCCCCCAATTGCAAATATAAGCCCCCAAACCGGTAACGCAAAAAACCCGCCGTTACTGATCGCCCCTCCAAATATAAGCCCCCCGGGGGCTTGTACTTGGAAAATTGCCCTAAAATACAAAGTAAAACAAAGCAAAAACGGTAAATTCACTTCCAACTATAAGGCTAACCCTATCATTTTGAAACGCAAAGGTCCCTCCGAATATAAGCCCCTCAAAAAATAAGCCCCTCAAAAAGGGCCTTTGAAAAATATAAGCCCCGGGGCTTATTTTCGGAATTTTACGGTACTTTGGTAATAATTTGTCAGGAAGATATTTCATGAATTGTATATTGGTAAGTAATTAGATGAGTTCATGATGTTCATCAGTTCACTGAACAAAACGTAGACAGGTAACTAGGTAATACTTGAAATCAGAGCCAACTTTATAAAAAATCTTCCTAGTCAGAGAGTATGTAGGACAACAAAAATTTTTTTGGAGACCGGGTCCCCCTTATCTTAGGGTCTGGATGACCGCACCCCCTCCCCCCCTTATCTGAAGGTCTGGATCTGCCGATGCTCCTTCGCGGTTTATCTCTTATTAATTTTGTAGTTTTGGTCGCAGTTGTTGAAAAGTTGGAGCTATCCACCGGATAAATCACTATCCAGCGGATTAAGTATTACGAAATCCAATTGCGCTATCCAGTGGATGGAGATTTATCCGGTGGATATTTAACAATTATTCCTCGAACCCGAATGGGCTCTGAGTCAATGGCCTATTCGGGCTCGAGGAATAATTGTTTTAGTAAAATCCAACTAGTTGGTCAAAAATATCGTGACAGAACAACTTTAGCTAGTTAAAAAATCCTTTCTTGCAGCCAACAAGACAGCGCTTTTCGCTACTAATAGGCTATAATATATAGCCTAGTAGTAGCTCAACCAATCAGAACGCAGCATTGATAATAGACCACTAGTTGGATTTTACTAAAGAGCGTTATCCACCTTTTGAACAACTGGGGCCTGGTGGCCACTGCCCACGGTGTCATGACGTTCCAGGCTATTAAGTTTAGTATTCGATTACAAAACGTCTCGACTAGTTTCAAACGCCGTTTTTCGGCAGCAAAATGGAATACACTACAACCCCGGTCATGCTTTACGGGTTTTCGTTGCTTGTGGAAGATGATGCTTTTCAGGCTTTTGATTCCCGGTTTGAGTCGCGGCAAAGTGGTGCCCTTTCCCTCCACCCCGCCCACAGCTCCCTTTTCTCGAGTCTCGTGTCTTTCTGCGGGATACGTATTCATTATCACTCTAGCAACATTTAACATTGACTTTCCTTTGTCACGAAGTATTCATGATCATGAGTTTTGAGTCATCATGCAAGCAAGTTATTTCTTTAACAGTTTTTTCTAGGTTGTGTCCATAGGAAAACTTGGCAGGTTTCTTACCTAGTCAAGTTTTCCAAGCTGTATTAGTGAAAACGGACCAGGTTTTAAATTCACAAATATAAAGCCCGGACGCAGTTTTTCTTTCTCTGAACGTTCTAAAATACACTAAATCTAAAACTAAAACTTTGCCTCATTTCGACGACGAAAATTTTTAAACCATAAGCTACTATAGTTGCGTGAAACATTTCTATATTTAGTTTTCAAACGTTCTAAGAATAGTGCGAAGGGGTACAGTTATTTTGTCAGAGCTGGCGACAATCGCAAACGATTTCACGAGTTATGCAAAGAAGAAATAGCCGAATTACTGCACACTGTATTCTGAAACATAGCAAGAATAGCAAAAATGTCACCCAAAGGATGAATAACAAATAAACCCCAGTCCCTTCACGACCTGAAAACTGCCCACGGATAGGCAAATGATATGAAGATGGGAACATTAAAAAGATCGAGGAAAGCATAGTTTTGCTTTGATATATTTAGGATGACTACAAAACAATTTAGTGATTGGATCCGGCTTTCGCATGATGGGAGTTGTAAACATCGAGGAGGGTGTTTGATATATTTGGAGGCCTTTCTTGGTCTCCCTCCTTGATTTGCATAATTCTTCAGATCGAACGAAAGCCGAATCTAAATATTGTTGTTCCATCAAAAAACCTCGGAGCGTTGTAAGTTACGCAAACAGCTGAAGAGAAAAGTCATTTCAGCCTCCTCCGTCAAATTCAGCTAAAATACTAGTCTCGTCTGCCGAAGTTGTAATTTCTACGCCTACGCAATCTTCAAATTTAGCAACTAACTATCGTTTTTTATATGCAGTACAGTTTTGCGAGGGCGACATAACAACAAAGACAGATTCTTGAGATTTGCGAAACCACACGGTTTGCGGACTACATAAAGATATTTTGCATCAATATACTTGTATGTACCTTAGTATGAGGTCGCCACCATTCATGAATCTTTTTAGAGTGAGCCGACATGACTGACACTAGATCGACCGATATATGTAGTTTTCCGTCGTAAAAGGCCTCAACCCGACAATGACCTAGTGCCAATAACCAGTAAAGCTGCATGAAAAATTTACTTTTAAATTAACCTAGATCAAATTAATTTGTTTATTACGCCACTGCAAAACTGAGTTCCTCAGGAATACGGTGAGCTCACTCTTCCTGCGGGCTCACGTATTCCTTGTACTTAAATGACCAGAATTGCATGCCGTCAAAATATGATTTTCTTGTCTGCAACCTAACCCTACAAACGTCCTCAGGACTTCCCGAATCTTAAGTCCCCGCTAGATACATGAAAAAATCTCCACTATTTTGGTGGATTTCTCTTCAGTTCGCCATCCTCTTTTTAAAAGAACATAATGCCTATAAAGTTCTCTTCGTTTAATCGTGCATGACAACGCTCGCTCGCGAACTGGCGTTGACCTTACCTACGATAAAGTAGATGTTTTTAAGAGCAAATGTAATAATGAATTTGTCAAACCAAGTGCATTTAGGACTTTTACGTCACAGAGAAGAGGAAATCTTGTTTCCTCTACGTGATATCCTTGTGCTTCCATATACCTTAACTTCTGTTTCCGGTGGCATGTAAATATGGATTAGCTATAAACCCATTCGTTAATCGTATTTTGCGCCTTGCATTTTAATGAAACAGAACTCGACAGAAGGTTTACTGCACTAGCTTCTGTTTAGTAATGATAGGCCTTATGTTTCATCTTTACTAAAAAAAAAAATTAAAGAAAAGCAGAAAAAAAATCTTATTTATATATTGTTCAGTGTTAGGTGATTTTGTGCTTCTGAGCATAGGATGAGGCTAACACTGTGAGTTGAGCTATAGTCAGGAGCACCCAACGACAATTTTCGGAAAATATCTGTTCGGAAGACGATTTGAGATCTAGAATTTTCGGAACATTTGTTGTAAAATTTCTTGCTTGCCTGCCTCTCCTAGGATTTTCGGACATCTAAAATATGGTATTATTGCCCATTTTTAACGGATTTTTACCCATAAAAGGTCACCTAGAATTTTCGGGAGCCTTTTTTCTGGCTGAAATTTTCGAAAAGGTAAGTTTTGATCCCTATAATTTTCGGATCACTAGACTTTCAACTAGGATATCCGAACAGATGAAACATTTTTAGGCGATAAAAATATGCCTATATCTACCGTTTAAATATTAAAATACGTTCAACAATGCTATGTTTAAGTGGTTTTGAAGTATATTCTCGTTGGGTGCTCCTGTATAGTTGACAAGTCGACATTGTAATTGAACTAACAACTAAATATCCGGCGAAAAGACAAGGGTTACCCAATCCCAAAAGGTATGCCAGATAGAAACCTTGACTCCCAGGATAGTGCTCAACTGGTCTAGCTCTCAGTTATCTATGTTAGCAGTGCTAAAACTCCGGATCCCCCGGATCTCAACAACTGATTGCTACACATGATGTTGTAGACTTGCTACAAGTCGAACTCTTGGCCGCGAAGCGGCCGACCGCGAGCGACGAAGTCGCGAGAGGTCGACCTTCGTCCCGCGCCATATGAAATCGGACGAAGGACTTTTTTGAAAGTCTAATTATGTTGGAATATCAGTCAGAAGTTTTTACCTTTATACGAAATCATATTCATGCCTTTTTTTTTATTCGTAAATATATTCATTATAATTACTTTTACTTTAGCGTTACTCCCGTTGTATCTCAAAAAGAAAATGACCACTGGTACACCATGCTGAGTATACAACTACTGGTCTTCCACTTCCGCAAGCAGGAAGTCCACAGTCGAAGGCGGAAGTCGCCTCTGTTAGATTCAGAATTTTGTTTATTTCGTCTGAGTCAAACGTATTTCGTGCGCTTCATTCTCTTTAAATTTTTTATTTTAATCTTAAAGTCATAGATTTGGAGTTCCATTTAGTTTGTGCCCCAATTTCAAATTATAGCTAATATGAGAGCTTTTCAAGGAAACCTGTCGCTGCGGGAGATTTTACTTCTTAAAGGAACGCAAAAACACGAGTTCGATCAGTTTAAGGCCCTTGCGTATAGCTACAACCACCTATAACGCCAGAAGAACTGTACCTTTCCCGGCGTCAAACTCCCTAAATTTCTCTTACAACAAAATCACGAAGAAAAACAAACTCGGAAAAAAGGAGCTTTCTCAATCAATTTGCCACCAAACCAGAGAGAGAACCTCTCATGTGATAAACTTTGTCCTGAATACATCGCTTGACGCTGTAGTATGCATATATGTATCTGTTTCTGTATGTATGTTTCTGGTTTTTCCGATTCCGGGGTGATTTTGAGTCAATTGCAACTTATTTTCACCATGCACCGTTGATTATCTGTACATAAGGAACATAAAAGATGAAAGTTTGGGATCATGTCGTCTCTAAATCTCTATTAAGTCTTTCGTGGGAACAAAAACAAATGCAAAAAAATGTTGCAGATTAAGGAGGTGTCGCGGATTTCTAGGCTTATATAATTTAAAAGAGAAAATGTCCAACCTCATGTCTCTTTTGAAAATGCCATAATGACTTATTGTTCCCTACGTTAAGTCAACAACTCACCACGGCGGTTTACATTCATTTGGATATGGATCGGATCTACAACAATTAGGAATAGACTCCCTGAGGACCTGAGGTCTACGGCATTCTTTAAGGAGGTTCAAATTCAAAGAGCGGCAAAATTTGGTTCCAGCAAAAAAATAATACAAGTAATGGTAGTTGAGTTCTTTTTCTCGTACGTTTGTATTTCCTCTTATTTTTTCTCTTCTTTTTTCTATTTCCTTTCTTTTAGGATAATTATTACTATAATTTTTTTCTCTTTCTAGGAGATATCAGCTTTTACAGCTACTCTGTAAATCCGAGGTTTAAATAAAAGGTGATGTTATGTTTATGTTGTGTTATAATGTTTCAGTACGAAACGTCTGCTCATATGTTAAACGTTTTAAATAATCTTTTTCAATGGGCAAACAATTCCTCGACATCTCCCTCCAGCCATACGCTCACCAGTTCAAATAAACGTTGAAAAGGGAAGGTTTTCCGTGTAAGAGGACACTGTGAGGCACTTTAATTCATGCATCTTATAAGGAATCGAAAAAGATGAAAATTGGGTTATGAAATTATCAAAATCAAGAGAAAATGAAAAATGTAAATTGAACAGGAAGTCTGCGTCAATTTTCTTGTTCTGTAGGATGCTTCCTTGAATCAAGTTTTTGTCGCTCAAACAGATCGGTTATATCTTCAGTTTTGTGCTTTATGTCCGAGTTCCAGTGAATGAAAAAATAGGATCAACAAAATAAAAAAACAACGAGTGCGAATTACTATTTCAAAGTTTTGCAGCCCACGGAGCTAAATTAGGCTAAGATAACATAATAACAGTATCTAAAACAGTGATTAATTACCGGACGCGCTAAAAATTCTAAGGCTTCAATTAAACAAAAAAACTCCGACAATGCCGTTTTGGAGGATGAACATTGTGTGTCGATTTGGGGTGAAGAACATTTTACGGCAAAAAATGAAAGCAAAAGGTTATAGATGAATCCTATATTTCAAAACTTTATTTTTAGGAGTGTCGAAGTTAACGATGAAATCTCTTCGTGGAGCACTGACTGGAATTGAGATCATGAGTGAAATGCTCTGCAATCTTTATAATGCACCTAAGCCTTCATTACATTGCCTTGACATCTAAAGGCCATTTTTGCATAAATGAGGTGTTTCTGTATTGTCGACCTTAGAAGTCTCATGCGAAAAACCGTTCTCTCTCGTTTATGTAAAGGTGAGTGATTTATTAATACGAACGGTTGCCGGGTTTGTTAGTAAGAAAGGACTTGGCCGTTCTGTGCTCTAAGTCACTCGAGTTTCATTCAGCTAAAGCCGTACTCAATAACTAAAAGGTTTCTACTGCCAGCAGTGACAAACTGAGCAAACCTCTTTATCTATACTTAAAACATCCGATTATGACAATTGAGATCTTGTCAGTAAAGAAAAAACATGTTGACTTGGTTTAAATCAGTAAATGTCATAAATAGTTTTTACCTTACGGTTGTTGCTGCTCTCAGCATATGCCATTCTGAGGGCTGCTCATTTGCAGTGAATCTCACGATAGCAGTCGGTCCTCACTGGCTGCAAGCTGCAGTAGACAACCAGGCCAGCTTTCTTTACAAGTTCAAATTATTCAAGTGAAATCCTGTACTGATTTTCCGGTCAACTTCCTTTGATCGCGGGCTCACTTCCGTTCTCGATCTTGTTTTAGCCGGAATTCAAGGAAGGTTTTCTTTGCATAAGATGATTATTTTATAGCCTCAATCAAGATATCATAACTTAGAGGCTATCTTTTAAGGACCAAATGTGCTCAACATCTCATAAAACTTCGGTTACTCTGACCGTCTAGTGCCGCAGTTCTGTTCTATTTGAGTGAGCTGTTTCAACAGGCAGTACCAGTACGGCCGGAAGCCCCTGACGAGCCGGATCTCGATCTTACGGCTTCCTGTCTAGTCCTGTATTCTGGCTCACTCCGTTTTAGCCTAGTATGTTTACGATATGCTTATAGCTCCTTCGGAGACAGTGAGTGTATAAAACAGCCCACCTGTACCGGTTTAGAAATAGTATACAAAACAGCAAAAATATCGCGTGATTATATTTTAAGGATTGCCCTTAGCACGGAACTTCCGTGCTAAGCGCAATCCTTAAAATCGTGACAATATGACAATGTCACGATTTTCGCTTGGAAAAATAGCTGTCATTTGTAAGTAAAAGTGAATGAGGGTAAGCGAAAGTGGATCCGTCTAAATTGACCTAAAATATCCCGGAAAATATGCATTTGTGACTTTTTCGTGGTCATATGCCTACGGTATAGCGGGACATGTGTTTTTCCCGACTTTGCCAAATTCCCTCTTTTCAGTTTTCCAGTTTGAAAATGTAAAATGTTTTAAAAAAATTGAGATATAACTTACATCTACTCATTAACATTTGGTAAACTGCAGATGATTTTGTGTGCGTGACACTAATCTTAAGAGAGAGAGTGCAAATTTAAATATTTCTGAGATCAAACCAACCCACACTTCTAGCTGAGTGACCATCAAATCTCCCTGGGAAAAACGGGCGATCCTTTCAGTCGCCTGTTGCACAGGAACTTACCTGTGTTGTATTACGTTGTATAATGCCAAGATTCTGCCTCTGTTGACTGTTCATTTGTTTGGCGGTAAGGGAAGCAAGGGGTATCTAGATAAGCTACATTGGCGCACAGTTTACATTATGGAATAAATTGGAATGCCGCCACACGGATCATCACAGTAAACTGTGAAAACATTTAGCTGGCCAAGTTTTCAAATGTGTCGTGACTACAGCTGTCTACAGCGTCGGCAAAGAGTATCAGCCGTTTGCTAGCTCTGGATCCAAACTAAATCGTTTAAATTGATGATTTACAATAAATGTCTGATGTTCAGAATTTTGGATTTATATCAGTAGGAACTTGCTAAAATTACCGATATATTCCGGGTAGTTCTGTAACATCCCGGCAATGTCAATCCCTCGGTTCAATTTAAAACTGCAGGCCTCTCTAGTTTCTCAAATAAAAAGGAGAATTGTAATATAATGTGTGACATCTATATAAACTATTTTTGTTATAAATATTAATCAGCACAGGAGTCTATTTAAATCCGTCAGCCTGTTCTGAAGTTGACACTTCCTTTATGACCTGTATCAATTTTTGTCTGAATGAAAATAAAAATAATAAAAATAAAAGTGTATAGATCAATTTCTCACTGGCAACTTAGGGAAGAAGTGAATATAATAGTAGTGTGTGGATTATAGCAAGTTTCAAGGGATGCTCGGAGTGCATGGAAAATTAGCCCCACTCATGATGCACTGCTGTTGTGCACTAAAACCGTCATTAGCCATCATACACCTTTATAGATTTGCTTACTCTGCAGCACCAGATGCATTTTCTACTGGCCCTTATCTACGACTAAGGCTTGTCAAACAAGTTTTAGCATGCGTTGCGTCATGTAGAGTAGCCATTTATTATTAACTTAATATATTCGATTTTTTTGTGGCGGCGGTGCGGACAGCTTTCTCACAGGCTAGAAAGGCCACACTGCCGGAGAGGTACTCCCATATATGGGCTATATAGGTACGTACCGCGGAATAGGGTATGGTTTATGAGGTTCTCGGTCCTTAAATAGGGTATCTTGTTTGACCCTTTTGTTTCTGTGTCCCTGGTGTGGTCCTTAGATAGGGTATAGCTTAATTGTATTATCTAATACTGGAGTGTGAAAACGCCCGCCGGTTATGATTGCATATTATTAAACTAGGCTTATTCTAGTATTTTATGCTTGATGCTATACATCCAATGTTACAGAGAAGAAATAAAGCTTTCCTTTTCATGCTATTAATAATTTTGTTTTTCCCTTGAAGAGGGTGTCATTTTTGGCTTTGGGCCTTAAAAAGGGTATCAGTATTTGCTTTCTTAGTCCTTAAATAGGGTTAGGGTTCACGAACCTTCGCGGCACATCCCTATCCAAAATTCGCGGGAGTACCCCCCCGCCCCCGGGGCCGCACTTCCTCAACTTTTACGTCTACGCGCAACCTTTCACACAATGCGCGCCTCTATTTTATTTACGCAACGAGAAAAATTAGTGTCAGTGTATACGCACCTAAAAATTACACGCAGTGTAAATCCACCTTTAGATTTTCCCGGCTCCTGCAACGCTCGCGACGGTGGCACGCATCGATGATAATTGTGGTTTCTCAAAGACTCTGTGCAGAAGCCAAACAGGATAAATCAAATGTGCCAATCAAGTTTTGAAATACAGATCTGGCGCAGAAACGTTTTTCACAACATCATTGGCCGGAGCCTGTTAGGCGCAACCTTGCCAAAAATCTTTTCCCTTAAGGTTGATTTCCACTGTTGCGTAGTTTTAACTTGCGTAGGTACGTAAATGTTTATACGCGCGTAAATGAAATAGAGGCAATGTATGGAAAATCACACTTAAACGCAAAAGTTGAACCTCGCTCAACTTTTACGTTTACACGCAGCTAGTCATACATCACCTCTATCTTATTTACCAGCGTAAAACTTACGTGCGTGCGCACGTGAAAATTACGCGACAGTGGAAATCTACCCTTAAGTTTTGCCATCATATTTTCTGGACGAAGGTGCAAGTGTAGTGGTAAAGACATTTTTACAGTAACCAAGTGATTCTAGACAATGAAGCATATACTAGTATATTTCACCATGGACTTTTAAGTTTGCTTGCTTCGCTGCTCAGATAAACAACTCTTTAAAGTGATGTCCTTGGTCGGGACGCCTATCTTGGATTGACCCCATAAGAATATTCAGTCGTTCCAAGCGTTAAGATAGCGGGCAGGACGACACAAAGGGAACGCGATTAGGCAGGGAAAAACGGCGTTTCTCACTTCGCGCCGTTCCTAAGGCAATTTTTTCTTGTGAATAGTTTAGTAGCCTGTGTCGGTGTTCGTATAATGAGTTGCCTGCGATCATCCCCTTAGAGATATTGTTAAAGGTAGTGGACCCATCATTTTCTAAACACCAGGGATAAGGTGCTTGACTACGTGAGCTTAATCCTGTATGAAAATTCGGCCAACACTAAAGCATTGGATATTAAAATAGGTGAAACTGTCTTGAATCTGGTCTTTTGAAAACGGAGGTCTCTAGTTTAGTGTGGATGGGAAAAGACGGTTTTGAGGTCCAAAACGCTCATAGCTACCAATAAGTGGTTCTTACAAGGGCAGCGCTAAAACTGACCGTTGGTAACTGGAACAACCTGGCTAATACGTACGCCAAGGGGGACTCCATAGTGTCATTACTATCCGGGTGTCCGTATTAAGTGGGGTCTCAGAACACTAGTCTAAAATGCCAGCCGTCTTTATGACCCCTAAACTGTGGGAGGAATAGTCTGGTCTCTCTTCTCGGCTGCGTACAAACTTCATACACATTCCACGCTACAGGCGAAACCAGACCTATCACTAATCACATTGACTCAAGACCTCTCTTGCTCTAAACCCACCACAGTTTCAGAACACTTTCTTACCAATGATCACTCTGCTAACGACATCATACTCATCCCACTTGAGCTTACCAAATCTAATAGAGACAGTGTACGAAAAGCTAGAGAGGCATACCTCATCGAAAGAGGCAAAACTCTTGAACCTTTAGGTATAAATAAGAAAGATGAAATGTAATACAGTCTTTATTTCTTCTCTTTGTTATCATTTATTTTTCTGTTTTTCTATTTCAAATTTCTTTCAATCACTACTTCAACGGTTTTTGTTTTCAACGTTCACTTGCTAACATAGTATCATATCGCACGCTATTCTCTTATTGCTGGTTTTCAGTGTCACGCCATTCAAAATAGGTCAAAATAAAAATCAAAACCATTCGACTGATAAAGTCCAGAATCTTGGAAATGAAAGGAGGTAAATATACAAAGACCCTCGCCAAGATTTGGGTCGAAGGAATAATTCGAATACGAGATATCCGGGGAAATGTTTTACCCAAATTTATAGAGCTTTGTATGGAGACGCCATGCTGGAACTCATCCGGATGAGCTCCAACATGGCGGACGGAAACTAACAGAAACATCTGTTACCGAGTTTTGCTAGAAAAGCGTGAATTTACTCCTAGAGAAACTCATAAACATTAAAGTAATACTTTTTTCTAATACTTGAACTGCTTAGATAGCACAATTCCGTGAAAAAAGTCTCTTTTTTGACCTAAATGACAGCTCTCTCGGCCGTCATGTAAATGCTGCGTCACGCAAAAGCTTAGAAATTCAAGCGTACTCTATCACAAAACCAAGAACCCTTCTGAAGCGAAAATTTGTTTGAAAATTAGTTTTCAGCTGCTCTAATACACCATGAAAGTAAAATCTCAGTAGGATCGATAGTTTTGTAGTTTGAATTTTGGTGACGTCATGTGAAAACCAACAATTTTCAAATTGTTACGTCTCATTATATGTAAGACCCTGAAGAAGGAAGGCCGTGCCTTCCGAAATATGGGTTAAAAGATTATATATTCCCGACTGTAAAATCAGCCTTGCCTTTTTTGTCCTATATTTTCACTTACTGCTGATTAGATCCTTTATTAGGACCGGTCCTTCTTTTTTGTAAGCTGGTCCTTGCTTAAAAAATTGAATGACAGCTTCATTGGTCATTCCAATACCATGCTCCGCCTTCAGAAGCGCGCTGCTAGAATAATAAAGCCTCTGGGACGCTCCTTCTACGGCTCTTCTCAGCGAACTTAACATTTTCCCACTTCAAGAGTGAGTGGCAAAACTAAAGGCAAAGATGATTTTTAAGCCATTAAATGGTCTGCTGCCCAGCTACATTACAGAGACGTTTTTAAGATTCAGCGAAGTACATGACAGGAAAACAAGAAACAGCAAAAGAAATTTAAAGTTGCCCAGAATTAAACAATCATACTGACAGTGGTCATTTATGTTCAGTGGTGCAAGCTTGTGGATCAGGCTTCCTTGACGTCTTCTTTCGAAAACAAACTTAAGCGAATTGAAGTTTGCAAATTGTAATGAACAATCCTCAGGAATTCCTTAGTAAGTTTATTTTCAAATTCTTGCCTTTTGATTGATTATTGTGTTTTATTTTTATTTCTATTTCATTTTTTCTGAGGGCCATGAGTAGATTATCGGGAGATTACATATTGAGCAGTATGTGGGTGGCAAGGTAGAAGATTGGGTGGGAGAAGTGACGAGGTTGGCGGAGTTTGCGAGGTCTCAGCCACAAGCTAGTTACGCAGCATTGACATTTGGGCTTAGACATCTGTGGACGTATTTTATGAGAACACTGCCGGATATCGAGAGCCTACTACAGCCCTTAGAGCGTGCAATCTCGGATGTGTTTATACCAACGCTCATAGGACGTATCTGCTCTGAGGCAGAGCGCGATCTAGTAGCATTGCCGGTGCGTATGGGAGGTCTTGGGCTCATAAATCCATCTGATAGTGCGCATGCGGAGTATTCAGCGTCTATTAGGGTAAGCGCTCCACTTGTAAGCAAAATAGAGGCGCAATCCCATGAGACCCCAGAAGAAGCCGAGGTACAACGACTGGTATACGCCACCCGGAAAGAAAAGAATGATGGGCTAAAAGAAGAGCTTGAGGAGGTGAAGGCCATGTTGCCAGACAAGACACAGAGAGCCGTGGACCTGGCCTGTGAAAAAGGCGCATCCAACTGGCTTACAGTTATTCCTCTCAAAGACGTGGATTTTGATCTCAACAAGCGGGAATTTCGTGATGCCGTGAGGCTTCGATACGATTGGCCGATACCCGATAATCCGTCAGTATGCGTTTGTGGGAGCATGTTTACAGTAGATCCGGAGAGGATCTGCCAGCGTGGAGGCTTATAGTTATTCAGCGCCACAATGAAATACGCGACCTACAGGCCGAGCTGCTCAACTACCAAGAAAAGTTATCGACCGACAATATGCAGGGCCGCCCAGGGGAAATTGTATGTTGGTAAAAAAGTGACGTCAATCGGTCTTCGCTCTTTAGGACTAGGTACGACTAGGTACGGAGGGGGGTTCAATTATTGCTCATATTTCCCAACACGTGCTTTCAAGAAAGACGCCATATTGTATTGTAGTGGGAGAGAAGAAGTTTTACCTCAACGATGTCGTTCGACAGCAAACGGGGTCCTCCTGCCATCGAAGGTATGACTAGTTTGAAAGTAGACAACCTCACTTATCGTACGACCATTGGAGATTTGGAACGTGTGTTCTCGAAATACGGCGATCTCGGCGACGTTTACATCCCTCGAGATCGCTACAAGCAGGAATCGCGGGGGTTCGCATTCGTTCGCTTTTATGAAAGACGCGACGCCGAGGACGCAATGGATGCCCTGCATGGCAAAATTATTGATGGACGAGAAATACGTGTTCAGATGGCGAAGTATGGAAGACCCACCGATCCGTATAAACCACGTAATAGTAATCGCCAGTATCGAAACTCCTACAGCTACAGCTCGAGGAATCGCTCCCGCTCAAGATCTCCCAGAAGAAGGTGAGGGTTTTTGAGATTCGGAAATCTGGTTTCATGGCAAATGGCCTGTGTTAAGAGATTTTTATTTTCAGACTTTTACGTAATGAGTTTGCTCTGAACTTATTCTGTTTAAATGTATCATTAAATTTTGTGTTTCGCCCCTTGGCGTTTTTCATTGAAATAAATCCCTTTGTAGAGTTAGTGAGATTGTTGAACATCTAAAGAAAGTTTGTAAACACTCCTTAATTAATTATTGATATTTATTTAATTTAGTTTTCATTTTGCTTTACTCAGTTATTATCAATTTGGTAAAAGCCATTTGGTCAGCTTAATTCCAGTTGTAATGTTTTAAAATTGTTGTCTACCTGCACTGCCTAGAAGACTAAAGGGGCGCGATCCATTCAAACAAAATTTCCGGAAACTTCGGTCCAAAAATCAATGGATCGGCTCGGTCCAACCGGAAAAGTTTCGAAAAAATGGTCCACCTTTTGAGGTGGACCACTTTTCCCGGTCGGGCTGGTCGGAATTTTGGTTGAATGGATTGCGCCCAAGGTCTTTCTAAGTTTATGTTTCCACTGGATAGCCTTTGCACTGGCTGAAAAACCTTACCGAATGGGTCTACTGTTTTCACATGGGATTGTTGCTTCTGGGGTGGTTTCTGTGACAGTGCGAAGTAACATAACGGCAACATTCTATAATTAGCAAAGCTACAAAACAGTGGAACTTGTTGTTGAAGTTTTTCTTCTAATGTAGTTTTATAAAGTCAGTTGTGAAAATTGTTGTCAAAGTTTTCAGAGTAGAGTTCAAAGAGCAATGAGTGTTCCAAAAAAATGAAAAAAGTTGTTTATCCTATATTAATAGAGTATAAAATGTATTTACATTCGGCGGAGCTAAACGTAGTGGTAGTGACAGAGAATGTAAATACTTTCCTATTGGTATGAATGCACGTGAGCCGCTATGGCGTTAATTGACTCTATTGTTATCAGGTTTATGAGGTTTTGACAGTTGTAATGTATTCATCTCAGCTCTCGAGCTATCAACTTTTATTTATTTTTCCATTGATTTTTTACCTCTAACCCCCAGAGGTTGTGCGACTGCATCGGTTGGGGAATACGTCCCCAATTTTTTCCCATTGAGTTTTTTGGGTTTCGTATCAGGCGGCGCACGTGAATAGTTTAGCCTGAGTGACTTTATTTAGGAATATTTGTATGTTATTCTTTAGTTATGATGTTGAACTTTGTATGTTATTTGGACGGCATTAAACACTCAAGCTCCACAGTTTGAGCTGCACACCCATTCCCGTCTCTTAGTCGTGAATATAAATAGGAAGAGTATATACATGTGTTAGTGATAAAATATAAAATTAATGGCCTATCCATGAAATCAGTACCCCATCTATGGCACTGAGCATGGTGGCACCTCTATTTGTTTTTATAACAAACTCTCTAGATAGTGGTCTACAGAGATAACTTGTCTTTGGTTTATAACATATGGACAGACAATGGCTTTGTTTGTGTGAACTGTTTGTATGGAGCATGAACACTTTTTTTAATTTTTGGTGTTTCCTCATAGTTATCGTCGCTCACGCTCAAGATCACCACGACGCCGCTCAAAATCCCGGTCTAAATCACCTCGTAGGTCACGTTATAGCAACTCACGATCTCCAAAGAGAAATGAAAGCCGTTCTCGCTCTAGAAGTCCACACCGAAAGAGATCTCCTTCCAGATCACGTTCCAAATCTGGCTCCAAACCAAGGCAGTCTAGGTCTCGATCAAAATCTCGCTCAAGGTCACCCAAAAACCAGAAGTCCAGATCACGCTCCAAATCTCCCCAGCAGAGAAGGTCTTTGACTCCTGACAGAGAAAGAAATGGACCCAGCCGTGATGGAGATAGAGATGATGGTAACCTTGATGGAAGCAACGATGACGTCTATGATGATAGAGCAGAAAACAATGAGATTGATTAAGAGTTACCATCATTTCTTTTTATACATTAACTGTTGTGCAGTAATCACTTTGAAGTGTTCTTTTCCAGGCTTTGCTGCTGTGTTGGAGAGGGAATCTAAACTTTCATTGCAGTGCATGGAGGGGATTCTTCTTTTTTAGGTAGAGACCCTTAAAGCTTACAATAGTTAAAAATATTGTTATTGCAGACATACCGTACACTGTGTGTTAGTTTGCTTGCCTACCATTTTGCCTGTTTGATGTGAATAGATCAACCATCATTTTTACACTTGTGTAATGATTTATCTGTAAATACAGTAAATAGGGTTTTGCTTTGAACTATCATACGTCTGGTGCCAGTTGCCGCAGAAGCTTTGCTTTATGTTACATTATTTTATATTATGTTGTTTTAGCTCCCCAGAAGACCTGTGATCTTACAAGTCACTAGTCACTGTAAGGCTACTTAAGTGGGCCATTCTTTTTTCAGACAGCTGATTTAGAAATTGTAGGTAAATGTACTGGTCATAAAAATGTTTGAGGCAAGAAATCATTCACTTTTTCTTAAGTGGAATTTATGTTAATAGTTGGCCTTGACTTTGGTAAATATCAGTTGGGTGGAAAGACATTCCATAAACTCTGCTAAATTCCAGAGTCAGGATGTTTGTTACTCATAAGAAACTGGCAAGAAGGTTGAAATGAAACTGGCCAGGCTGCAGGAAGTTTTATTAGTTTCCATTTTGCCAAGCCTAAAATTCCCAGTACTGCAGTGTATGACTTGAAGGAAAACCAAAATAGCTACATACACAATCCATCACAAACCTTTTCATTTTTTTAACCAGCAAAAGGAATCATCAAACTCTGATTTTCTTACTAGCTTTGTTCAAGTAATTTCCCTCCAAAGATGATGCACTACTGCCGAAAAAAGGACGCTTTCTTCATTACTACACTGTAAATACTGATAATGGCTGCTAGGTTTTCCCTAAAAGTAAATTTGATCCCTACTTACATGTAGTGTGGAAACAGGTTTTTCTGTCAGATAAGAAAGCATGTAACCATGTTTACACTATACAGAAAAAGCCTGAAGGGAATTGGGAGAGAGGGGAATCTAGCTACATCGCTTTTAATGGATGAGAGAACTGTAGCCTTTTAGTAGCGGTCTGCCATTTTGAGAGTTTTTTATTCCATGGGCAACAAATGGAAGTAGTTTCTAATCACAGGTTGTGAAGTTGGCAATTTTCATTTGGAGTGTCAAGAGTAATTTTTCAGGAGAGTACTGTAAAAGGTCAAGGAAGTAGAAATGAGTGAAATAATGTAGAAATTGTTAAAAAGCCCAAAACCTGTTTATAGACCTTTCCCGCATTACGCTCCAGTGAGCAAACATAAAGACATGAGGACGAGGCTAGGATGGACAATCTCATACAAATCACTGTATTTTGTCCACCCGAGCCTCGAGTTGGTGCCTTTGTTTAAAGGAATGTGGGAAAGGTCTATTATTGTTCAGTAAAACCATCTTCTTATCAAAGGGCTGATCATCATTGCAATTATGTCAATTAATGAATTAGGTTGGTAAAATTTGCTATGCTTTGTGTTGAAGTAGTTCTACTTTCTCAACCTATCAGAGCTGAGACCATTGAATTGTACTGTGCATTGTTCAATAATCAGTACAGTTACTTGCACTTTGCTGTACTGCATTGTTATTTCTTCGGTTTTGCTCTAAAGGCACTCGATTGAAAACTGCCATATATTTACCAGGCATTAGCACAGAGTACGTTTGTGTCCCCAGAGCTCAACATTGTTTCATTTAACTTTTCACTTAAAGTGACCAAAGTGAAAAATTCACCCAGAAATCAAATTTCATTTTGCAAAATCTTAGGCAACAAGTAGCACTGTGCAGAAGCTGTGCCAAAGAGGTTTCACTTGAATGGCAACACTGTACGATTTTGTCCACACATTTTAAACTTGAGTAACAATAATAATCTCTTCATAAGATTGTTGTAGGAGTGAACCATAGTTCGCATTAACTTTTTTATGCATACTTTTCGTGGAGCCTGTCAATTTTGGGGCATTATATTTTGTCAGGTTGTAACCATAAGTAATTTTGCGATTGATTGGCCACGATTGTCAGGGTGTTGTTTCACTTTGCCAGTAACACTAAATGTAATTTAATTTGTTTTCAGTTTCATTTACAGTCTTTTAAATTATTTTGTCTAATTTTATAGGAAGCATTTCATGGTTATTGTAAGGTTCACAACCTAGACGCAAAAAAAGACTTAAGAGCTTTCTGCATATCCATGCACATTAGCTGTCTCTTTATCATCCCTCTTTTAGAAATCCTCCACTTCTAAGGAAACCATGCTAAATGTGCTTAGCTTAATCTGAAGTGAAGTATTTCCCAATGGCTCTCCTGAAATGCTCTGTTTTTTTTAGAGTGCAAGAAAAGTAACTCCGCTTTGCGAATATTTGCAAAGTGCATTCCGCGTTCTCTCGCCGTCCCTGTTACTTTAATGACTTTAAAAATACAACCTTTATGTAATAGTTGTTATTGAGGACGCACAGGACTGAAAATTAGTTTTAATGTTTCCCCTATGCATTTGTTTGATGAAATTAGATTGTCTTTGTTGTTAAATTTATTATATTGGCCTTTCCTGTAGGCGCAGTTTATTTATACTTGCTGTGCGGGGTGACTGGTCATGCCGTGACCTCGACTGCCGCTGTGTTTTGACTGGTCATGCTGTGACCTCGATTGTCGCTGTGTTTTGCTGCCGTCGAGGAGCCCATGCTGTTGCAAACTCCTGTTGGCGTTGTTGCTGTGCTGTCTCCTGATTTGTTGCTGTTCATCGCTCACTCTGTTCAACTGATCACGTGTTCTATTGAGAACCAAAGTTTTAACCGATTTTGGTCGATTTGGTTGATCTTGCGAAAGACTGTAGCCTGTGAACGCAAACGTATTTCCAGTCGTTGCATTTCTCCACTCGAAAACTTTTCGGGTGGAGAGAAGGGACGACCAGAAAAACTTCCGTGTTCGCGGGGATAGAATGCCCATAGTCAGTCCAAGACTTTCTGAGTGCCGGAGCGAGTAAAACAGTACCACAAAACCCATCTGATGTTACCGATTTTACGCAAAAAAGCAGTTTTTTACGGTTTTTATCAAAAGCAGGAGTCCAAATTTGTATAGGTAATAGCATGATTTGTAGTGATATTTGGCATAAATACCACGAGTGATATTTCAAAATTGTTATACGTAATTTCACGAGCCGTTAGGCGAGTGAAATATGAGACAATTTTGAAATATCACTAGTGGTATTTATGCCAAATATCACTACAAATCATTCTATTATTTGTTTATACTACTGCCCACATAAGGTTTGTAATTTTTACGTTTAGGTATTTCAAATTAAGCTGAAATACCACTGCTCTAAGCCAATCAAATTGCAGAAATTTCTCATGTAGTAGTATAAATTGCCCCCAGGCATACATTTTTTTTTACATTTGCAATTTTAAGATCACATACTTTTGAGAGTTTCAACGGATTTTTTTGCTTGCAACATTTTGGGGTTTCATTATGTTCAGTTTAACGAGTCGACATAAGAAGACGTATTTATATTTCAATATTATGCATTACGCACAGCAATTTGGCGTGACATCGGTAAAAAAGTCTTATCGGGACGGTTACTGTGCAAAATCTCAGGTAAGAAAAGTTAACGAAAAGAGGAGGGAGCGTTGCGTGAAAACCCAAATAACAGGTCAGCACTGAGATACCACACGTCGTTTTCAACCGAGCCAAGAGCTGGCTGAAAAATTTGATCAACCAAACTAACCAAAAACTTTTTTTTCTCAATAGAACACGAAAATGCCCAGCCAATCCAACCTACAGACAATGGCCGATTTCAGTAGAATACTGCCAAACATAGTGAGGATTCATTTACAGCACACATGATTATTTTGGATCTTGAAAATAATAACGAAATCCAACGTGCAAATGCGACGGCTGTACGCGAATTTTGCAAATTCACCATTTGCACATCTCCCAGAATACACTTTGTTTGCCCCCAAACTTTTGCGTAACCTTTGTTTTTCATTTCCCCTGGGTATTTTAGTCGTTCCGAAAGAAATTAAAAACAGTGATTGTGCAAAATTTTGGAGGCCAAACGAGGTGTTTTATGGGAGAAGTGCAAAAGGCGAATGAATCTACCCAAACCAAACGCCGGTTCTGTTTCAAAAGCGGCCAACAAAACAGGCAAAACGCACATATTTTAACACAAATTCGGAAACAGACAAACAAAAAAGAAACGAGACAAACGCCAGACTGATTTTCTGCTGTAGAGGTCAGAATGACGACTCGCGCGTAGAATTTTAAATTGTAAAAGGCCAAAACATTTCAAAGTATAGTAAGGAAAGTCGCGGTTTCGTTGTTGAATATATTACCGCCCATGGACTTATAGTTATTGGTCGCAAATTAATTTTGGTGAGTAGATATCAAAATAGGGCAGAAAAGTTTTAACAAGGTCAAGCCCTTGTGAAGCCAGTGCTCATTACTCGAGAAAGAACGTCTAAAATTCATTTTTTTAAAAATCCTAAAGTTAAAACAGTATCGTATAAAAGTTCTAGTAAGAGATTTCATTTAAATGGTCATAATATGAGATTTCCTTCACAGACTGAAAATTTAGGACATAGGTGTATGTCCAAGAGAGAAAAATTATGGGAAGGCTGAAATTTCCCGGTCCTTGCACCACGTCCCAATTTGGTCGAAAGTTTGGTTCAAAAACTGGCCAAGTGTAAAGACCCCTATAAACACCAAAACTAGCGACATGAATTCCAATTAAAGCTGAACAGTTTTCTTAACCCATCCTTCATTACTCCCTTTTCATACTACACTTCCTTTGCCCTCTAAAATTGTGCAGGTGTCAGGGTACTGTTTTCAGTTTCTCTAAATACGATTGAGCTGCAAAGGAAAGGTTAAAACTGCTTTACTGCGCTTTTCACAAACATGCGAACTCTAAAGTTCAAAAGCCGCCTTCACAATTGCGTTTTTCGCTGCCGTCAATCATAATTACGATCACAGGCAACGAACCTTGAAACACAGAAACACACAAAACGGATCGAAATCCACCAATCACAAGTCAGAAATCATGACCTTTTGAACCTGTTGAAGTAAAGTTTTGTTTCCTAAAGGCTGGTTTTCACTGGCGACGGAGTCGGAGTCGTAAGAGCGCTTATGACCTAGTGAAAATCAAAAATCGGAGTCGTAAGCAGAGTCAGAAGAATCAGAACGTTTCCATTTTCTTCCGACTCCGCTCACGACTCCGTCGCTTACGTTCCGCTTATGATCTAGTGAAAACTAGATTGTCGGAAGCAGAAGCGGAAAGATAAGCCAATCAGAATGCACGTTCCCACGCTTTGTGATTGGTTTGGTTCTTCTGCCTCTGCTTCCGACTCCGACAATCTGGTTTTCACTAGATCATAAGCGGAACATAAGCGACGGAGTCGTAAGCGGAATCGGAACGCTGTTTTCACCAGATCATAAGCCCGACGCTTCTGATTACGACTCCCGACTCCGTCGCCAGTGAAAAGCAGCCTTAAGAGGTCCGTTAAGATGATTGACGACAGCGAAAAGCGCAATCGTCAGTTGGCTGTTGAACTTCAGAATTCGCATATTTGTGAAAAGCGCAGTAAGTGTGGGGGGCCAGCAAACGGTGAATGTCTTATTCACGACATGCACTTTAACACTTCTGAATTGAGAGAAAGTCCAGCAGTCTGGATCAATTAGGTGTTCTTGCTCATCACCACTTGCTAACGTTAAACTTTGCACCTCTCGGTGGTTTAATGAGAAGCTTTCCTACAGGAGTGCAGCAAATATGGGAGGTTAAAAGTAGGAGGGGAAGAAGAGGTCTCTTGGTCAAGAGCTCGTGTCGATTTAAAGAGTTCAGTGAAACGGCCGTAAAGAATAATCTAGAAGGCTTTTCCATACGCTGGCCGCCTGATCTTCTCAATTCGGGAGACCCTAGAAACGTGCTTCACCAGTACATCATGGTGGTTAGGTAGTGGATTGGCCTCTTCTGTTGGAGTAAGATTTTTCAGGTGCCCTGACGCGCCGTTAACCATGCCGGACAGTAGCCAGTTTGTACAGCTGCACCCGTCACCTCAAATTGTTTTAGGGGGAGTGGGGCTGTACACAGGCTACTATAACTGCAGTTTCCTCATTAAGTCACGGGAATAGTCACAAACGATTTCCTGTTGAGACACCACTGCATTAACCAACCGCGATTGGTGAAGACATTTTGAGAGATAATGAACTACATAGGTATTTGGAATATCGCGGAGAGGAGGTGGGTGGCTCAAAGGGCTTTTTCTAATTGTTCTCTTTTGTATGATGACAGTAGAAGGAGCAGAAACAAGTTAAGTGTGAATCACGACAGCGCTAGTGGTAGACTTTTTTCTTACATGGAAATTTTTTTGCAAAGATTTGAAGAAGATGGTACCAAAGTGACAAAGGCGAATATTAAGTTAAATAAGAGGTCCGTTCGAAACGTGTCGAGAGTTGCAAGATTTTAGTGCAGTCATGCGGCTTAAATACACAGAGGTCTCTCACTCGAATCAAGTTGTCTTGTCTCTGTATCAGTGATCCCTAAAGAACCCAGTGGGGTAGATATTAAGGCGTTCACATTACCTGATTGGAAAGGAATGTCACTTGATTAATCCATCAAAAGAAACCAGGAAATTCCAGGTGGAACAACAAAAGTAAGTAAACAATCTTCCAGAGGCGCATAGGACTTGCAAAAGTAGAACGCTTTGAATTTTTCCCATACGGTAAGTAACCTGGTCTTGTTGCAGCAAATCGGAATGCGTTACTTCTTTCCGGAAGCACTAACTCTAACTTGGCTGAGAGTAGTTTCAAAACAATTTAAGTATTGTGAAATCGATTTGCTCATTGGTGGTCGAATTCTGAAAGCACTTGCGGTTTTGTCACGCATTTTTAACTGATATCCCCCCCAAGCCCCATTGGAATCCTCAATAATACACTGTTTAAGCGCCAAATTGTTTTCAAATTCACCTGGAGTGGACTGCACACGGTATTCCCAAAAGCATTTGCAGACAATCACTTGTGCCAAAGTTTGGGGGCAAACAAAGTTCGCAAATAGTCAATGTGAGGAAAACGCGGGGTTAAAGCTACGGTGAAGTGGGCAACAAAAAGAGCTACTTGTTGTAACATTGCTTCAGGTAATGCGAGTTTTGCCAACCTCGTTCAAACCTGTATGGTGCAAGGTTGCGTGAATATCAACTTCTGATTGGATAACATTAGGCGGGTTTTACGCCACTTGTTGCAAAGCAAGTGTGTTTTTTTATAGGCAGGTAAAACACGCAACATGTATGCACTTTTTTGCAAAAGGTAGAACTACTCTCTACTTTTTGCGACAACTTTTCGCAACCTGTTGCAAGACAGATTTGATTGGTGGGTGGTAAAACGTACAACATCGTTATTCAACTCGTTTTGCAGCAATGTGGCAAAAACAATTTTACAAGTTACACGCTTTTGTTGGCCGTCTTACGTACCTTCATACCATGTGATGCGTCAAAATCTTTTGGTAGACGTCATGTGAAAACCAACAATAAAAGCAAGAGAAACATGGATAATTTGTTGGCAATAAGTTGATGTGTTAACACAAGTTAACATAATCAATATACGTTAGCTAAAGTTGAAAAATGAGTGAGGTCGAATAGTTCCTCAAAACGAAAATAAGTGTTGGCATCTTTTTGCCACTATTGACCTGTGGCAGCCTTTAAAAAATAAATACTTAAACGGTTACGTCATCCACCTAGACTGGGTTCGAAGCACTCTGTATCTAACCTGAGAAAACACCCGACATTTGGCGACGCTACCACTGGTTTCCCCGCCAAATGACGTCTGAGGAACGAGCGCAAAAATTCCATACTCATGGCACTGATGATGCGTCACTAACCAGATCTGGGTATTGCTTCTGATTTGTCGCGCCGCGTAGGAAATTTGATTCAACCAATCTGAAGCACTAGTGACGCGTCATCAGTATGAAATTTCTGCGCTCGTTTCAGCATCGCAAAATGTTGGCAGTTTTCTCAGGCTATGCACCAGTCAATTCCAGCTGCGCCCATGCCCCTCCCCTCCGGGCATTAGCAGTTTGGTCTTGGATGACAAATTCCCTGGGGCTGGGACTCTTGAGGCTGACAAATGCCTGCGGTGGGGGCAAATGCCCCTTCCTCATTGAACACTGCAGCAGTTTTCATTCATCACAGAGTAGAGTGGTGTCACTTTAAGCATTTAATGTGCGATTTTTCGTTTCTGTTAACGTCTACCTAACCGACGTTTGATTGTTCATGTTAATGACTACGCACGCAACATTACTACTTCATGATTCTCAAGTTCTTAGTGTTATTTATCGTGTTTGGAATTCTTGCTTTTGTTGTCAAGAATAAACTGACAGTAAAGGTACTAGTCTTCTGTGAAGTTATCTTCAGTATAGTTAAATAATTTGAAAAAGTAAAGAAGATCCTCAAATAATAGCAGATCATGGCTCAACCTCGGTGTAAGAACCTGTTAAACTCACGGGTGACGTAAAACAAAGAAGTAAACACAATAGAACCTAGAAAAACAAAAGGTGCAAAACAAAGAAAAAGTTCACAGGTTCTTACACCGAGGTGAACCCCAGATCATAGCAGTATTTACCTTTCAGTTTCTTGATCAACAGAAAGTTGATGGACAGTAACCCAAAAAATAAGTCGTTTTACATTGATAGCTCCCGATTTCTCTACGTAAGTTCTGCTTGATTAGCCTGCGGAGAGCAGACGCTTTTTTCGGTTTCCCGCCGAGAAGAAAAACAATGAAGAAATGCACGGATGAGTCAATCTGGGAAACTGCCTGTGCTTCCAGAAAAATCCTCCTTATTTTGGGATATTACCGTAAATCCTCTATTAAGCCCCCCGGGGGGCTTATTTTTTTCAAGCACTTCTGAGGGGGGGCTTAATAGAGAGGGGGGGTTATTTAATTTAGCGAAACGCATCACCTATAGCAAAAATACCGTGGTATGAGACAGAGTAGACTTGCGTGTTGTACAATTAAACTTGTGGTTCCCGGGCGATACACTGCTTTGTCTAACGACAAGAAAATGGTGGCAATTCTCCACAGAGAGCTAGAGCGCAAAATTGAGAAAGTTAAGGATATGAAGTTGGAGGTCATGCCGTCGAAGACCAAAAACAATATGAACTTCCAGCCTGAATAAATCATAACTGATCAGTCCACGTTAATCGTTAATTTTTTTGTGAAGAATAAGGATTGGGGGAGGGGGAGGGGGGGGGGCTTAATAGAGAGGGGGGGCTTATTAACTTTCCTCCTCTGAAAAGGGGGGGCTTATTAGAGAGGGGGGGGGGCTTATTTGAGAGGGGGGGCTTAATAGAGGATTTACGGTATTTTAAAAGCACGTTCATGCCTTTTCGATTAAAAGCATGAGTCGTATTTATGAGTTTTATCCTCGCGTCCACACACTAAAACGATAAAAAAATCGAGGTTCCAAAAGTACCCTCGAAAGTATTGCTTAGTATGAATGATCAAAGACGATGAAAACAACGATAGTATAGACGCGTGATAGTACCTCGGTGTTTTTTGTGTTTTATAGTGTGGACACTGTGTTTAAGATAGATCTACACGCCCCGGGGGGGTGGGGTACTCCCTATAATGGCCTATACGGGGAGGCTCAGAAGTTCTAAACAAGGTATGTGAAAGGGGCGGATTATTTGAGGATCTCTATTTATCAATAGAAGGTATATGAAAGGGGTACTTTTTTTTGTAAAAAATGGTATATCAAAAGGTAAGGGGCTAGACCTCGGGGCGGAGCCTCCCCGTGTAAACATTTGTTGAGTACCCCTCAGGGATCTACACGAGATTATGAGGGATGCTTCCGAGCTGCGTGATTATATATTGTGTTTTTATCATCTTTCACAGGCCAATGTAAAAATCGTGGGTCTCAAAAATTTGGATCCGATTTCGACAATTCTTTTAAGGAAAGTTTCCTTCTCTTTGTGTATTTCTTTCCGTTTAGGACTATTGAACTTTTGATACAAAGTCTCGGATTTTTAAAAAGAGGTCTGGTCTAGCTCGGAATTATAGAAGACCACACTTGCATGCAACTCTAAAATTAATTCTTAGGCCTTTGTTGAAAGACCTTTCTTCATTGTGATCAAAGTAGACCTTAGCCTCCTACGCAGACGTTCTATGATGAAGCCCGAATAACCTCTGCGTAGGAGGCTAAAAAAGTAGACCTGTCGAAGACTTAGTCGAAAACCTCATCGCAGGGAGTTTCGTGCAGCTAACGAGACATAAGATACATACAATAACCTGAACATTTCAACTGATCATTCCACTTCTGAGAAATAACTCGTGGCAGTGAAACAGACTAACAGCAAGTACTCTGGTTGGTTGTCTGCAGCTGTACTATGGAGAGACCCAATATTTCTTGAGCAGCTCAATTTTTAAACTGAGCACATAAAGTGCAACCACTCTTTCGCGGCCGGAATCAGGCAATATCTGCGCCAAAGAAAAGAGCCCTTACGAACCCATCCTACTACAAAGGCATCTCGCTCAACACCTAACAGCAAAGATTGCTTAAAAAGCTTATTTTAGCGCCCTAGCCTTGTGTTCTTCCCACAAATGTTTTGAGGAAATTTGTCGTTACCTGGTTATAGATTTCAAGACTGGGAAGTTGACTCAGTCTGTCGGGTGACCATGTTCGAAGTCCTTCTTAGTCCACTGTGGAATTTCCTGCCCGTATCGTTTAGACCGATACGGGGCGCTATATTTCAAAACCAAAGCCTTACGTTGTCCAATTTCCGACTGAGATAGCGACTTCTTCAACATTCAAGCAGATCTACAGTCCCCTATTTATTCAAAATCGTTGAGGCTGTGTACCCTCCGGAGGGGAATCCCTTATGTAAGCCTAATAGGTATGTGCAGCCCCATCGGGTAGGGTTTTTCGCTGTTTTGGTCTGAAAACGGGTCTGATACACTTTGCCCACTTTGGTCTGGAATCGGGTATGGTTTTCGAGGGAACTACGGGCGAGTATGAAGGTTTTTATCGTTTCAATTCCAGTGAGTAAGAAAGAAAGAGAAATATGCAAATTCGAATCGAATTTGAGGAATTTTTTTGTTTGCGCTCTAATCTAAGTAATGATAACATAATTTCTGCCTAAAGGCCAGGTCTGAAAACGGGTATGGACTTAAGTGGTCTGGTCTGAAAAGGGGTGTGGAAAATGACCTTTTTGGTCTGAAGTAGGGTCAGGATTTAGAGAACCGGGCGGCACACCACCACCAAGAATTCCCAGGAGTACTCCCCCCCCGGTGTACCATTAGCGTGTCTCTCATTTGACCAGCGCAACAATCACTGAAAGGGCTCTTTGCAGTATATAAAAGGAGAACTAGGAATGGGTAACGAGCACAGGAATGGGAACATAAAAAAACTTTGAAACATTGAAAAAAAACCTAACTTGAACCCTAACCCTATCAGTAACTTCATGAGCCATTCTCTGTTTTGCTCCCATTTTTTCTTGTTACTTGTTCCCGAGTCTGCTGTACAAAAATTGAGACGGTTATGGCTCCCAAACGGCGCTCAAATTTTTCGACGGTACCGGTGTCACAGTGATATGTGTTCGGGCGGACAGTGTTGTGTTTCTCCTCCGCCCTACCCTTTCAAATTCTCTCAGTTTGCTTTCCTTGCTAATTCGAGGCCGGCACTTCTTCCATCGTTAATGCTGCACATGGCGTGATGAAATGGTGAAGTCAAAGAGTCTCGCTTACTACTGTAGCTTAACTATGAGAAATGCATGTATCTGCCTTGAATGCTCTGGATCGCACGTGGATGGACGCCGTAAGACCTTCAGGATTTAATGATAAAATGAACAATTAAACTTGTCTGATATCGTGGAGGGAGCACATCACTATCGTGACACTTCATCAATCGCAATGCTTAAGACTTTCCTAGCCTGGGACCAGGCTCCGCAGTGGGGGAAAATGGCAAACTGAAACGGGGTCAAATAGGAAAAATATTGGCGAGCAAAGCGAGTCGAGCGGTATCCGAGCGGTATCCCCAGACTACCTATCGGATCGCTTGGCTCGCCGAATTTTTTTTTTTCGCCAACGCCTTTATTTTTTCTCCTTTTTCCGACAATGCGGAGCCTGGCCCCAGGCTAAGACTTTCAAGGCTTTATCTCATAGCATCAGACGTATTTTCTACCCGAGAAACACGTCTCACTAGGGATATGTGTTCGGGGGAACACATATCACCGGGAAACACTGATATCACTGTGACACCGGCTAAAGATTTGACCTCGATGGCTAGACCGGCGTTCCGTACGGCTAGCGTGGTTCCTTGTGAACGGAACATCTAGACGCACGCACGTATTTTCGACCAACCGTGTCCGAAACACAGCATTTGCTTAGAGTAGACCAATGGTGACCTACCATGCAAGGACGTATCGGAACCATGCCAAGGGAGAACCTATATCCCTTTTCAGATCCTACGTACTCTTGTGAATCTTTCTCGACAACATATCTAGTGAGTTTGCCGGGGCCGCATTCGTAGTAGCTACAGGTGCCCTTAAGGCGACTGGCGAATGAGGTGGTTTACCAAATCTGATCTCAGGCTAATATATAGATTTAGCCAGGCCTCAAAGCGTCGCTCCAGTTATTTAAGTTATAATTTCAGAAAAAAACTTGTCTAAACAACAAATCGGTTAACTTTAGGGGAGATCCATATGACTTTTAGGGGTGGGGCTGGCTGATTTTAGAGAAAAAAAATAGTTTGCAAAGAGTGCAAGAATAAAACAAAATGTAAAATGTTACACCCAATAAATAGCAATCACCTTGGACCACAGTGGATTAGACACGCAAACAAATTCTTCCCAAGCAAAATGACCTATTTGCCCACCTACAACACCTTTATTTTATAAGATTAAGTAGACAGTCCCGAAATATAACTTTATACTATAAAGGCCGTTAAGACACGATAGTCCTCGGTGGTAGCCAATTTACACGCAGTACTAGTAAAACTTATCTTTTTATCTTTCTGTATATTTCATCTAAAGGAAAGGCCAAAATGAAAACTGAATCAGGCCGGATTTTTTGTGTGTACGCTACAAGTTTACTTTACAAATCTGGTGCTGGTAGCGCGTAAACCAGCCTTTTTACATCATCTCCGAGGTAAACAGAACTATCAGGCGTTGTTTGTTTATCGTTTAGACCGCGGAGAAAATTACTTATAATTCTGCAGTTTTACAGAACAATCTTACAAGACAAATTACACTCATTCAATATTCCTGAGGACGGTCGAAGCGCGCGTTTCCCTTCCACAACAAATTATGAATTCAAAATGACAACAACATAAAACGTTAATACAAGTATAGAGAGAATGCACCATTAGACGGGACTGTTCAGTCAGGTCATTAAATAATCGGCCTTGAGCAAAAACCTTCGAAAATACTTACCGTTTTAATACAAATTTCCAAAATCACCCGTCCGCTTATATATATTAGCCACTTCTGAATTTTGCCAAGCTGAGTCCAAACTTCCAGGGCGAACACTAGTAGAAAGAGGTCTCAGAATCATTTTCGATTGCATTTTACATTAATTTGAGTTCTCCTGCATGCGATGTTCATGTACGACTGAAAACAACAACCGGAGAAGCGATTGTCAAACAAGGAAATCCTGGTTGGTAAGTAAATGGAAGATGCCTCAGTTTTCGCATGTTTTCATTTCGTTCAAGTGAAAAGTTTCCCGGAGTTGAACGGAACGTCTGAAAAGTTAGTGCTGTTCTTATTGTCCGGTCGGAATGTTTCGAACAGAATGAATTTGAGTTCCATTCAGTCTATAGTCAAACCTTCAGTTTGGTACCAGTTTCGGGCTTTAAATTTGCAGGGAATTGTGTTAATGAGTCTAAATGGTAAACGCGATTCCCGAACGAGTTGTTTAACATTTGCCCAATCCGCAAACCGACCGCTTTGCCCAAGTAAACGTGGTAAACAACCTTCATTTCCACAAAAGGAAACATACCATTGAATTAAGGGAAGAATATTTCCAATGGATGCTCACGTCAGATTGCAGTTCATTAATAATGTGAAAGTATTGTAAATTTTCCGACATAAAGCCGGGCTTTCAAAGATAATCCATAAAATCCGCTTAAAATCCTCAACTCCAAAAATATGTCCCTACACTAAATGACAAATCTCAGAAGAAGTTCCACATGCTCCCAAAAACCTTTGGTTCTTTCATGGAGAAAGGAAAAACAGATGAAAACAGCTTAACCTTATTAGACAGTGTGTGAACGTAAACAGGAAGCTATATTTTCTTGCAGGAATTTAACCCTACAACAGCGGATGTATGCAGTTCAAGATGTCGGGAAGAATACGCCCAAACTTATCAAAACGTGTTTACCAAATACGGACCTTATCGTCTTCATGTTTGAAATTTTCCTAATACAAACTTTCTTGATATTTGGAGTGGCCTGTAATCTCAAGTAAAAGGCCAATGGTGTATTATTTCTTTTGATTCTTTTAAGAGGCAGTCAACATAGTCATAATCAGGCCGCCTGGTTTTGCCGTCAGCGTCAACGTGTGGTGACAAGCCTTTTGGGGTACTTGACCGAAAAGGACAAATGCAAAAAAAATTCATTTTCTGAATTGACGAATTAATGAGTTAATGTTTAGTTGCATATCGTTGGTTAAGTTTCTCATTTCATGTTTTACTGTTCACACAAGAGCTCACGGCAGTGAGTAAGTTATTGAACGGCATGAAGGTTACTGTATATTTAAACTGTGAAACACAAGAAGATAATACGAGGTACTGCTATAGGTTTTGAGATGTTTCGACAAATAAGGGATATATAAACCTGATATATGAGTTCATTGCTTACTACGGCATTAGTTTAAGTTGACACTTCTAGTTCTTCTCAGATCGTGGGCCTTACTGAAATTATCTCAACTACTTTAATGTTCAATGAAATGTGCCGTGAAAGAAACAATGAAGTCTCCTCTTTCTTCCATGCAAAAATAAAGCAGCATACGGCCAAGCTAAAAATGACCAATTTTGACTTAAAATGGGAACTTTTGTCAAGGTTTTTGGTTCTGTAGATGACTCAGCAAGATGGTACGGCTTTATCAAGTCAAACTTGAAGGATTGACGTTCAATCTTAAGCTGTCTTACTGTAAAACCGTGAATCGGTTCTTTCCCTTTTTAACCGAACGGCTGCTTGTTTTTTATAAAGTCTTTCATTTGAAGACGGATCGCATTCCGGCGAACAACGCAGAAAGACAGCTGCCATTTTGAACACTAAAACTCTTCCTTTGTATCAATGAACAGCCAATTCGTATCTCATGCTTAGATAATTGTGAAGTACTTGTGCCTGAGTCTGAACTCAAAATGGATTAATGGAACAACGAGAATTAGCTGACGTGTAAGAAAGGTATTAAAAACAAACCCACACGACTTTGGCCTTTAATTTAACTTCTCCGTCTATAACTGAGTGACGGTTTACCGTAATTGACTGAGCTTAGAAAAAACCGTCTTGGCCATCTTCTCATCAGTTTACCATTGAGCTAACTAAAATCATTTTCTGCAAAATTTAACAAGACTGAAGGAGCCACTAAGCCAACACTTATTAAGGAAAAGTGTGACCAAAATAACACTGACTAAGCTGGTGAATAAGTTCCTCACTCGAAGTAACAATTTCCCTTTTCAACCTCTTCCTCTTTTGGTCTATCGAACAGAAAAGGTTTAAAAAATCTCTCCCCGCGTTCTTCCGTCCCTATGTCAATTCAAGAAGAGATAAGTTATCTAAGGACAAACGAGGAGAAAACGTGGCATATAAAATTAAAACACAAGATGTACAATTCCTATAGAATTGCGACAAAAATCTCTGAAATCGGTCTTTTTAAAACGTGCTACTTATCAGGATTGACAAGCGAGCGTTGGTTTTCTTTCATAACTTTTTATTACTAATGATGACATACAAGATGATGCTTATACGCTTTACTAAAGTGCAACATTTTTATCTCTTTTAATATCTCTTTTCTTTTTATCGTAGATAAAAACACGCACTTATTTGGCCATTGCAACATGATGGTTTTTATCTGGGTTTTATTCAAATATTTGACTTATTTGGCAGGCGTCTAAAGGGAATTATGTTTACAAATGAAAATTACGAACTACAAGTTCCTGTCGAGTTCTCGCCGAATTTTTACCGTTCCTTTCGCGGGTTACATCCTTTTGCCTCTAGTGAATTCGCAGTTATTCTCGTGGAATTAAGACGTTGATATACATCTTGGCGTAAAGATATCGAAAGTTACATTTCTACTTGCGAAATTTTCTTAACTCGACAGAGGCAACTTCAGTATTTTATTTACAATTATTATTAAAAAAAATTGCAAAAGCGTGCGGCGTGCGTCAATACATTCTTGGTTTTTAGGCAAGTAACCCAAGTGAAGACAAACCCACGTTATACAGCGGAGGATTTTAATTAACTTCAACTGTTCGACGATCATTTACCTTTGGGCACAGTGATCGATTTTTTTTGCCTTGTAGAATACTCCACGGGGCAGAGGATTATTAAAGAAATTCAGCCGGTCAAATTCTAAAATACTCGCTTTTCAATTCACTTCGATTTTTCACCAACGCGCAAAAATCTCGACTGCAGATCGCTCAGCTAGGATAAACATTTTCCCCGCTTAAACTCTTGATTTCGCAAGGGGAGATCGATTTGTTACTACAGACGTGATATTCCACGAACGAAATAAATGGCTCAAAACTATCGCAGAAAAAACACGTAAAAAAAAGTGTCCGTAAGTACATGTAAACTATAAATTTATTTTCACCTTTAAAACGTTATTCTTCTTTTTCTCTGTACATAATTTCAACTCAATGGCCGCTTTAGGCCTACAAATAAATGAAACCTACATAAGTAGGCAGTTTATTTTTATTTACTCGCCGAATGAAATATTTTACTCTCAGGAAACAAAAAACGTAACGAATAAACGGTAGATGGCTATCACAAAAAAAAAAACAAGGATTACTTACATTCTAGAAATTACTAACAGACCTCAATTTACATCTTTTCAGTTTCGCCAAGAGTATTGTTTTTAAAATATCCTCTACTTTTAGCTGAAAACTTATCAATATCGTCTGAGCTTCGCAAAGTTTCAATCAATGACGTTTTTTATGTGAACATAAATACCGGCTCGGTAAATTTACAAACTTGTCCAAAGCGCAGTTATACACGCTTATATAACATCGCAAGGAAATCTCCAGCTTAATTCGTAGCAGTTTAACGGACCTTACAAGTAGTTATCTATAAGAAAATATATTAAAGTGATTGAGAACACTCTGTCAGTCAGTCAGTCACAGTTCGACTCCGCTACTGATCGTCTTTCGCTATCAACAGCGGGGCACACTTTTATAGAGCCATAAATCTGCAACTTAATTCTCGCTTGCTCGCCACGGGCGCTCACTCTTAGTAAAAAAAGAAAGCTAATACTTTACAGTAGCTTAACGTACTGTGGAGTTAAAGTGGTAAACGTGACTTGCGTAAACCAAAGATCCTGATCCTAAACAGGGTCCAACAGTAACTTCAAACTAAGATTACCAAACGCCAACGCAACCATTACAAACAGCCGAACTACGACTTTGGTGGTCGCGGGAGCACTCAATGCTACAGTTTTCACATAACGACAGTGATATTATAAATTAAGGACTTGCTAGCTATTAATGTTTGCCCTCTTCCAGCTAATAAATTTGTGAGATTTGCCTTCGAAAAGACGGCAGCCCTTTAGAAACGCTTATCTTTCGGAGGTTCTATCGTTAACTGACCAAGTCATTTGCTGCTAACTAGAGCTGCGGAACAAAAGTCTTTAGACCGTGTTCTAAGCTTTTTAGCATTTCATCTTTGGCGAAAGAAACCTTTATCAGTGAGGCATTCTTTGACAGTTACAGTGACAAAGTTCGATGTTACATCAGTGATGAAGATTTGATCAATCAGCGGTTTTCGCCAGGACTTGCTGCTATCGTTAGGCATATGACGGTCGTCCGAACCACAAGTCGATGTCACCGTCATCTCAGAAACGAGCGTCTCTCCGTTTTTGCGACCCTTGACTTGCTGTGGAATGCTTTTGCAGGCTGTATCGAAGCCATTGACGGCCGTAATAGCCTGGTTTTCACCACCACCGTTGCGAGAACAGCTTCTGTTTGACTTGAAATCGCTTTCGTGTGCGATCTTGCTAGTGTCACTGACAGGGCAAGCTTTGATGGGTTTGTGGCCGTTGCTCATCAACGTTTGTTGCCTAAACCCTTTGTTTATGTTAGTTTCCGTACCGTTATAGCCTCCCTGATATGCGTGAGAAACATATCTTTTAATTTCGTGTTCTGCTGATTCAAGATAAACTTGATCGGCCTCTTTGACGGTTTCGCGGAGACGAAAAGGTTTTCCGGATATGGCTGCAGTCCTCGCGGGAGAGACATTTTCATGACTGCTTAATCCTTCCCAATTGACCTTTAATTTCGTCTCCGGAGGGACGCTTTTTCTACTGCAGAAATCCTCTCTTTTGTCACTCGAATGCAGGAACTTCGGGAGATGGAAGCTCGAAATCTTCGACTGTTTTTTAATGGAAGTTCCCGCATCAGCGGTCTTGAGAGCTGTCAATTTGTGGTTTGCCAAAGGCTTTCCTGTATCCTCTTGTAATACAGGGAGATCTAGGTTTGCAAAACTGAACTCTGGACCGCCAAAATCTTCACGCTGAACTTTTCTATTTAACTCCTCTTCGTTTCTAATCCTATCTTCGCCTCCAAAACTGGAATCACTGCTTTCGCTTTCATGGCTTATACGGCAGTCTTCATCGTCAACTCCATCCCACTCGTCCAATGCATTAGGTTCGGTTGTTTCAAAATGCGGGGTCTGAAAATATACATGAATATTGCGCAAAATAAATGAAACTAAACATTGGTGAAAGGACAAGGAAAATTTACCTAAACTAGGCCGTGACTTTAATTTATAATTTTGCAGTATTTTAGTTGGGCGCTTGTCGTGATCTTGTGTGGCGGCAACTGAGGTCTGAGTTATTTAATTTGCAATATATCTCTGCACTAAAACATACTGAACACAAACCGTTTCAATCCTCGGTTTTTTCGCAGAAGTTGCAATTCCTCTTTGCCATCTCGAACGCTTTCCTCTTCGTCTCCGGCTGAAAATCAAGTTGATACAAATAATAAGTAAACGCGACAATCATATGCGTAACTTTTAAAGTATATTCAGATGGAAAACTCAGAATTACGACATACGAATTTCAACACTCCAATTTACCTGCCTTCGTAGGCCAGAAGCAGTCGACCGTCAAGAATATTATCGGCAGGTTCCCAGGTGTTGTGTCTGTAAAATTAAAGAAAAAATTGTAATAAATCGTAAGCGGAAAAATATTTTTCGCTCCGAAGCCCAACTGTACTTACTTTGGTGACCAGCCTTTCCACTTCACCAAATACTCGATCTTTCCCTGTCAAAATACAGAGAGAAATTCACATTTAGGGAGCACTTAGCGAGCGAAACATCGTCGAATCGATAACATTATCGACAACTGAATATTCTCACTTTACGCGTTCGCTTTTTTAAGATACATTCTGCAGCGAAAATACCGTCGACTGGCGGAGAATCGTCGTTATTTTCTTGCGCGCCTGCCTCGGCCATGTCTCCACATACACTCATCGTCTATCTCGGCTGGAAATTCAATATTTACTTGGCCCGAGGGAATTCGAATTTCATTCATTGTCCATCCCGTAATATTAACCAAAACAATAAGGCATTACGTCATATGTGGCGGGGGCCTAAAGCCGGCTGTTCGCTCTGGTCATCTTCCTACGTGTAATTGCTTATAATTGCCCTTTTGCACTTGGTTGAAAGGCGTTCAGTTTGTCAGTCTACACAAACGCTTTAAAGAAACAGATTGAAGTAGCTTTGTTGAAGGTTTCACTCCTCCTCGCCAACATTGTTCCAACGTCCTTTGTCAGAAATGGCAATGACGTCACGAAACAAGATTCTGACTGTTTTTCGCAAAACCCTTACGTCAGTACATTTGTTTAGTTTTCAGCTGATTGTGCAGCTTAAAGGCCAGGGTTTAAGCAACGGAGACAGTGAATGGTGTAACTATCATAAAATCAGCTGAACAATTTTTTTCACCTTGGCATGACATTACATGTTCCGTTTTTGTACACAAAAAGCCATATATTAACATCACTAAAAAAAAGAAACGGACTTCGAAGATCCTTGAACTAATAAGTTTTGGTTTCGAGCAACAATTTTCCCAGTTTTCCTAGAAACGTGTTATTACTTCAGTCCTCTAGTCATCCATCGAGAAAAGTTTTGACTTTCTTGTTGCAGAACACGCTGACCTAACAATAACTATATGATGAGTAATCGTTAGATCATCAAAATTTTCCCTTTTAAAACTGATATTAAAAGTAGTCATCCTTTAGTAAAGAGTGAGCAAAATAATATTTGCAAGCACATTGACTGTTTTCCAACCCCCACAATCCTGATTCGGTCTTTTTATTTTTATTCTCGGGTAGATTGGAAACCCGTTTCGTCATGTCGACGTGTTTAGTTTTGCGCTCCAGGGAAACACTGAAATAAATGACTGAAACTGATCAATTCTTTTATGTTTCTAAAACTGCAAAATAAGCACCTCTTTTTAATGTGCGGATTCTCAAGATATTGAGCTGACGTTTATAGAGCATAGGACACCAAAGGACAGTAGGTTTGAATGGTAGGCGCTGATGAAAGCCTAGTCATCCGTTATTCCTTATCCCCACCGTGGGGAATTCATACTCTATCAACACAGAGTTGATAAAAACCAGTTTTTCTTTCTCACTTATGCGTCAAAGCAGAAACACTGGATCGGAACGAACCCCCTTATTTTTGGCTGTTCATCCTTCGCAGGGGTTAATAGCACTAACACATGCATGAGCCTAATATTCATTGCGAAGTGATCAATAAATCACTTCATTCCAACGTGACGTTATTTTTGACGTTATTCCATTTACACTGGATTTGTTTGTTTTCCGACATCTCATCTGAAACTAAGGGACGAAAGCTAAGCCTACTGTACTCATCGATTATTCATCATCGAAAATAACTTCTTATAAACAAATGGTTTCTCGCAAGTAAAATGAAGTTATCGGTACCCTGATCGAAAAAAATAATTCTTTAGAAATTCTTATTGTATTTTTTGCATTTCATGGTGACATGTTCATGAATTTTGTACTCACTTGAGATCGCCTACGTTTCACACTGTGACACTCTAAGTAGCACAGTAATTAGTGGTTTTGTGTGTTAATGCGGTTGCGAAATCTGATTTAATATCGAAGCACATTCACTGCTTTACGTTGTTGTCAACTATTCTAGATGTGACTTTTTTTGAAAATGTAGTTAAAAATAACTAAAAGCAGTGGTTTGCTACTTTGGAGATAGTATTAGTCCGACGACACCAAAAAAAAAAAAAACACTGGTTGTGCAACAAGGTTGTTTTTAGCGCAGTAGCGATTCAAAAATCCGGGTAGATATGTAACATATAGTGCGCTAGTAGTGTATATATACAGCAATTTTATTTCTTTATTTGAAAGCTGGTAAATTTGGAATCGTTTCAAGAGTCATTATTTTAATTAACAGTAAACAGCTAGGTCGAATCGATTATGTGAACAAGGTGAACTCCATAAACTTAGACTTGCAAACAGCAAAGTCAAGTGGCAGGCGCTCTCAAGCATTTGGTTTTTCTCTCGGCCATTGAAATGCCTGCTAGCAGGCGCAAATGAAAAAACGAACCGGCTCAGCATATTACGACTTATTAATAAACGACATCGTTTACAGGTGTAAATATGGATTTTAAATCAATTTCAACTGGATTAGGAAAAAAAGTTAAATCAGGTGAATTTATCAAATATCGCACACCGAAAAAAAAAATTCCTTTATTCAATCGCTCAATCGAGGAAAACAGGATCAGCCGGAAATGTTCTGTGCTTGTTATAGATTGAAAAAAAAAAAATAACAAAAGCTAACAAAAAAATATCTTGGGGTTCAATCGGCGTCACACAAAATATAAAACGCAATTTGTTAATGCCGTATTTAGCACAAAAGTACTAGTCGAGGACACTCTGATTTCTGACTGGAGACAGGACCGCCATTTTACGTGGTTATTTGCGAAGTCTTAGCCATTTGGACGAAAAAGTGGTACCTCCATTTCCCAGTTATCAGTTAGGACCCAGAGTATTGCTCCGGCCCTGGCTGGGGATCGAACCCGTCTAGCGACTAAACTATATAGTCCTAACCACCTGACCCCAGTTGCTGATAATTCCTATAGACTATCTATTTATTAAAACTTCTTAGAGTTTTTGAATGAGTTTTTTGACAGAGTTTGAATGTTGCCACGAACTAGCGGTTACCTATTTTTAGGTCTATTTGGCTGTTTTCCATCCGCGTAGTAATTAATTATGCTTATTTATTTTAAAACCGCGATGCACTCTTCTGTAAAAAACAAATATCAAATGTCGACACGTTTCGTTGTTTACAGCAACGGAGAGAATTCATATTCAGTCTCAAGTCTGATTTTGCAAAATGTTCGTCGTGAAGCTAGTAAATAAGTTGCTGAATTTGGCTGGCCCATCTGAAGGAAAACAGGGATCTCAATAAGCCTCCAATATCACTGTATCTCATTAATCACTCAAGTTAAGCCAAGCAGAATGCAACTTAATAACCTAGCAATATAAACATATACCGCCTTTAACTGTCCAGACTAAATATATCTACATTTTTCAGTGCAAATATTATTCGGCTTAAAAGGCAGGAAGGAAAAAAGTAGAGTTTGCAATCTTATCTTTTTATCTCAGACACATAGAAGTCAGAGAGATGCATAAGGATGTGTTTTTCTTTCTGCTGACAGGGTTTTTTCATGTCCCTTTAATAAACATTTTGACTTGTAACATGATGTGCCAAACTGATCCGGCAAAATCCAAGACATTATATTATCATATCACACTTTGTTTCATCTTGTGCAATACTGTGAATCAAACGTGTCCTTATATATATATATATATATATAACTACTAAATCTGTTTAATAAAGGTTATTTCAAGGTAGAAAACGTAAATGTTTTAAGTGTTGTTTTCTTCTTGCTAGGATGCGTTCCATTGATCGTATTTCGGACTAAGAATACGCTGCAATTAAAAGTTTTGTTGCAAATCTACCTAACCCAATACCTAACCCTGGTTTTTGGCCTACTTAAACGATACATACATCGGTACAGTAAAACCAACATATAAGAACCTAGAATTTTCAAGGTCAGGCTGAATAGGTTCTTATATTTTAGGGTAGATTTTCACAATTCAGGCTGATTAGGTTCTAAAATGGTTCTTATTTTTCAGAGGTTGTCATAGTGTAACCATTGGCAGAAACATTGTACTACATAATGACAAACATTCAAGGTCCAGTGAAGAAGAACATCAATACAATTTCTATATATTTTTAAATAAGATATTAAGATTTTAAATCGTCTGTATTGCAAGGTAGTTTTATGGAAAACATACTTCTAGTGAAAATCCAGACAAATAATGTAAATCAAAGAAAACATACCACACTATAACCTTTGTCAAAAGTTTTTCACACAATTAAAATCGAGAATTTTGACCATCAAAATTCATTGGAGTGATTGTTTTCTATAAGAACCTATTTTTCTTTGCCAGGAACAGGTTCTTATGTTTTGGGTATTTAAATGCCAAATTTCAGCCTGTAGGTTCTTAAATCACTAGGTTCTTATTTGCGGTGTTTTTTACTGTACTTTATTTGAAACAAATTTTGAGCTATTGTTGGTTTTCACATGACGTCACTAAAATTCAAACTAAAAAACTATCGATCCTACCGAGATTTTACGTTCACGATGCATTAGAGCAGCTGAAAACTAATTTTCATACAAATTTTCGCTTCAAAAGGATTCTTGGTTTTGTGATAGAGTACGATTGAATTTCTAAGCTTTTGCGTGACGCGGCATTTACATGACGGCCAAGCTAGCTGTCATGTAGGTTAAAAAAATGACTTATTTTAGGTAATTTTGCTATCTAAACAGTTCATGTATTAGAAAATGTATTACTTTAATGTTTATGAGTTTCTCGAAGAATAAATTCACGCTTTTGTAGCAAAACTCGATAACAGATGTTTCTGTTGGTTTCCGTCCACCATGTTGGAGCTCATCCGGATGAGCTCCAGCATGGCGTCTCCATACAAAGCTCTATAAATTTGGCTAAAACATTTCTTCGGATATCTCGTATAAGAATTATTCCTTCGACCCAAATCTTGGCGAGGGTCTTTGTATATTTACCTCCTTTCATTTCCAAGATTCTGGACTTTATCTGTCCAATGGTTTTGATTTTTATTTTAATCCATTTTGAATGGCGTGACACTGAAAACCAGCAATTGCAAACCAAGGAACGCCAAATGAGTGACCTTTGGAGTTTATTCCTTTTATTATTAACTCTTCTAAAATCTATTCACGAGGTTTTCTTATTAATTTCGTTTAATAGTGAAGAAAAAAAAGAATAATACGACTGCACGAAGAACTTATTGCTGGTTTTCAGTGTCACTCCATTCAAAATAGATCAAAATAAAAATCAAAACCGTCCAATAGATAAAGTCCAGAATCTGGGAAATGAAAGGAAGTACATATACAAAGACCCTCGCCAAGATTCAGGTCAGAGGAATATTTCGTATACGAGATATCCGAAGAAATGTTTTACCCAAATTTATAGAGATTTGTATGGAGACGCCATGCTGGTGCTCACCTGGATGAGCTCCAACATGGCGGACGGAAACCAACAGAAACATCTGTTACCGAGTTTTGCTACAAAAGCGTGAATTTATTCCTCGAGAGACTCATAAACATTAAAGTAATACTTTTTCTAATACATGAACTGTTTAAATAGCAAAATTTCCTGAAATAAGTCATTTTTTTAACCTACATCACAGCTCTCTTGGCCGTCATGTAAATATCGCGTCACGCAAAAACTTAGAAATTCAAGCGTCCTCTATCACAAAACCAAGAACCCTTTTGAAGCGAAAATTTGTATGAAAATTAGTTTTCAACTGCTCTAATGCATCGTGAAAGTAAAGTCTCGGAAGGATCGATAGTTTTTTAGTTTGAATTTTAGTGACGTCATGTGAAAACCAACAGTCGTGCTACTGCCGTGTCGAACTCAATTGATCGAATTAAATTCGACTTTAGCACGGCAGTAGCGCGACGTTTGAAACCAAGTCGTGCTACTGCCGTGTAGCACGGCAAGCCTTGCCGTGCTACACGGCAGTAGCTCGACTTGGTTTCAAACGTCGTGCTACCGCCGTGCCGAACTCAATTCATAAATTACAAATGCATTAGGAATACATTTTAAAGTTTCCTGAACCGTTTCTTTATTACTGTGTTTTGTTTTCGGCAACAGCCGTTCTATTCGACTGAATTAAATTCGACGTCTGAAACCAAGTCGTGCTAGTGTCGTGCTGCAGTCGAGCTACAGTCGAGCCAGCTTAGCACGGCAGTAGCACGACGTTTGAAACAGGCCTAAGTGACATGATTATTTCAGCCGTGAAATTCAGCAGTAAAGTCAACGCTGCGCAGGAGCCGATACTAAAATACTTGTTGCCAGTTACAAAAGAGCCTCGGCGGGCAAGCGAATCACTGAGATCTGTCGGCGGTGTTTTCTTGAAGTAGATGAAAAGTTTTCTAGACTTTAGGGGCTTCTTGACGCTGTTAAGAGCAAATAGCGTTTTGATATGACCAGGGTAGGCTAGATTTTAAATGGCTTAGAGGGCGGTTTTGTCGAACACTTATAAAAACTCGATACATATTGTAACCAGCCCTAGGTGGTTCAATTGTGGGGAATAAAATATTGAGAAACACGAATGACTAAGAATAAAAACGAGACTTTTAAGGCTTAAATTAAGACCATGGTTGTAAGGCTGGACTTATCAACTTTTGACTAAACTTTTTTTAAAAACTACGTACGTAGACTTTGTAATTGCATGGGTTTTAACAGGTTTCTATTGCTGTAGCTAAAGATAATTTCCGCTAAAGGAAGTTATATTGTGAAGGAACTGCAGTGTTTCGCTACCGGTGTTTAAGACTTGACAGCTTGTCGTGTTGTTTTCAATTATAAAATGTTAAATTAAGTTCTATAAAAGACAAAAACAGTTAAATTTAGTAGGTAATTTAAAGAATGACTGACATTCACTTCCTCGAATATAAAAGGAAGAAACTATTAACTAACCGGTACTGAAACCGGAGGGTTTGACGTTTTTATCCACTGGTTTTTCCTTTCCGGGTTCTAAAGCACAAACCGCTACAACCACTGTAGCATTCAAGGATACAAATTCGGTATTTTCTTAAATAATCTCCCATCCTGCAATAAGCATCCTTGTTCATATAATTCCCCCTAATTAATGCCGTCCCCTCAGAATCGTCAGGAAAAGTTCGGTAATCTTATTACTTTTTTATTGCAACCTTCGCTACACTTGCATATGAGATCAACAACATAGAGGGAGAAACATGTTCTTCTCCTTTAACTAAGTTTCAATCATTTCTATCTCAATATGTTCTCACAGAGTTCCTTTCATGCGGATTATACCTGCCAAATCAGAGTTTCAATTCCTAAAAGGAAACAGCGGCTTAGCGTGAGATTTTGAAGCTGTACGCACTGGAAGAAAAGTTGGAACGCCGAAGGCGCTCCAAACAAGCGGAACTATGGGTATACTCACCCTGAAAATTCTCAAATTTACGGTCTCGGAAATGCCATTTCCTGCATTTTTTGTAGGACATTTTCATGGAATACTGAAGTACGAAGGAAAATGCTGTGAGGGGGCAGGCCGGGAAGACTACATTTTTTCGTTTTTCACCCTTCCCGTCTGTTTACGGAAAAATAAAAGGATAGAGAAAATACTTTCACAAAGACACCAATTATAATGCGAAAAAGTTATCAGTCACCCCGATTAAATGATAAAAATACTTAAAGGAAATAAACATTTATTTCAGCTGTGCGCACGGGCATATGTGCGTATATGGACGCTACGCTAGAAGACACAGATTGAGCAAGCGGTTTACAGTCTATATGATGCATCATCATCGCGAAGACAAAAACGCGAACAAAACCTTCCGAAACTACATTGACTACTTGCCGAGCATGAACATTTTACATTTGGTAAAAAGTTCCTTCCAATGAACCGACAGTGACAGCTGGTCCGCCGTCAATTGCAATACCGGGTGTGCCAGCATTTGGCTGAAACAGTCGGTCAGTGCAATGATAGGCCATGTGGTATCGGGTAGTTTCGCCCGAAGGTTGCCGGATTCGCCCAATGGCAGTTCGCCCAGACTAAGTCGATTCGCCCAATATGTATTTGTTGTTCTTTAAGCCTGAGAAAAAGGAATAAGCGTGGAAAGACAGTGACAGCACAGGTGGAATCCAAGGTTAACTAAAATAAGATCTCGGAGAAGTAGGTTCACCATGTTGTAGAGTATCGTATGTCATCGGGCGAATCGATTTTCAGGCGAAACGACCGCAATTCAGCCATATAAGAGCAGAAGCGTGGTTATAACAAGCATTTTCCATGATACAAATTGGGCGGTTCAAGCGTTTTGAGGTAGTTTACATTGGTAGCCAACTCAGACTTGCACGATTGTCGTCAAGAACTGATTAAAACTAAATCAATTTATGTTCATAGCTAGATGAACGTCCGAAACCCTTTTCAATGCTCGACGATATCGTTTAATTCCGATAGAGCTACTGTATAAATGACTTCTTATCGCCAGTGTGACTCGTACGGCTACGATATTCTACAACGATATCATTCAAATCGACAAAGTTACACAAGAAAAAAAAATGTGTCACTTGTGGTGGGACATCAAATTATGCTGATAACTATTTTCAATACACGTGATTCGCAGTTACAGAGATGTAAAATGAAACGCACTTTTGATCAGTTCACCTTCTTAAGGAAAAATCCATTTCACCTTCCAAAGGATATGCTCATCCGATACTGAATTTAAAAGCTCGGCTTACTGTGCGGCTACGGTTGAGATTTCATCGGACACACAAATTTTAGTTGCTTGGAAGCTTTGCAAACTCAAGAAACATGCACTCAACATCAGCCTTTTGTCTACAAAGCTGGCCCCTGCTACTGCTGATGCTGCTGTTAATGATAATGATGAAGATGATAACGATAATGACGATGATGAAAACGATGATGATGATGATGATAATGATAATGATGATGAGAGCGATGATGATGATGACATTAATGATGATAATGGTGATGATGATCGATGTTGATGATGATCATGATATGTATGATACTGATAATAAAGCTGGTCCTGCTGCTGGTGATGATGTGATACACCTCGAATTCTCTTATTATACTCACTTATCCTAAAACCCGCCATAGTGAGAGCATGAAATAGGATAACTTGAGGTATATTCATAGACTTGCCACTTCCGTCGACAGCTAGCCATAGTTATCAAAAATTTATCTCAGTCTGTTTATCTTTTCCCTGCGAAGTAGGAGCAAAATGGGCCTACTTACAGTTCGGGCGATGAGCATTAAATAAATCCTGCAAGTAGATGCTTTGCTTTTGAAGTGTATGTTAAAAAATGGACTCAAAGTATGTTTCAGTTTTATTAATTTTATACGACAAAGCAATTTAAGCGGTTTTCACTCCGACAGGTGAAAGGACAGGTTAATGAATTCCAGGCACGTTCGACGCGAAACCTTTCATTTAGTTTGCCCTAAGGGTTTCTACATGTCCTTGTTTCTTAGAGACTAGTTTTAATATTAAAAATATATTTGTAAGTTTTAAGCATTTGTTTTTTAGAAGTATTATTCGTGTTAATGTTGCAGTAGTTACAGTGCGTATAATTATGCATGGCCGATGGGTCTTACTTTATATTATATTGAAGGATTTAAAAAATTGTAATAGGTTTCTCATTTGGAGAACAAAAACATTTTTGACAGTAGCTAATCAAATTAAAAAGTATTGGAAGTGATAATGCTAAACGAACGAAAGTTAAAATTTCTGGGGAAGTTGCATTAAAGTTTTGGTTCAAAAAGTATCGAAAGCGACGGGTTTTGCATCAAATAAATTCTTCAGAAAGAACCTGACTTAATTAAAGAGCTCATGCCGGCAACCTTTCAAGACCTTTCAAAGAACGATAAAATTTTATTTATCGCCTTCAAAATATTTCTGCACTTACAAGAAAGAAAGGGTGTTTTTTTTCAAAAGTATATTTTAGTACGAACGATATGGACGCGTCGATATGGATAAACAAGGAAAATGCTAAAACAGGTGATGAAATACATTTTCTTACAAGGAAGTGCTGCGACGTCTTTACAACTGAGTTCATGGAAACTGAAAGATAACGTGTTCAAGTTACTATGGAAATTATTAAGCTGAATACCGGACAAATTTGCAGCTACAGTATAAGTATTTCTCAGATCACGTCCGAGCTTATAGGACTTTAATGTAAATATCTTTAAAGTAAAGAGACTATGTATTGTTGTCCTCGTCGTCTCCTCCCTGAACCGCGATATTTCAGGGGCACCCAAACGACCAAATATTTTCAAATACTTCAAAAGTGTCTCAAATGGTTGCCTCTATGCTTTAGGTGACTGTTCGGTTAATTCAGAATTGCCCTAAAAACTTTTTACCTTTTCAGATGTCTTAGAGGAACTTTGGTGGCAACTGAAAGTGTTAAGTCGCTTTTTTCTATATATGATCCGAATGGTGGTTCCGGTCGATCGAAGGCATTGGGTAACCGTACCTTCATTAGAAAATTCTAGGGGGTTTTCTCTTTACACCGAAATTTTCAGGAGACCTTTTTCTAACGATCATTTTTACATCTTGCAGATAAAATGTGAAAAACACCACATCGAAAATGGTAAGTAAGTTAGTAGAAAAGCCCGAATATCTTAGACGAATGGATCGGTTATCCAGAAATTATTTAGCCTTTCTCGAGGCTAAGAAATTTCTTGGCAATATTTGCTTCTTTCAACAGTTATTTTATCGAAAAAAAAGCGTTGGGTGCCCCTGGACATTTTCCTGTTTCAATTTTGGCCAATTACAGCTGCTGGCCTGGTATTTTTCATTTGCAACTCAGTTGAAGTTAGAGAGAAGACTATGATCGCTGGATATATAGAACGTTAGATATATAGAACGTTAAACAATCACATCAAGTAAACTGAACATGGGTTTTTTAAGTATTCCAAATTTAGTTGCTTGATTCAGGGTTTGAATCGTCACTGATCAGTTTTGACAAGGGGGGGGGGGGGGGGGGTAAAAGGAAGAGAAGATGGCAAGAGGGACGGAGGGGGCGATTATTCGAGGGAGGTGATTAATCGAGGGACGGCTATTATTCGAGGAAATACGGTATCCTATTCAGATGTAAATAATTGACCCTCCACTGTACAGTCGTGATTGTGTTTGCCTCATGCTGCTAATTGATTCGGCAATTAGCCAGATTAGCCTGAACATTAGGTCGCCCCGACTTAGATCTCATCAAAAGAGAAAGAGCGGTTGCGGCTGTATGGCTTGTGGTTGACACGGTTATTTTTGTCGTCCCCGCGAATTTTTTGAAAATAAAAACGCTACACACATTGCTACCTTAACCTGTACAACAATGTAGTAGACCGTAAATAACCCGTTATGAGTTTTCTCTTGTACTAACACTAACTGAAGCAGAACTTGAAAGTTTAAATGAGTGCGTGATAAAATGTTGAGTCAAACCCATTATAAAGTTCTAAAAATAAGTGCACTTACTCAAGCGAAAACAATTGCTCAGCACGTGCGTTATATGGTTTGATATGAGCAAAACAACAACTCTGCACGTGCACCACTTACCCGTCTTTGGTACATTTCCCGGCGTCCTCTACACGACATACGACGTGAAATTCTCTAGCTGAAAATTATTGAGGACGTAGACACACGACGACAAACTGTCACGGTTGGACTTTGGGCGGGTATTTTAATAAAGCCATTACCAACCATATTTTTTGCGTCCAAACGATTTACAATTTTCAGCTATTTGTCGGCTTCTAATTAAGCATTCGAGCCTCTGCTAAGTACCAACGACTTAGTGCTTGCAAATAGAACAAAGAATTGTTGCCGCTGAACCAATTAGATAAAATGTTGAAAAGACGCCCATGTTAATTGTACCTTGTCAAGGACCTCGTGGAGTATGTTATAATTTGCGGGAGGAGAGAAACGCAATAAATGAGTATAGTCAAATTGCTGTAACAACAAATTTGCTCCAGTCTACGATCTCGCTCCGTACGCTCAGTGCGCTCTTTTTTTAAAATTGTTTTTCTCCCTGTGAGTCGATTTAAAGTTGATACACAAAAATAAATAAAAAACGAAATTCTAGCTACCATTTTTGATGTGACGAAAAGGTTAGGAGAATGCGCACTAAAATCCAAATTTTAATTTTTAAAATGTGACAAAAGCACTTCTTGAACAACTTTTACTACTTCTTGCGAACAAAAAAACTTTTCGTTGAGCGGGGAGTCTAGAAATGCCAAAAGTCTGCATCGATGTATAAATATGTAGTCGGCTGCCCACCAAACACCTGCGAAGTCGGACATCTTGTGTTTTCAACATCACTTAATGTATAAAGCGTTGAAGTTCTAGCGCTTTTGTCAGATAACAAATCAGTAAAGTTCAAGATGTTTCTTGGTCTAGAAAACCACTTGGCTGATAACCAACGGCCCTTGTTGTCTCAAGGAAAGCTATAAGGTACATTTAATTTTACTGGCATAGGGAACAGCTTTAACTAAAATGTCTTCTAGCGGGTTATGGGCGATTTTTTTTTGTTGTTGCACGTTATTATAACACTTTAAAGGCGAAGGCTTTTAAGCATATATTTCCTTCGGGTTCCTGACAAGGAGATATGCACTGAGAAGCAGGGCGGTCGGCAGTGGTCGGAAAACGAAGTCCTGGGTGGCTAGATAAGAAGGAAATTTGAAAGCCTATTAACTAATTAGCTCTTAGATTGTCAAATGGCGGATTTGTCATGAAATTCGGACAAAAGAGAAAGAAAATCCATTTACCGTTGTGCCTCCTGCCGCTTAATATGGGATGTTACGTTTTCATTATCAACGCCACATCAATATAAGGAATAACCCTAGAATATTGTCGGCGAGACAAACTGGATCGCTTTCAAGTCGCGCGAAATATAACTTTTGCGGGAAATAAAAGAAAGCGGTCCGCTTTTAAAGCTGACACTTATTACTGACAAGCTGCACCAAATAGGTCTTTCGCTGCAAATTCAAGAAAGATGGAAATTGGCCAGAAATGTCAGGATAACTTGGGTGTGTTTTTCAAACCTGTGAACAGTTGACCCCGATTGAGGATTATGGGTGACAACTGGGAAAGGACGAGGTTTGCGGTTTGCGAGTTGGTTGGGAACGGGAATGGGGGAGAGCGGGGCGGGGGGAGCTGGGGAGAATGGCAAGGCTTGACTTGGTGGCCCAAACCGTTAAATTTCGTCCGGATGTCGTTCGCCATTTTTGCTGGATGTCCGGCAAAGTTCCGCTATATGCCGTAAAAAAGTGAATTCTTATCTGCAAAAGAGTTAAGCTTCCCTTTTCCGGCCAGTTTCCCGTATTTTTCACTTGGAAGTACCCCCTTTGACTGACTTAAATCAAGACTTTCAAACAATCCGTTTTTATACAACCAATACAACCAATGAACAGTAAAACTGCCCCTGGTAACAAATGCCTGCAAGTACCTCCGCAATCAGTTGCTGACTTTCGCCTAAAATTATTAACGGACCGGTTTCTCGGTGTAAATGGTAAATTACCAAACTTTTCGGCTAATCTTTAGCTGCATTCTTTCCTACATTTGCTGAAACGTTTCAGGATCTGATTTCAGCGGGTTAGGCGAGACATGCCTGATTCTTGTAAAATGAATAAGTTCAGTGTTGAAATGGAGTTTTGAAAAAGTTTGCATTGAACGAAATTAACTAGATGAGCTGGTGAGCGTTTTACCGACGTACTTACCACCCACTAGAAAACCTTTCAGCGGCCTTTTTTGTTTATAATGTTTGTGATTTTTCCTAAATTGTCCAGCAGGGATGAATCAGGCTACTAGCATCCCTCAATAACGTTATTTTGTTGTTAATCAGCAAAGTTTTTAACTACAGTGTTTGTGTCGAACACAGCACAGGGCCCCATTCAAATTTACAGGGAAAGTGTAAATGGATATGTTATGAGTTAAATTTCCTAGGCGTATACTGAATATTCCATCTGAGATAAGTTTTTAACCGTACCAGTCATAAGAAGCAACAAATTGACAAGGAGAGTAAGGTGGTCTGATTAGCGCAGACTCAGAACCAAGATTCCAGATTTCACAATTTTTTTTTCCTTTTTTGAACTATTACCAGATTTTACTTTACACATGACAACTATATTACTTGAACAGAAAAAGAAAGAACAACAATTCACATAAACGATAAAAGGTAAAATGTGCGCAGGGAACAAAGTAGCTTAGGGTTAGCCTTCGAGTCGGTTGACTACCACGCGCAATCATTCGACTTAACTGGTATAGACATTTACATAAGATTACAAGAAATGAAGAGGGAAAAAAGTGCAAAGTCTCTACCTTACTTACTTTTTATAAAAAAAAAAACAATAGAATGCGACAGATACTAGTAATAACTATTAATAACAGACACTGGCAGAGAAATCGAATGAAATTAGAAGTAAAGTATCAGTTGCAATGCTCTGTTATAGTTAAGTTATAGTGTTTTTTTGCTCACCTGAAATCAATGCAATCCGAAGTCCAGTGTGGTAAAGCAGTATCGCAAAGTAACTTACCAACCGCAAATTCTAACGGCCCCAAAAAGCTAAACAGGGACCTCATTGCTATGGTTACAAGCGGCATCATAAACACTATGCCAGTGCATGCGCGAGCTGGAACTACCGTCTCTGACTCGTCCCCAGTCGTCTCCAAGTTGTCTCTACTCATTAACTAATAATTAATAACTAGGCTTAATTAAATAACTAGGCAAGTGCTTGGGTTATGCGCTTGCGCGCGGGGGCCCGTTCCAGTTTTCCACCTCAAATAGCAATAATGAGAGACGGCTGGGGACGAGTCAGGTACATTCCTTATATTCCATTTTTTTTTTTAATGGATGTTTCTTAGCCAATTTTTTACCGTACATTTACCATGGCTATCTAAAACTGCATAAAAAGTGATAAAGAAATGCAAGAATGATCATGCATTTCCTTGAAATTAATCTTGATGGGTATTCTTTTAGCCTGGTAGCACTGGAGCTCTCTGGGGCCCCTAGAGAGCTTTTTTCGCAGGCTAGGTGCGCATGTTTCTCAAAGTTACATGGTGATTTTGACGCGCATGGGCATCAAGCTTAGGTATCGATGAAGCTTAGGCAAACCTTAGCTTCAATGTAATGATCCCGAGACCGGTCGCATAATACAATAACGCGCGCGGCTTTTGCTAAAAATCCTAGTAGATACACGATGTGACATTTCGTTCAACTTTTCGCGCAACATTCCCTACCCGATTACGGCACTTATGAAGTAAAGCGGAAAAACAAAGAAGCAAAATCAATATTTTTTCCTCAGGGTTTGCTGTACGCCTCGATCAGGTTGGATGCAGAATCCAGCTTTGTTGTTGTGTGTATGTTGCATCAAGTGGCAGCGCCTTAACTTTGAATACAGTGGAAGCCCGCCTTACGGCCACCTCGGTAATACGGTCACCTCGTTATTACGGACAGTTTTTTTGGCCGCCCGACAAAAACGACCACGCTTTTTCTTGTAAAGAAACTCTCGTCAACACGGTCACCTTGTTATTACGGCCAATTGTTTTTGGCCCATTGGTGACAGTATTAACGGGGTTCCACTGTTGTTGAGGTAAAAATGAACATCTTGATAAATACGTCTGAATGCAATGAATGAAAGAATTCGGTCCGGTTGCTAATCTGCTACCATGGAAACCTTGAATAAATTGAGTACAAGCGCTTAGAGCTGAGATTACCGAGATCGATTGAGAACCAATAAGATGCAACCAATAAGATACATGTACTACCGGCGACTGAATCACCAACGGGGCACCCGGTTATTTTACAAGGAGGCAGCGTAGCCGAGTGGTCGGCGCGTCGGACCACAGGGTCCAGAGGAGTTTCCTGTGAATAAATGAATTACTTATTTAAAGTCTCGCCTTGCAAAATGTCTATACCTGTCGCTTAGCACCATCAATTATCCCAATGGGGCCTTTATGAATCTACTGTAAACGATTTCTTCGCTTCTTATCTGACCCAGAAATAACCGCAAGCCATATCCTCGCTGGCGCACAGTCTCTTGGTCTGCGATATATAGAATATGTGAGGAAACTGTAACGCAATCAAAATAACCCATTTTTGTCAGAGGTTTTCGACGGGTTTTGATGTTCTAACGACAAACACATCTCCTCTGGACCCTGTGGTCGGACTCACGATCCGGCGGTTCCGGGTTCGAGTCCCGCTCTATTTGTTCTCGGTCCCGAGTTCAAATCCTCGGCGACGCTTTTGAATAGCCAACTGGTTGTCTCCCGCCAGTTGGGCTGTTTTATAATCCAAGCTTTTAGAAGAAAAGAATGTAAGAAAATATGCCTTTTTATTAGTACTAAACATAAATTGCTACTTTTTAACAATGACTTTCTCTATATAATATCAAATATGAAAATAAAGAGTTGTAATTTTTTTTAACAGTAGATACGCTTATATAAGAGGTTATAAACTTTAGAAACGTCCCTTGATAACAATTAAATACTTAAAAAAATATAAAAAATGATCTTGTTCCCGGAGGCAAAATAATGTCTATTTTTTCTGCTCCTTGAACATGGCTCATTAGCAATTGCCTATATGAATTGTTCAGTAGAATGAGTGCTTTATTTAATTCATGCTCTAGATACTTTGTATATAAAAGCTCCTCACAGAAGCACAATTGGCAAAAGTCTCCCTTTTTATATAAGGAGACCTTTGAACTTTTCTTATTTGACGAGTAGTCTCTCATTTATCTCTCCAGCTACAGAAGATCAAACGTGCATGCAAAACACGTGCGCCGATAACCAGTAAACCTCGAAAAGATAATCTTCTGGCGAATTTGCGGCGAACAGGAAAAGAATTGTTTTTATTTGAGGTTATTTTTTTTGCGCGCTTATGTAATAGCTCACTCCATTAAAACCGAGACAGGAGAAATGAGGAATTCATCAAAGTCTAACTTCCTCTACACATGTCTTCATTGAAGGCACGGTTTTCCGTAAACAATACACTTAGCTGAGTAAGCCGTCTCACTGTTGACGGACTGCTCTATGTACGATAATTAACAGCACAAAAATTCACTTTTTAAGCACCTAGAAAACTTCTAGCGTATAAAAAGGACATCAAATAACTTCTTTGCAACAACGGCCCTTCATAACATTTTGCTACCTCTTTAAGTGAACGTTTTCTCATCAACTAATGTTTGTTACAGAGAAGGATCGAATAAAGGCCATAGAATCCAAAAAGAGCATCTTTCGGTGTTTGAACGCAAATACCCATCAAAGGCCCTAGAGCGGGACTGAATAATTCATGTCACCACCACTCCTCCCCTCGTGTCTTGTGCTCGGCACTCACACGTTACTTCAGGACATTGCCAAAGGTAGCGTTAACATACAGTCTGAACCTCGATAACTCGAACTAAATTTCTTTTTCCTTGACCAAAATTTCACCGAAATTTACCCCGATAACTCGAATTCCCTGCTAACTCGAACTGTTTTTCGTTTCCCCTCAGAGTTTGAGTTACCGGGGTTCTACTGTAATTCGTTCCAATCACTCTCTTAATGGCAAAAAGGTCTTCAAAAATATATATTTTTATAAAGAACTTCTCTGAAAGCAGAGAGGGGTCTTGCATCTTCTCAACGCCAGCAATGACCCACTAATATTTTGTTCTTGCTTGCACTTTACTACACTACGATCCTGACGTCTTCTTCTCCTCGAAACGTGACACAAATATCCTATTGTGTTTACTTGTAAATTTTTGTATTCCTCTAACTTCGAACCAGAAGAACAGGTTCTTTTACGGTGCATAAGCATGGAGTGTGAAACTAGGAAGGGTGCTACTTAACTCCTATTGAGCTGTATACACCTTTCTATTTTTTTCTACAACTGATGCTCAGAATTCTGTCTGTAAAATGTTATATTAATCAGATTCTGTAGAATCAAGCTTCTGTAAGAAAGCCTTTAGCTGCTGGAACGCAGAACCTGAAAAAGCATCAACTTCCTCCTCGTTCCCATTGGTTTTTTGATAACTTATCTCATTTTCCTCGTCCTCCTTTGCTGCTTCTTCCAAGAATCGCTTTATTTCATATATAGCATAAACTTCATCTACAGACTTCGCAGGCAACGAAGGTGCAGTCTCCTCGGGGGTAGGCACGGGAGAAAATTCTTCCACTTCCTCGGTCTCTCCTTCCGTGATCATTGACAGACCGCGCACGGACGGTTTTTTCTTTCTACTTCGATCCCTTACCACGGTGCTATAAAGCGAAGTCTGTTCTTGCTTTTCAGCATCTGTATCCGCGTGTATCTGCGGAGCAGCTGGTTCTTCCTGTCCTGTAGTTCCTTCATCACGCAGCTTGGGGCTTTCCTTCGGTTGAACATTCTGTACCAAATCATAAAGCCCTTCAGCGTTATCAACCGTGTTTTTCTTCGAAGACTGGACCATTTCGTAAGTGGGAGGGGCGGATTTTGATGGAGGCCTCGAACCAACTAGCTCGTACATTACATCGTCATCTTTATTTCTTTGTGCTCTCGGTAGCGTTGCAGGACCAACTAAACCGTACTCTCCTTGTCCTTGAGAAGACGCTCCACGCTGGTTACCGGGCTCGCTTACACTCGAGTACAAGAGGTCGGCTGCATCACACTCATCCAAGCTGTGATCAGTACTGAGACTGCGCAGCGGACGACTTGATACTTCTTCGTACTGCGAAGCAATGGGATCTTGACAGCTAAACTCACCGTAAAGAAAAAGGATTTTTCAGACATAAGAGATGGGTCCTCCTAACTGGAGAGCACTTAAGGAAAGAAGCTAATCGTTTAATTTTGGAAAAGTGATAAAAATAAGTAGCTATAAGTGCATGACATAGCCAGGCCTCATCCATGATAAAGTGGACAAAAGTTAAGAAAGTGTTCATGTAACTACGTAATTCACTCGAGGTAATGAGTGTCAAGCCCGGAAAGGGGCAGGGGCGGCGGCGGCGGGGGGGGGGGGGGGGGGGGGAAGGTGCGTGGTGCTTGGGTTAATTTTTGCTGGGTATGTGCCACTTGCCTCTTAGAGCCCCTACCCCTTTATAGTCTATTCTGTGGCCAATTATAAACCCCATCTTAGTCACTTTTGGGCAAATATGTAATTTTCGCGATCCCAACTTAGTCGCTTTTTATTTTTATGAATTGACCCATATTTTTTAGATTGAATGAAGAACACTTCATTTTTCATCTGTAGTCAGGAGCCCATTTGATAGGCTCCTGCTGCAGTACAAACATTCTGGTACGTTTGCTAACCGTAAATATGAAGATCTGTCTTACCCCAAAAAATCCGAAAATGTGCGACCCCATTCTAGTAACTCTGTTGAAAATGCGACCCCAGTATAGTCAATCCAGTCATCAAAATGCGGCCCCATCCAGCGGCACATCCCGATTAACCTGTTATAAGGAAGTACCCCCCTGGGGGGTCTCAAGTGCATCTGAGTTAAAGGTGTAGCCTTTTGTATCTCACGATACATTATTGTTGTCGACTCTTTAGTCTTAGTTTGTGAATAAAATGAATCAAAACAGAAAGAACTACAAAGAACGGTTGTAAGTGAAGGCTTAGCCGTCTGCTCTCTGTCTCACACGCAGACAAATTTATAATATGATACGAAAGCCTTCTTACCTCAAACTACGGTTGCGTTTCTCAATGGATTTCAGTTGCATGGCTTGCCTCAGAACACTCACCCAGTCTGTGAGTAATTCTGGTGTCGGAGCAGACTGTGAAAGAAAAACAAATTAATTATAAGAACAAGAAATAATAAAATGTAAAACATGCAATTAGCCCTATTTTTTCCTGATCCGTTTTGATACGAAAAAGAACTATACAATCCTTGACAGGAGCTTTTTTTTCAGTCATTTTCTACCGTAAGCTCTTATGATTGACTAAGAGTTATACGTATACTGCATCAAGTCAGGAGAAACTTGTGCCAAAATTACCCGGAAACACACTGCTTATTCTTCAGCAAAACTTCGCTTCTATTTGAGGCACCACACTTGACATAAAACATAAAATATCACTAATTCTCTGAGAATCGCACCGAAAGCTCATTTGAGAATAAATTTTGTGAATTTATTAAAAATAAAAATGACAATAAGGCCACTTATCGCTAATGGAACTGGATTATACGATATATAATTTCTGAGCGTCTGTTTAATTGCTTTATTACTCGTACGACTTGTTTGCATACTTTTTGCGATACTAAAATTAGCTTTCGACCTCGTTCTCTTTAGTTGAATGTGTCAATTAGAGCTCCAGAACGCCTACGAATCTCAAATGCAAGCTTATAACGGTACGTTATAAGAATAACCTAAATGATCTGATAGACGCCGAGGCGTTTTATGGGTCCAAGATCAGGGCTAGAAGGGGCGACTAAAGATTAGTACTGCTACACTAGTGGGGAGGAGCGTTGCGTGACGACACTAAAACGGCTGTGTAGCAGACTAGTAATAAATAGGAGGCGTTTAAAGGGACAAGCGTTTATTTTCATTACTGTAAGAAGCTCAACAAAACTAGTATCTGTAATATGCCTTGGGGCGAAACATCCAGAGAGTTTAATCCAGTCTATTTAATTGATACGCCGGGCCAGGTCGTCTAGAGATCCATATCGCCCTTTCAATCTCAACATCGATGTCAGAATCCTCGTTCATCCTTACTTGTTAATCAAGCAAAAAAGTGAATAAATTGAATGATTTTACTCCTTTTGCTAATTCCTAGTATTTTGGAGTTATTGTCAATAGGGGTCTATCAGACGGTGGCGTTTATTAGAAAGGGCCTCTAATACAAATTTAACATTGTAGTGGGGGCGTTAAATGTGATTAGATAAGAGGCATTTATATGAGAGTGGGCGTCAACTAGATCATTTACGGTATTAGTCTAACTTACAAAAGTGTACGTCCTGCTCTTGGTAACTATCTGAAATCCATTGTTCACCATTTTGACAGGATTAACTGCTTTAACCTAATTCCAAAACCAAAAACAAGAAATGGAAAAACTGAATTATAAAAACATTAACGACATTACCCATTAATACAGAATTCCTAGCTACACTTGACCGTGTGGCTTCAGTAACTGAATTGGACGAAATAAGAACAAAGCGATTTTGGAAAACATGGATCATACTGGTCAATTACGTCATACATTCTCGGATATTCATAGATTTGCAAAAAGTCTTTAAAGGTATAAGAATTCATAAAAAATTACACTGATACTGAAATACGTTTGAGTTTGCTAACTAACAAAGACAAGTCACCTGGCTAAAATCGATGTGTCCAAGGTAATTTTCTTCCTGTCACAAAAAAATACAAAGAATACAAATAATTTGAAGATCCATGAGTAGTTCAGTGTTGAACATGATCCAAATGTGGGCAATTTTTCTGGTGATGAACGCCTCCTAAAGATACCTCGCGTATTTTGACTGTCTGTACGACTACGTAGACTACTAGTTAACTTAAAGGGGCTGTGTCATGGCAGTCCAGTGCATTTTGTTTAATCTTGCCAATTACTTGCCCTCAATTGCTATGGAACTTAAGGTAAGCAAAGAAATTACATGCAAATGACAAAATCAGAGATCCGAGACAAACAAATATGTCTCCTGGGCATTATTTTTGAAGTTGCAAGCAGCAGGGATCAACTTTGAAAAACTGTTAGGCTGAACAGTCTTCAAAAACCCTAATTTCAATCCGTTTCAATCTTCTTCAGCTTTGCCCATCTGTGGCATGTGTTGTTTGTGTTATGTTATTTTAACCTTCCTTTAAAAAGGGGTGATGTTTACGGGCATTTTGTAAGTGCCTAATTTGGCTGAATTTCGTGACACAGCTCCTTTGAATTCAAAGTTGGTGAGATACTGGGCGTGGCCAGGGTATCCTAGGGTGCATGTGAGCCCTCTACGAACAAAGACAAACTGCAGTAGTAAAACAATCAGGCCATCGCTCTGTAGTCTGAATAAAACCTACAATAGGTTTAATAGCAGTGCCGGATCCGGACTTTGAGATAAGGAGGAGCCTGGTCATCCAGACCCTTAGAAAAAGGGGGGACACCGGTCTCCAAAAAAATTTTTTTCAGCCCAGTTTGGTCTAAAAATAAGGGAGGGGGCCCAGGCCCCCTGGGCCCCTCCCCTGGATCTGCCCCTGAATAAGTTTTAAAAAGCTGTGGTACTGCGTTGGTGGGCGAATAAAACAAAAATGAAATATGGTTTTATGAACTGATTCTAAATTAAAAGTCAATTTGCCACCATAAAAATTTTGAAAAAATGACATTGCAAGCATTCTAAGAAAGGACAAGTGCTCAGAACAATTAATGACAGCTTACACTGTGTGAGTAATCAATATGCTGGACTTTCTCTTTCTTTGAATTTTTCAAAAGCTGCGGGGTGGTGGAGGTTTGCTCCCATTTTCTAATGGACTCTGTGATAAGATCCCCCTTATTGAAAATCCTGCCTAGAACTGACCAAGGAGCTGTCCTAGTAAATGTTAGGCATAAAACAAAGTAACAACTTTTAATTAGCCTTCAATATTTGAAGTGGCTGCAGTTTTCTGGGAACTATAGTTCTGGCATTTAAAATCAAGCCAGAAAAAAAGAAAGCTAAACAATCTTGGAGACCCAGGGGTAGAAGCATATTTAATAGGCTGCCTAATGAATTCAACATTGAAAAGAGAGATGTCTGATATGGGTCATGCATTAATTATTTGTAGCCATGGCAACCTGATAAAAACAAAAATAAATGCCTGCAGTTCAGGAAGTGGACATGTATACCGGTAATAGCATAACATAATGAATACCCCAAGTGACACTTAAATCAAGATAACAAGCATTACCTCCCTTAATATGGGAGTACTCCCTGGCCATAAAGGACTCTAGCAAGATATTAATTTCTTAATTCAAAATTAAGTTATGTTTATCACATACCGTTTTCTCAGGAGCCTTATAGTATGTCAAGTCCTGTCCATCTAGAGTGAACCATCTTTTTCTGAAACCCTTTGATATAACAGACAATAATGATAAAACGATTTATATATTGCTAAGGAACTGCTAATATTCCCAATGTGCAGAAACGTCTACTGAAAAGTGAGCACATTTTTGTCTAGCCTGCTGCTCCAAGCAATTAAATGCAGGGATCCTTACTCTGTCTGCACAGAAAGGAGCTGACAAGCTCACCTCCTTAATTATTGAAACCCCTGTGAAGGTTAAGTCTGTTCAGGGAAAATTTAATAGTGCAAGCACTCTGAATGATATTACTTGATTCCAAACTATATTTGTTATGGAAATATTGAAATTAAATTAAAATCAAGCTCTTCAATTGTGAACATATCTTTACAAAATGCAACAACATATCTATTTTCTGTTTTCCAAGTGCAGGGGTGGGGGGGGGGGGGGGGGGATGGTGTACTAGCCATTAAAAGGAATGTAGTGTTGTAAACTAAGTATGTGAAAGGGTACTATTTGTCAGTAGAAGTTACATGAAAGGGGTACCTTTTCTGTTAAAATGATGAAGGGGTTGGAACTTAAAGCAAAGCCTCCCCATATAAGACTTTGGTAAGTACCCCCTGGGGGGTAGGGTGCAACACACTTAAATTATGTAAAGTCAAACCTTTAGTTTGCATATTAGCCCATGATGCAAGTGCAGTAAGTGGAAAGAGGAAGGGAAAAGGGACTTGGAAGAGGGAAGACCCTTTACATAGACTTTTTGGCTTGAAGCTTAAGACCCATGAATGCTGTGTTTTCCCAGTTCAGACCAGCAAAGGAATTTGCCTTTTTGTCTTTTCAAAAATCATGCATTCAAGTGTATGTGGATAGGACCAATGGTGTGAATTAGGAAAACCTTATATAATTATGAGATAAAAAGGTCTACAAGTAAGATCTCCTTTTTTATTTCTGCAGATGGTGGTGGCTACAAATTTCAAATGCCTTACAAGTGTAATATTTGCTGATCATGATATGAGTCAGTTAAGTATGTGTAGATAAATGATCAAACCACAAATATGGCACTGTTTGGGTACAATTCTGATTAGCGACATGGTCTTGAAATGGCAACATAAGACAGATGAAACGACAACAAACGACAAAAAGATGAGTTAAAGCTGCACTGTAACAGTGATGAAGACAAGTGCAAATACATTTAGAGTAAAATATTGAGCGGGGTACGACTTCCTTCTCAATAACATCTAGCTTTGAAATTCAGATCAGAGGTATGTGTACCAACCCCTCCCCCCTCCTTACATAAGAGGACCTCACAAGTGGGATGGAAGTTACTGTAGGAGAATGGTTTAGCAAAGTTTGGTGTTTCAGGTGTTTGCTTAATGAAAAATATGCCCACTAAATTAACTTAAAGTGCTTCTATATTAAAATGCCTTATAGATAAAATATAAAGCCAAATGGATCCTTAAAAGGTTAACAATACCTGCACACTTGCCTTTCATCCCCAGTATTCAATATATACCTTAAAATTTTATTATGAAGCAAATTTCATATTACTCCTGTGTAGGTAAACGGATTAAAATGGACAACATTGGGTTCGGATGTATTTTAGCCGTCAGGGCGGCCAGTCACCCTCAATATACAACACAAACCAGGCATATGCATATGCTTAGGGAGAGGGGGAGGGGTAGGGGTAGGACATATTGGCATACAAAGCGGAAGTCGTTGAGGAGCATGTAAACAGTGTTAATTTCTTTGAGCTGCTATTAAATGATGATCGAACTCTAACTGATTTTCATAAAGTTTATAACAATAGCCAAGCAGATCAAGAGTAACCCAACAAGAATAGAGCAATCATTCACTAACTATATCATACAATCGATCGAAAGCTAAATCGCTATATATATTGCTTCAGCGAAAGTTGTTTCGATATTATATTTCAAATATTTTTCTTTAAAAACCTTTATATGCCGTGCGAGAGAAAATTATTTAACATTAGTGCTATTATGTGCTCTCAATGTGCATTTACAGAAACAAATATGCCTACTTCTTTATCAATTATGGAAATGTACCTTACAAAGATGCCCGGCTGCGCCGGTGTGTACTACAAGTCCAATTTCGTTCCCTTCTTCAACTACTTTAGGCCTAAAACGTCTCAGCCGACTTCCTTAGATGTTTTTTTTACGCAGCCTGTACATTGATTTCAGTCGAGCAAGTATGATATTAAACATGTTTTGGTTTAGCGCTGTAAATTAAGTTTTGTTTGAAATGCAGATAAACACGTACCTCGAAGAACCTTTTTCCAGCCTTGTCGAGTACCCCTTCAAAATGAAGTCGTGCGTCGCTCGAAGTAGACATTATTAACGGAGGATTTTTTAATCCAGGAGTTAATCATCTAGTCTTGATGGTACAAGTTTTGCTCTCTTTTGATCAAGTTTGTGACAAGTTGTTCACAACCAGTGAAAATCAACGACCATGCCGACCCGGAAACTGCTGGAGAATAGGCTGTCGTGGGAAGGATCACGGAAGTGTTTACGAAGATTTCACGAAAATTTCCGAGATACGTGGCCTTCGCCGAAGACGAGCAACGGAGGATGCGCACTTGACTTATCGGAACACTGACAAAGAGGAGGGAAAATTTAGTTGTCGGAATGGGAGGTTCAGACAGCAAACTAAATTTTAGGAAGGCTGTCGTTCAACTAACGACAAAAAAGACGGTAAGGCAAAATGTCATGATACGTTTGGCGACGAATCTTTTCAAATTTCCCATCGCTAGTTCGGAGTATTGTCGTATGCACCTGATCAATTGCAAGGTCAGTGATCGCGAACTGTCTACACTGATTTTGTTTTTAGGCTGTTGAAGCAACCGATGACACGTTTTGGGAGCAATTTTGGTCAGAATCATCGGCGAATATAAGTGACGTCTTTACTTTAATTCCTGGCTCAGAAATAAGGTCTTTGCGAGACGAAAATCCGTCAAATTTGGCAACGCTATGTTATAAGGTGAGTTGAAAATACTGTATGTCTAAGGGCTTTGTCAACGACTTCTGCTGGTTTCAAAATTCATACAAACTATTAAAAGCTTCCAAGATTCTTTCTTGCATGATTTTAAATGTATCCCTATGATTAATTAGTTTTCTTTTGTCTCAAACAGCAATAGAACAGTAGAAAGTATAACTTCGTTACGTTTAAATTATTATTATTGGAGCGCTCGTATAATATAAGCTAGCTTAAATTTTTATAAACTAAACTTGAAGTTTTTGCACTTGATATGATTGACCACGCAACAAGAAAGAATCTCTTGTTAAGACAAAATAATAGTAATGTCTTGAAAGTTAGTCATCAGGAAGTGAAGTATTATAACCATAAAAATAATATGTAGCTGAAAGACTCAAGGAGTCAAAACATTTTGTTGACCTTCATGTATTTTGAAATCCGCTGTACAATGATTTTTCTAATCTTTGGAGCTTCGGTCAGGAATTAAGAGCTGCTACTTAAGTTATTCTGCGAAAGTGACCAATAAATTTATTGATAATTAATTTTCTTTCTCATGATTTTGACTTACTCAACTGTATATTTAAGCAGAACTGATCTTTTGAAACATGAATAATTTACAAGTTCCCACTTTAGATTTGCCCTGTTTAGAATAATTAATTTGTTTTGATTTTTTTCCTTGTGAAATACAGTATTATTTTGAAGTTTGTATTTGTTACACCTCCTAATGTGATATTTATTTATTTATTTTACATCTATTTGTCAATCATGCATGGACATTCTTGGTGTCAAATAAGTTTGCAAAATATGGATATTAAGCTTCTCAAAACATAAAATGTTGTTAGTATTTCTGTGCAGCCCAAGGATTTATTATGCAGACGTTGTGTACTTCACACTTCATTTATGACGGCTATATTTTCTATATCATCTCAATGGTGTTGCTATGGTCACGAGGATTGCTGAATGAAGAAATCAGCTGTTACAGGGAATATGTATGGAAATGACAATATTATTTCAGTGACTGAGATAGACATTAGTTCTATCATAGGGTTAGTTTTGGTATGCAGGGTACAAAGAAAATATATTGTCCAGATTCCCCTTCTCGAAAAATGCAAGAATAGGATGTATTAGATCAAAAACATTTTCAACAGTACTGTTAATTCATTGTTATATAACAATTATTTGCCAAAGACCCGTCTTGGGGATTATTCAACAATATTGCACAATTTAAGTCAGCCTGAAGTGAATAGTAGTTATTGTTTTAGTTTAGTATAATTACATTGATGACTATCGAAAACAGAGCGCTGTGATTGGCTAGGAGCTTCGCTTTATCCCGCTATAATCACCGTGCGGTAATTATAACATTGAAGGCTAGACGTTTTCAAAATGGCAGCCAGATTTTTTGATGTTTCGGAGTTGGAAATTGATCAATACTTTTATTTTCTCGAATAATCATCAATGTAATTATACTTAAACAATTAGTCGCCTCAGGCGACGTGAATATCAGCGAATAGTCACCGAGACGAAGTCGAGGTGACTATTCGCCGATATTCACATCGCCTTCGGCGACTAATTGTTAAATGTACACATGAGGTGATCTCAGCAGAATTGGAAAGGGGGGTGAATTCATGCATATTCATGTACTGTAAACAGTAGATGCACAAAAGTTAGATTTTTACAGTGTCTTGAAACATGGCAAATCATAGTTTTAATCTTTTTGTAAGCTTTAGCATCACTGGTTTATAGTGCGACCAGGAAAACCGTGAACACTTAAAATATCTCAGGAATGTTTATTGTGTTATGACCAATCACAGCAATAATCAGGACATGCGAACTAGCCACAAAACCACAAACTAATTAACGTTCTTGCTTGTGGTTCAGTTTTCTCACCCCTGATTGGCTTTTTTCTTGTAACACAATATTAAAACAATCCAGAAATATTTCTGGTGTTCACGGTTTTCCCAGTTTGACTGTAAAAGAAAACATTGACAGTTTAAATTACTATTCCTTCTGAGAAGAAACATAGAGAGCTTTATTTGCTTTCATCAACTAACTGTGAATGAGAAAGTTTTTTTTGTTGCTTCTTGCCAATGCTGTCAACAGTGCTCATGATTGAGGTGAGTGTTGTTTATCTGCAGCATTCTTTGCCTTGTTAACTTGGCTGGCACGTACAATTTTCGAAAATATTTGGCTTCTTTTTTTTCTCCATAAATTAAATTATATTTATAGGCAAAATTGGTCTTGTGAGGAAATCCTGAGTTCACAAAACAGTGACAAAGTAGCCTAGTTAATTTTGCTCTGTAGTGGTAAACATTGCTTTGAGTGTATAAAAAAGTTGGGTACAGTAAATCACTTGACAATAAATCAGGTTGTTGAAACACGATGAAGTCTTTTCTTTCCTTCAGAATAATCAACACTAGGATGTTCTTGTATTTTCAAAAAGTTCTTACTCTGAAACTTTGGCAAAACACCCAGTTTACAACAGCAATTTTGTTTTGCTTTATATTCACCACCTAGGCGGTGAACATAACGTCATAGTTCGAGATATTGAACTAATCAGATTGCTTGGATCACCAAGAGCAATGAGTGTGTATATACTTAAGTCAATTATACTGACCCAAAACTATGTATCCACTTGTAATGGATATCATCCGCCAATCCAACCTCAAAATCCACTACCCCTAGTCTCTAGGAAGTGATGTTTTTTGCACACTGATATTGCCTACATTTACATGTACAATCATCCAGATTGCTAGGCTTTTTTCAGTTATCACACTGATACACAGAATCAGCATGAAAGTACTGCATGGTTAAATTTTGAATGGGTTTTTTCTTTGTTTCATATTCATAAGCATACAAATACTATATACAAAAACAATTAAAAAAGTAAAAATTAACTGTGTTAAAAAATAAACTACAGCAAATACTTGCCTGCAAAAACCGAATGTAATTTAAGGGGCTGTATCACGTACGGCAGTCCACTTCATTTTGTTTACTTTTGCCAATTACTTGCCCTCTATCGCTATGGAACTTAAAGTAAGCAAAGAAATTACATGTAAATGACAAAATAGAGATCCAACACAAACATGTCTCATGAGCAATATTTTTGAAGTTGCAAGCAGCAGAGATCAACTTTGAAAAATTGTTAGGCTGAACAGTTTTCAAAAATCCTAATGTTGATCTGCTTCAGTCTTCTTCAGTTTTGCCCATCCGTGACATCTGTTGTTTCTGTTATGTTATTTTAACCTTCCTTTAAAGTTTTAACTAAAGTGGTTGTTTTTATGTTTTTCTTAATTTAACAGGCATTTTTTGATTTCCTAATTTGGCTGAATTTCGTGACACAGCTCCTTTAAACTGAACCATTTTTGTTTTTAAATAGAAACTTGGGTGTGTAATAGTGTCCACATTTCTCCTTTTATGTTTGTTGCAAAGTTGTTATCAAGAAGGTGTTTTCTTAGCTACAATGTATACTATCTAAAGTGTTCTCATACCAAAAAACAACAATGGTGGACTTCCTTATTATAAATCATGAAAATCAAGAAAAAATCGATGATATTTATTCGTCAATCGATTTGTCACAGCAATTTAGTTTATCAGTTTTTACCCATTTCTGTTATCAGTCGATAAAAATCACCTGAGTTCTACCAATTTTCATTTATTGACTACTCCAGGAACTTAAAGTTGTTTTGTGGAATAGAAACTGTCTTTAACTTGTTACTGTGCCTTCAAATTGACAGCCTATGTCTGCCAGTTTAGTTTCTCAAATAACTTTGTCAAATGTTGAATCCTCATGTTTATCGCTCAATTCATGTGCCACACTTGTGAATATAGAGAGCTGAAGATCATAGAGCAGAATGGCACAAGTTCATTTATGACATGTACAAATAGGACAGAAGATAACTAAAGGAAACATGAAAAGTATAATTAGAGAAGATTGAATTTTGACTATTTCTTTGTACTTATTGAATAAGACATGTTGATTTTTCCACAATAATTTCTTACACAAGGCTGTGCTCTAAGGAAAATTAAAGGGAGCCCAGTGCTAACCTGTGAAACCTTGGGTGCCCAGCATGTGATTTGTATGAAAAAACTAAGATTTTCTAGTCCACTGAGAGCAAAAGTTGGGCATCAGGGGCTACTGGGCACTGCTAGAGCACAGCCCTGTTACAGTTGAACCTTTCTACAGGTACTAGAACTTCCTCTTTACAATTGTGGCATCTCATCACAATTGCCACTTACCTCTGTCCTCAAAGGTGGCTTTGGACACTCCACTGTATTTTGTGCTTTGTAGATTATATTATAATTTTATTATTATTATTATGTGATGGTCACAGGAATATAATGATTAATGATTGCCCTTCCCTGGGTGGAGGTTAGATATAAATGGTAGATAGCCAGTAAGGCATGTTACATGTACTACAGTACTGAGTTGGCTAAAAATATCACATGTCCAGCAATCGTAGTCGAATAATTATAATTTGTTTTATTATATAAACACCACGAGGGCAAGCATTTGCGCAGAAACATGGCACCTTTACTCATGAATATAACATGTAAAGTTATCTTGACATGTGAAATGATCACTGTACATGTATATGGCTTCAAATTAAATTGTGCCTTTCACAGCAAAAAGATATTAAAGTGAAGTTGTTGTGAATTTCATTTTTGTTTATATAATAAATTATATAGAATACAGTAAAACCCCACATATAAGAACCTAGATTTTTCCAAGTCAGCCTGAACAGGTTCTTACAGTTGTATATAAAATAATGGTGCTTAACTTGAAATCAGGCTATCTAGGTTCTTAAATGGGTTCTTAATTTTGGTAAGAAAGAAAGTACTTGTATTGGTGGGTGTGGCCTTTTATATTAAATTTTTCACACATTTTCATGCTAGTTACATGGAATATAGTAGAGTGCAAACATTAAAGGCACATAAATCATACAAAATAGTACTAAGCTTTGCACATGACTGTTATTGTTTGCAATTGTACTTTTGGAAATTAAGAAGCTGCTTTGAAATTTCAGCCTGAAACGTTTCTCATGTGAAGGGTACTTAAAATGAAAATTTCAGCCTGACAGGTTGTTAAATTTTAAGTTCTTATACGTTGGGTTTTACTGTATTACATGGCCGGTTGGAGATATGAAATTTCTCTTTTTGGTTGTTCACTGTGCTCAGTTGTTAAATATTTTTTAACACTAATGACAAATTTTTCATCTCTACACAGCCTTGTAATATAATTTAATAAAAACAAGCAATAAGTATGTGTATTCATAAATGTAAATATGTGTAAATTTATGTGTTGAAAATGATCAGAAGACGATTTAGAGTCCATTAATTTTGGTTCTCTCAGGCATGATAATTAATAACTGCTTAGCTTATCAAAAGTGTGGAGCTTCTTTGATACCCTTATTAATATTTTATACTTTATTTTTGCTTCTTTTAGTGTGTTGAAAAACTTCAGAATGCTACTTTGACAGGATGCACTGGTCCATCTGAGCAGCTCTCTGGTATGACTTAAATCCCTTAATTTGTTATAATTTTTACAAGTGTGTGTTGGGTATGAGATGGTAGATAGTGAACAAGGTATGTAGCACCGAGTCGGCTATAATCATTTCATATCCAACAAGCGTGAGTGGGATAATTGTTTTATTAAAAATGCCCTCAAAATATTGAGAATTCTTTCCGACTTTCATTGTAAAAACAACCGATTCTCGGCTTGAATACAGTTACCACATTTGGAGGGCATGGTATAATGGCTCATGTACCATGATGGCTAAGCCAATCAAAGCTCTAGAATTGCATTATCCAATGATTCAGTTTTTAATAAAATGAGTTATGCATCAGGTTCGGCATGGGAAAGTTGGACCTCTGAATCAAAGCTGTTCCAAAGTCGCTTTAAAATCAAAATGTCTGGCCGGGGTAGGCAGGAAGAATGGCTGAGGTGTTCCAAATTGAAATGGGTGTTCTTAATGTATTCAGACGCCGAACTTTTCATGTACCTACCTGTGGTTTGGCTCATGAAAGTTAAGTAAATGCAGAAAATACAGAATGCTATTGTATTTTTGAGAATAAATGAAATAGTTATGCAGTGGGAAGATAAACAGTAACACTGATAAAGACAGCTGCTGAGATTAATTCACTTTATTAAAGGGTTTGATATAATTTCTTTATCTTACAAGCACCAGGTCTACCAGTCCCACTTCACACCCACCCCCATCTCCCGGCGGCACTTATCACCCATCCCCATTGAATGCACTTCCCTAATTTACCACTACTAGTAGTTTGCTTGAGTGTCTTAAAGTTTTTGTTATCAGTGATATTATTTTACTTGCTGTCAATAATATTATGGTTGTAAAAGAAAAGCAATTTTTGTTGTCGAGTGGAAAAGTTTGTGTTTGATTGTTTGCTGGTAGAAAAAGCCTCTGGAGGCTGTTGAAACAGCAAGGTAATAGGCAGTGCATTTTGTCTTTATGTTTTTCAGTTTTAAACTGTGTGCGGCTGCTGACACGGTTTATCCCATATATATTTGAAGATCCAGATTGGAGAGGATTTTTTTGGTCTACTGTTCCTGGACAAGATGTAAGTTGTTGGTAAATGGAAGTTATTAGTTTGATAAAATATACATTCAAGATGTTTTTATTCATCCCTGCTGATGCATGGTAATTAAATGAGTGATTACCTGTTATAATTTTTAGGCTGAGCATGCTACATACACTGTATTTCCATTGAACATGCTGATGATGTAAATAAACCATACCTCGAGTTCTTGTGAACTTAGCAATCCTCCCAAGACACCTGCCAAGGGCATTCATAACTCAGTATTACATGATGAAGCATTTACAATGTGTTTTGTAATATAAATTTAACTTTTGAATTTGTTAACTAATAGTAGGGAAAAGAGTTGAGTGTAACGTTGTTGTTGTTGTTGTCATCTGCGTGAGCTGTGCAGGCTATGACGTTTGCAAATCATTCTTACTCTCAAAGAATAAGATAATTTTCGGCAGTTTTCCGGCACCTCAATATGGATTTTACAATGTTTGTTAATGTTATCGTAAGAGACTTGAGTAAACTTTCTCTGAGTTTCCAAGATAAAAACACAACTGTGAGGTAAAAGAATATAGTCACATAAACATTGACGAGTTGACTGCTGAATTGATCGCTTTGATAATGTTATAGAACATCTAGTTCATGCTTCAGCAGTACTCATGTCGAGATATTGAGCACTTGGAAAGCTTGGAGGGCACTCAAGAGGCTAGAGTACTGAGTTGGTCTCCGGGAACTCTTATGCCTCTTTTGTGCTCTCCAAACTTCCGGTGTGCTCAATATCTCAACATATGCACGCTGGTGCGTGAACTAATTGTTAATTATAATTTTATTATAAGTTGTTTCACCTAAAATTTAACCATGTCAACCATGAAATCCCCTTTGGATTGGCTGAGCTACAATGCAGTGAGAAATTAAAGGGACCATTGAATAGCTTAAGACCCCAAGTAAAGTTTTGGATGTCAAATTCTCCTACTATTTTCCAAGCATATTAAAGGCAATTTGGAAAGAGAATCTAGCAAATGAATTATCAGAAGTCGCTGAAAGCTTTTTTGTACTGGCCCCTTCAATTCTTGGGACATTGTGATGTACACTTGTACTTGAAAAATGTTTTGGTGTCAGTAAGCAATAATAGTACTAGTATACACTGCTTATAGAACTATATTATTCACAGGAAGAAAGTTTTCATCATGGAAATGGTGAGGTAAGAACAAGCTGTGGTCTCATGATGCTCTGAATGCAAATCTCTTTTTGGCTGAAATTAGAGTTCCCTTCAGTGTTGTAACTGTTTGGCACCAGCTTCTTATTTGTCTTCCCTTCTACTGGGTGCCAGTCTATCGCTGAGGTGCCAAACTTTTAATAACCCGTGCATATGTATATTTTACAGGTAAAATCCATTCTCAGGTTAAACCATTATCCAACTTCTTAGCGTTAGATTTTCACAAGGGCTCTTACCCTAGTAATCTAGGCTGAATACTGAGAATGGATTTTGCCTACAACATACTTGCCTCCTGCTATCTAATATGCTCCTATCCTACAGGGGGTATTAAGCTTTAATTTACTGTATAAGACAAATATCTTTCAATTTATAGCCATAGTGTAAGAAAAAAAACAACTTGACAACTTTGGTAGTTGGCACTCTTGGTTACTTTATAATTACAAACTTATTTTTTTTACACCCATAAGCTGTGTTGTTTTGCTGTTGTTTTTTTCTTATTTTTTGTTTGAAGTTGTTGAACGTTGTTTTTAAAAGCTATAAAATAATTATCCCCAATTTATGAAGTCTCTAGATCAATTTTGTGCAAGCCCTCAGTCCAGTTCTACACTGAAAAAAGGCCCTGTAAAGGGCTTTAATAATAGTTACCGGTATGTTCAACAAAGAACTGTTCTTTCCACAGGCTGCTGAGGCCAGGCCACCTCTTGCTCAAACTTTGCTCAGTTCTCTCGCTGTGAGTACTGCATAAAATATTCTTTTTTTAAAAAAAAGAAAAAAAACACAACAACAATGGTATGTAAGGGGTGGCGAATGGTACCTCGAAAAACGTGGGTCTCAGAAAATTTTGGCAGGATCTCGAAATCTCGGAAGCGTTTTTGATAAGTCTCGAAGTCTCGTTTTTGCATGGCTTGACTATTTACTTTTTTTGAGTCTCGAAACTTTTTACCCAAGTCTCGGGCTCGGATTTCTAACTAGGATCTTGGCGTCTCGGCGAGTCTCGGATTTTACCATTTGCCACCCCTTATGTAGGGATCAACATGCAGTTTTTTTGAAACTCAAAACTAGATTTTGTCTTGTATGTGAACAGGGAATGGGTGAAAGTAAAAATAATGTAGCGTATGTTGATTTGTAAAGTAAATGCTCTATATAGCAAAAACTTGTCTTTCCTCTATTCTTCACAAAACCATCCTCTTTCTGGTCTAACCTAGTATCAATTTAACTGCTTAATTATTGTGAAAAATAATTCTGTAAAATGGTGAAAAGATTAATTTTCGCAATTTTGATGTGTTAGGACCTCTGCTTCTGTCCTGAATTTACTGTTTATCCGCCAAAGAAAACTGGACCTGTAAGTTGAGTGTTACTTCGATTTTTTTCAAATCAGTTTTAACATACAGGCTTTAAGTATAATCAGTGTTGTTTATATTGAATTTTAGGATCAACCAGAAGACCTGTCTGCTATTGACAGCTGTGAATATATTTGGTAAGAATTCTTGCGTTCACTAGGCTGGCATGCAGATAGTGCTGAACCACTCCTTCATCAAAGCATTTTCACATGACTTCACACCGGCCAATTTGTGTTCAGCCTGAAATAATGTATCGAAACAACAGCCATCTTGGAGCACCAAACTAACCCTTTTTTGGTGGAAATACTTTTTGGAGAGTGAAAATGTTATATACAAAGTTATAATTCGTTCAAATCCTTTCTACAGGCTGGGAAATTAGAATATTAGAGACCTTAAGATTGAGGTTTTTCGGCATTTTTGGCAAACTGCAAACATCAAGAAGTCATGTGACCAGTGCCTTGTCATCAGTTTTGCAGTTTGAGGTTCATGTTTGTATTGCCTGACCAAGCTCTTGTGGTATTAATTTATTCACCGTAAGGTCTTTTGCATTCTAAAGCATTACAATCCCATGTTTGAGAGAAGCTACTACTTTTTAGAACACTTTCACTTATTAATTATTGAACTATTTGTCGTAGAAACACAATTTTGAAGACAGTTTCCGTGCTAAAATAGAAGTGAACTCGACTAATGAGTGAAAACAGACATGGCAGCCACAAGCTACCACCCCCAAATCTTAAGTCCCAAATATGAGCAGATGGATAACCTGAAACCACTAACTGTTTGCAGTGAGATGGCGAAACATCCATCTTAAACTACCTTTAAAACAGGTCAGAAAAGCAAAATGGAACTAATCTTCTTTTTAACAAAAAAAAAAAAAAATACTTACAGTGGGGAATTATTTGCAGGGAAGCTGGGGTTGGATTTGCCACATCTCCACCTGCTAACCCACAGTATGACTGCCACAGAAATGAACTGTTAAAACTGCTGTTAACTTGTTTCTCTGAAGCTATGTACCTCCCACCAACAGGTTGGTTTAGAGTCCTAACATTTTTATTCAATATTAATTTACTATGTTCCCTTCCCAACATGAACCACCATCTATCCTGTATCTATAGTGACTTGCTCAGATTCAATTTGTATTTGCTTTTTTGCGTGTGCATTTAGTTTTGTATTAGATGTTTTACAGCGTGCAAAGAAAGTAGTGTCCAATGGCCTGAGGCTAGTGGATTTTGCTATCGGGCCAGTGAATTCTGTTATTAAGTGAAGTTTTTTGGAGGAATTCAAATTACAGAATAACTGTGAAATCAATGTGCTCCTCAAAACGTTTTTTGGGGCTAGTTGAAATGATGTTTGGGCTAGTAAATGTTAGCTTCAGCTTGCCCAAATGGCAAGCTGTAAAAACACTTTCTTTACACCCTGTAGTAGATGTTCGTTTAAAACAAGGCAAAGTCTGAGCAGGTAATTTGTATAGGTTGTCATCTGTTCTTTTCAAAGTTTACTTCCTTTATAATTATTGCAAATGTTGCTCTTGTTTCAGACAGTCATGTATACTCTCTTCAGTACACGTAGTTTTATTATAGCCTCTATTATTTTGGCTCTTCAGTTCCCTGCCTACATATACTTGTTGCTGCATGATACCTGGCAACTTGAAATTTTAGCGACAACCCTGGCTTACTAGAACATAATTAAAAAGTTTTAAAATTGCTGTTACTTGATTTTGCACAGCTGAGAACCATTGCAGGCCAAATAAATGGCTTTCATTTTTCTCCTCTTCTGGAAACAGGTGAGGACTACATTACTCACGTAGCTTAAATACGGTACATTGCCATTTGATCAAAATATTTCTCCTTATCTGATTAGACTGCATTAAACAGTTGGTCAGTTTTAACTGAGCGTTATAATTTGAATATTTTTCCTATTTTACAGACATGCTCTTCCAATATTCACCTCTTTGTTAAATCTGGTGTGTTCTTATGATCCTGTTGGATATGGGGTCCCGTAAGTACAATGTTCAGTTTACTACACATTTAGGGAAAAAGAAAACTGACAAATTATACTTTTATTCCTATGATACTAGGGACCTTTTCACCATTGTTTTTAGACTGTGTGTGGTTGTTGAAATGCTATTTCGGGGGTGACTATCTATTACGCATGTAAACCCTGGTGAATGCATGCCCTGCAATCTCCAACAGCAAACCGACAAAACACGTTTTGTGAACTGTGTTCTCAAAGTTTTTTATCCTGAGTGATTTACGATTGCAGTGTGAAAAAAGTTCTGCAATTAATTATGTGTATAAGATTTATAGTGTAAAACTGGTGGGGGAATTGCACTCATTTTAGCCATTTTACTGACGAACAGTTTTGACAAAAAAGTATACAGATACTTTCAGCAACAACAATTTGCCGTAATCTATTTTGAATGTTTGACGTTTCTTTTCCTCACAAGAGGATGTGTTCTTTCAGATCTGTTCTCTTTGAACACAAAAAAGATACACTATCACTTCTCAAACTCATTGATTATTGTCAAAGGTTTGAACCCAGGAGTCATTTCAAAAGTAGGTTGAGTTTGATTGTCCGGGTGAACGTAGTCCTGAATAGAACTGTTGTTGTTGACAGTGACTGCACGTTTCGACAACCTCAGTGTTCTCCCAAAATTTTAGCTCAGCAGCTAAGGGACGAGTCATGGCCGGTAAGGCACAGGATATGTGCCAGAGGCGCACTTTCCTGGGGGAAGGGGGGATAAGTTCTCTGAAACATCATTCCGTTTATTTTAAGCAAATTGGCCGTTGTTTTCTTTAGACAACAATTTTAAAATGTTTGATTCCGATAATTTTACTCTGTCTTTAATGCGCTCTTTCCAAAACGCGTGGCCCATAAAAAGAAAAGCTGTGTATACTTTACTAGTTTTTCATATATTCATTCATTTACTTGCGAGAATCGGATTGGATCACAACTCACTTGCGTATTTTTTAACACTTCTTCTTAAATTTTAGTAAACCTGCAGGCGGTAAGGGGTATTACTTCAGGCGGTAAATTTTACCGGTTACCGCCTGATAAGGAGAACGTTGCAAGCTGTGCGGTAGTCAGCTTATTGATTATTCATGCAGTCATAAGCCAGTAAATAATGATGCTTTGGGTCAGGTGGATGAATCTTGATACCTAATGAAACACCAGATAAAACACCACCTGAGGGTCAATTAAATTTTAATAAAACTCATACAAGTGTAATTTACAATAGTGGCCACAATTATTGTGGCCACTATTGTTTCGGAGTCTGAATACAATCGCTACGCTCATGAATTACATTTATAAAAGATTGATTAAATTGACCACAGGTTTCCTTCTGAGATCAAAGATGTTTTTCATCCAAGATCAGTCACTTGCATGTAAACATGTTCTTTTAGTGAAGGGCAAAAATGTAGCACCGCATAATTTATCATTTTCACTGCATAATTTCTTATTTTTTCTTTAGAGAAGACATGCAGGGTTTGTACTTCATCACAGGTTCCAAACACCTCTAAACAGATTAAAGCACTCAGCCTACGGCCTAGTGCTTTCATCTTTTTCTCGGTGTTTGGAACCCGTGATGAAGCACTTGTCTTGGTTTTTGACATCCTGTGTTACTTGACTTACAGTTAATTAGCGAGTTTATCACGCTAGTTTGTATATATTTTACATGAAGTCATTGAGATGAGTGTATTTGTTGAAGGTATAACCATCTAATGTTTGCTGATTACCGTGAGCCCCTGGTGGAGGTAGCTGCTCAGTTGCTTGTAGTGTTATTGGATCATGAAACAATCCAGCAGTCTGGAGTAACAGTAAATGGCACAGATGCTGAGCAGTCTTTTGAGGTGAGCTGCATGAGATATTGCACTTAAATCAGAGATATCTTCACCTGTTACAACAGATAAGGGGCTTTGGGGAGCAGGGAGAATACGGTGGTGAGGGTACAGCTTGAAGTACATTGTGGCCTTGCACCAATTTGGATCAGGTTTAAGTCCTGGCATCTCAATGCCTTTAATATGGGTTGAGTTTGTTGCTGGCCCTGAGAGGGTTTTTTGGGGTACTCCAGTTTTACACTCTCCTCAAAAACCAACATTTCAAATTTAACTAGATTACCTGGAAGTGTCTCCAAATAGTTGGGGACACCTAGAGGGCCACAGGGTTCTCAGTTCTTGTACCTTTAACCCTTTAAACCCTAAGATCAAAATTTGAATTCTCATTTGTTGCTCCTATTCATTTCCAACAGAAGTAGTGGGGAGAAGGTGATAAAATATCAAGCAAATTCATCTTGTGTGGTCATGTCCACAATTCTCATGACCACTCTGTTTTACAAATCATCGATATTACAAGGAGAAATTTGATGTTGATCACTCTTAGGGCTTAAAGGGTTAAAGGTATCACTCTTGCTATATAAATTATGTTGGTTGTAGGTTATTTGTGGCAATAGGGTAGATTGCTTTTACTAAGCTCTGCTTCCTATCCAGTATGGAGGGGGAGGGTGTTCCATCCATTGGTTTTGGTGATGAAACCCCTAGGGGCTACTCCATGATTTTTTGGGAGCTGCGTGATGCAGGGACCCTGGACCCTCGAGTGTATACCAAAGTCTTAACCCAAAAAAGTACTCCTTTCTACAGACTTCCCAAGTGTCTCTCAAGTCATTTTGCTTCTTTTTACCATTGATAACTTTAATTCCCCCTGTGAATCTGCTAACTCAGACTTTTACACCAGCATTGTACACGTAGATGTGCCAGTAAAAGCTAAAATTTTACATGTATAATACATATTGCAGACAATTAATCAAAGTAATTCATTCAGTGCATATGCATAATATTTGTGTGCATTTTCTATGATTTCTTTAGGAACCTCCAGTGGACAATCTCTTTTGCAACTATTTATCTAGAATACACAGAGAAGAGGTACTTACAAGCTATTCATGTTGTGTAAAATTTGCCTTTTAACTTCAGTAATTTTTCCTCTACAGTATAGCAAGGATAGAGTAAAAGTTGCATTGAATGTCTTCCATCATGCAAGTTACATATGTATTGTAACCACTAAACTGGTATTATTTTTTGTGACCTTGTAGGATTTCTACTTTATTCTTCATGGTATTGCAAATTTGCTCAACAATCCACTTATTCAAGTAAGTGAGTTCTAACAAGTTTAGGTTAATGGTGTTGATTAATTTAATAATTGGCATGACTCTTTGTGAATTTTAATTTCCTTCTAAACAGGGCTTGTGCTGAGGAATTGTTTAAAATGATGTGATGCCAATTGCAAATCTGTGGCTTCTTATTATGACTTATAGTGGCTATATTGTGCATGTTAGTTACGTCTTTTTGTAACTTCTTTTCAATTTCAGACGTACCTTCCAAATTCTTGCAAGAAAGTCAGCTTTCACCAGGAATTGCTGGTTCTGTTTTGGAAAATGTGTGACCAAAATAAGGTACATGTTGCAGTTTAATTTCATCCTTAAATTAAATTTTATTTTCCCCTGTTTTTTTGGTTGGTATGTTATTGTGTGACAATCTAGGTTATAACAAACAAATCTACATGTAGACTTTAACTTTTGTTTTTGGTTCATGCAATAAGTGAGAAAGGTATTGGAATTACACTTAGTGAATTGTAATAATTTGTATTATTGGTTTGTCTGTTTTTTGTTTGTAGAAATTTCTGTTTTATGTACTTAAGAGCAGTGATGTTCTTGACATATTGGTTCCAATACTCTACCATCTGAATGATGCACGGTCTGACCAGTGTAAGTAATTTCCTTGGGTTGGGGTGTGCACAGTTTCTTGGGCCTTTATTTGATATTGCTGATTATTTACAGTCACCTAGTGACAGTAAAGAAGTTTACCTGCCAACTTGAATGTGTTATGTGTGAGTCTGACGCCTGTGGACCAAACACATCAATCTCGTACATCAAGGATAACTTCTCATGTCTGACTCTTAAATCCAAACGAATCGTTACTGAACAAAATAATGGTTAACAAAAATTTAATTCAGTTCCCGAAAATATACTAAAAAGGCACTTAATATTGACTTATTGACTTAATGTCCCTTCAAATAGTTTTGAAGTGCTCAAAGGTCTTTGAAACATCTTCGGCATTTGCAGCATCATTCGGAAGTTCGTTAAATTGTCGGAAATCTTCAGACAAGACGAACATCTCGTGCATTTGACTCAGAAAAAGTAGACAGGTATAAAAAAGAGATGGAGAACAGTAATGTATTACTTGTTAATACTGGTGGTTAAATCACAGATTAATAAGGTGCTGTGAGATAATCACACGCTTTTGAGGCAAAAGGGAACAACTGTGTGATATACATGTATCTCATGGTTTTGAAGCAACAGAAATATGTGTGATGTCTCATGGTTTTAATGAGAAAATGAGGTAAGTGATGTATTTAATATGCGTTTTGTATTTCCTTTGTCCAGCACGTCTAGGTTTGATGCATATAGGAGTATTTATATTACTACTGTTAAGTGGTGAAAGAAATTTTGGTAGGTTTAAATCTGAATGAATTTCTTTATCGATCTGTTATTTGTTAAATTTTTATTTGACATTATGGTTAGTTTTTAGGGTACACTGTTAGACTATAATTGTGAAAAGTACTTTTTTTGCACGGTATGTCAGTTGAATCAGTGTTATTTAGAGGATCCATTCTCCACCTAATCCTTTCAGTTGTAATTTTTCAATTTTTATTACTTCTCTTACTGTTCTTGTATTGTGTTCATTTTATTTGATTCTTTGTTTAGGTCTGCCTTTTAAAAAATTATTGCCTTTTCAATAATGTTAAATATAATTATTTTTTACTTTGTTAAGCGCTGTTGATCAACACAAATAAATAGGTTTGTATTTAATTGTTATTACTATCATTGTTATTGATACTGGATAGGTGTTCGTCTTAACAAGCCCTACTCAGTTCGAGTACCAATGGACATTCCAGTGTTCACAGGAACTCATGCAGACTTTCTCATCATTGTAAGTACAACTGTACCTACAGTGCAGTTACATGTATTAAACAGCTAGATGTTGATATAACCTGGCTGGGTAATTTATTGTCAATTTCAACAGTGCAGTTACATGTATTAAACAGATGTTGATATAACCTGGCTGGGTAATTTATTGTCAATTTCAACAGTGTAGTTACATGTATTAAACAGATGTTGATATAACCTGGCTGGGTAATTTAGTGTCAATTTCAACAGTGGTGGCTACAGCTATACTAAAGATTTTTTTTTTCGTGTTGCCATTTTGCAAAACAATTTAAAGACATAGACATAGTTATTAGACATGGTTTTAATGGTAAAAGGGGGTGACACTTTAATACTAGGTATATGTGATTTAATTCTTGTGGGTTTAAAAAGCAGAGTAAAACCTTAGCTTTAACATGTTTTAAGTCCAGTTTTGTCGCATATAGTTAATTGTTGTTGTTTTTCCCATTTGTATCCTTCAACATTTTAGGTATTCCACAAGATCATAACTAATGGTCATCAGAGACTACAGCCATTGTTTGACTGTCTGCTAACTATTATTGTAAATGGTAAGATGACAATTTAAACTTTCAAGGTGTTTATTATTTCTGTATATACAGTACTAAGCTTGGTGGATATTTTATACCATGCACATTTTTTTCTTTCATGAAGTTAAATTTATTTAACACAGTTAGCAATGAGGAGCGAGGGCATGGTCAGCATTCAGTCGTTTGGCTCAAGCGCAGTCAACCTTGCTTACATTACTCCCATGTGTTCAGTACAACGTTTTCCTGGCGGCCACTCTCTTCGTTTAGCCTTTGGATCATTCTTTTATCCCCATCCCTACCCCCTTTATTTTTCCACTGATAAATCAGTGTGACAGGTGCCTGGCTCCATTGGCATGGGGGCTCATGGCTGGAGGGTGCAGGTTTGCCAGTTGTAGGGGCATAACTCTGTCTACGGGCTGGCTGTGCCAAAAATGGAAGCTCCTGGACATCCACCTCCACCTCTACTAAGTGATGCAGTGGTTAACATCTTAATTATCTCTTCATTGTGTCCTTCCACTTAGCCTGCTTAATAATGGTCTGGACTGTTTTTAGGATTTTAAGGGAGGAAGCAACATTGGAAGCTTGTTCTTTCTGAAAGAGAAAGAATAATTAATTTTGTTAATTTAATATGTTGTTGTTGTGTCCTGGCAATTAATTTGATATCATAAAGATTCTTGTATTTTGACCTCAGGTTTGTATAACGAAATCAATACACCTCCCTTTCCTTTCTAGTTTCTCCTTATTTAAAATCCTTGTCAATGGTGGCTGCAAACAAACTTCTTCATCTCTTGGAGGTAGGTAAACCGGAGCTTTTGTGTTTGATCTCACTATTGAACGTTCATATTGGGAACTCACTTTACAAATACTTGTAGCGGTGCTTTCTATTATTTATACAATTTACGTCATATTAGGAAATATTTATTCAGAGAATCAGCTGAGAAATTAGTTCATGCTTTTATTAGTAGTAGATTGGATTACTGCAATAGTCTTTTATATGGAATTCCGGAATATCAGATTATGAAATTGCAATGTGTTATGAATGCGAGTGCAGGGCTTATATATCGTGCGCACAAATTCTGTCATATAACACCTCTACTCACTGAATTACATTGGTTACCAGTGCACTCCAGAATACATTATAAGATTCTCTTGATAACTTTTAAAATTCTGCATGGCCTTTCACCTAAGTACCTTTTAGATCTAATTAGTATTCAACAGCCTTCGTCCTACTATTTGAGGCGCAACGATAATGGTCGTTTGTTGGAAAGACCAAGTGTGAAAACCAAGAAAACATTGGGAGACAGAGCCTTCCAGGTAGCGGCTCCTTTTCTGTGGAATAAGCTGCCAAGGTCCGCGTGTGAAGCAGCGAGCTTAGAATCTTTTAAGATTTTAATTAAGACATTTTTATTTAAGGAGTCATTTCAGTTATTTGTACTTATTTTTTACTTACTTATGTAAATATATATATGATTTTGATAGAAAGATTTGTAAAATTTAGTTATTGATTGCTATTGTTATGCGCTTTTGAATATTTTATAGAAAAGGCGCAATACAAATAATAAATGTTATTGTTATTGTTATTCAAAGTTATAATCGCTCAACCCTATTAGATCCCATGAGTTCCCTAAGCTGGCACCCCTTCCCTGTAAGGGTGAGACTTGAACTTGGGGCCTATGCATGGTTACAAGTCCAATGCTCTAACCACTTGGTCAACCTGCCTCCATTGGATTAATAATGGTACAGCTGTAATAGGACTGAGTGGAGTCCAATTCAGTCTGTAATCATACTTATCTAGTGAATGTGATAAACAACGATTTGTTTAATCATTAGTATTATTACAGACCAAATTGGACAACACGAAGTCCTGTTACCAATTAATCATAACTTTAACAAAACTTGGGATATTTTAAGCATTTTAAAATCAAAACACAAGAAATTCCAAGAGTTTTTTTGCTAGCAGTGAAAAAAAAAACCATTTAAGTACAGGTGTGTGATGGCACATACTGCCCTATTAGACTGTCCTATTAGTGCTGAAATCAGGACAGCTGATATGTAATCAGATTTGAGAATTTTGTTATAGTTGTGACTACTATGAGATCAGGCTAGGTGTTAAAATGGTGGCTCTATGGGAGGTTTAAAACAATGAAAACGTTGGTCACAGTCTCTTTTTATGGGGTTGACTTAAGAGAGGTGTCACTCTGTTTAGTCGTTTGAGGGAGATAATTTGGGGGTTTTGGCTTTGGGTCACTTACAAGATGGTTAACGGATGTTGTCGCTCGAGAGTTAGAGGATTACAGAAGTAAACTTCCCAATTAAAATGATATTGAAGAATTTAAGTCTAGCTTGTTTTTTTTTTGCAGGCATTTTCCACTCCTTGGTTTCTCTTTTCCAATGCAACTAATCATCACTTGGTGTTCTTTTTGCTGGAGATATTCAATAATATTATTCAGTATCAATTTGATGGTATGTGATTAAAGAATATTATCATGTTCATTCAAAGGCAAAATGGCAGGAAAACGGTATCGAGGCCATTAGGAAAGAGTTTCACTCTTTGTCCTGGTTATTTCAGATGCCTATAGTATTGCTTAATCCAGTCTTAACAGTTAACTCAAGATTTCATTTCTTTCCGTTACAGTGTCTCCAAATAAAAATTACAATTGAACCTTCGCTAACGGGCACTTTTTTTGGTGGACATTCCATACATTGACTCTTGTTTCAACCTCTCTACAATGGCCACTTTCTTCTGTCCCCAAGGTGGCCACTGTAGAGAGGTCCAACTGTATAAGCATGACCCCAAGTTACTTTTGCAGGAACCCAAAAAAGAAAAAAGAAGGTAGAACCAAAAGAACTGCCTCGCTGTTCAATTCTCCGACCAACAATTTTATATACTGGACTACTTAAAATCTTAGTGACAACCTGTTTTTAAACAGCTCAGTGCTGACCAGACGTCTTACGTAGATAAAATTCAGTGAGATGAGTATAGTTGGCTACTGATGGAAGTGAATGTTATTGTCTGTCTCTGTTTTTCTAGGGAATTCTCATCTTGTTTATGCGATTATAAGAAAGAGAAATATCTTTCACCAGGTAAGTTTGTTATCAGGTTGCTGGGGTTGAGACTGTGGAAGACACTGTGAAACTTTATTAGTAGCCACGGGTGAGGTCTATAATACACTGTGATGAAGGATTTCTTTGTTAATAAGTCATGTACATATCTAAGAAGACATCCACCAATGCAAGGATGCTAACATAGTATTGGAAGCAAGAACAAAAAGAGTGATGTGGCCTTAGTTGCCTCCCTATACCTTGGATGATTCTAACGCCCACGCTAATATGCTTGATATAATAATAATAAGAAGAATAAGAATAATAATAGTAATAATAATAATTATGACTTGTTGTAAGCCGCTCCTAAAGACTATAAACCAGGCTGAACATCTTGCCTGAGTAGGAATGGACATAATAATAATAATAATATTGTCATTATTATTTTTTGTTGCTATTAAGGCTTTTTTTTATGTAATGTTTTAGTTGGCAAACCTTCCAACTGATCCAGCAACTGTTCAGAAACCAAGAAGATCAAGAATAACCTCTCAAAGTTCCGAAAAGTAAGAAAACTTGTATTTATCCTTTTCCCAAAACACATTTAAGATAATGTTTTTTGACAGATCTACATTGTACATATTGGTTTGTACAAGGGCCAGATGAGTAAATGCTTGTTTGTTTTGATAGTTGTCGTAACTTCCTCTGTTTGAAAAGAGTGAACTTAGCTTGTCCACTTGAATACGGACCACTCCGCACCCCCTTCATCCCACAAGTTTTTGTTTGTGTGGGAAAATTCACCCGGTTAGAGCGATTTTCGTATGACCTTGAAAAATGGTTTCGGTAAGTGTTCGTCACCTGTTTCATAAGCCAATGGATAAAAAGATCAAAACATGGACTCTTCGTTTTCCCGCCAAAGAAAACCCTAATATGGAGAAGGCATTGTTCGATTGGCCAATCGTGTTGCAGTATGACGTCAAAGCGAAGGATCCATTGACTTCTAGAAAGTTCTCGGGCATGAAGTTTTTTTACTCGAACGTTCGCTTAACCAACCAAAGCCACCCGCGTTTGTATCCGTTCGATAAACCAATCAAATCGCTCTATTTTCATTCGTTTGTTGTTTCTGTTTTGTTCGCGCGTTTTCATTTCAAGGTCATACGAAAATCGCTCTACTTAAATTTCCGTTGTGTTGTCTTGCAGGGATGCCCGAGCATCAAGTAGTGATGGAGAAGAAAAGAAGCCTGCAGCCAGTTCTTCAGCATCTGGTCACATGCCTGAAATGTCTGCAGACAGTAAGCTCATGCCACTGTAACATTCTGAACGTTCAGTGTTAAATGGTTCTTTGGTCAATGTTATGATTAAATGAAATGAATTTACATACCAAATGTGAAAAAATTTCAAATTTCTTTATGTATTGTTTATTGTTTATTGTCATTTTTGCCATACACAAAATAGAAAACTTAAAAAAATGAAAAGATAAGGCAAGGAAGCCCAAGAAAGCCAATAAGGCTTATGAATAGGACCACCTTTTAAGATTATAATACCTAATAAATTAATAATTACAATGCTGACATTGGCGATTTAACTCTAAGTACGCATAATAGAAAATAATCATTAATCATTGAAATAGGATAAAAATAGAAAAGGCTGCACGTGTAAGTGCAAAAGAAAAAAAAGGTGAGAAAAAATAAAGCAAGAATAAACACGAAAAAAGAAAAAAAAAGCGAAAGAAGCGAAAAACTACACACAAGCATTAGGAGAACTAAAGTGTGCTTAAACCAAGAAAAAATGACTTAAGTTAAGAAGTGAACAAAGCAGTACCAGAGGCATTCTGAATTTCAGAGCTAAGGGAATTAAATATTTTGGGCCCTTGAAAACGAAGTGAAAATTTCCTCACATTTGTCCTACAGTAGGGCAAACGCAAGGAATACTTGTTTGAAAATCCTAAGAAGTAAATAGTTCTATGCTAAAAGTCTCAAAAAGAGGTTTCATTTGAAACACCATAGGATTTCGTCTACAGGTTAAAAAGTCAAAGTGGTGACGAATAATCTCTCCATAACCTTGGTCTAGGAGTGAAGGGGTTGACTCACATGCGTTATGCAAATTGACAAAGAACAACTGGGTCGCCATCTGACCTGATTTGTTTTCCTGTATAGTGTCTGTCAAAGAAATGCGTAGTCCTGGCAGTGATTCAGAGTCCAGTGATGTAGAGGCGCGCTCCACAGGGGAGGTGACCCCACCCAGCACCCCTGGAACATTACGCACAGAGAAGAAATCCATTGGACGGTCTGCATCTGTCTCTAGCTCTGGACCTTTTGTTGCGACACCTGAATGGGTACGGCTTATTTTATTTTTCTTTCTCTTCACACTTAGTTATTTCCCCCCCTCAACCTTAGTAACAGTTTGGAGAGAAAACAAAGGATATTGCTAACCTGAAAGGATTTTGAATTTAAGATAGTAATTTTGTAAAATTTTGCTAACTTAAGCTTAGCATTCCTTCGGGAATTATTGTTTCATCTTCTGTCGTTCCTTGTTTTAAGCCTTGAAGTCCCAATAGTGTCCAAGATCAATTTTCTCCTCACAATTATCCATACAATGTAGAGATAAGTTATGAGAATCAATAAAATGATTACCCAAGAGAAAATACTTTGCTCTTTGAACAAATTCTCTCAACTAATTCTATAAGGAAATGTATTGAGGTCAGTTTGGAGAATTTGTATGTGGATACTGGGGCTTAAAGGGTTAATTGAGCTACATTTCCATAGAAGACCCACTATTAGTTACGGATTAACTCAATATTTAGCAGTTAAGGAACTATTTGTTATTTTCATATTATTTTGCAGGTACAATCTTGGAAACAGAAGCTTCCACTTCAGACCATAATGAGAATGCTACAGGTGTTGGTCCCTCAGGTAGAGAAGATTTGTATCGACAAGTAAGTTGGCTTTAAACTCATTTTGATTTCATTTTAACATAGTTGCGCAGCTGCCCTTTAAGCAAATTAACTTCTAGTAGCTGCAGATAACTGCGATGTAGCGGTACAGTTGAAGTTCTCCTTTTGGTCAACTCTGTATTGAACGTCCCTGCAATAGTCACTTTGGCTTTTCCCTCAAGTGTCCATATTAAAGGTCTTGACTTTAGATTGTATTTTTCAATGCCCAAGCTTTTCTGTCTGGATTGAAAATTTCCACGTCCACACATATCCTTATTCAAATACAATATGCCCGTCCACTCGTATCCAACAAGTATTCGGATTCACTCTTGTACCCAGGACTCCTATGGGAATATTGGGAACAGATCTTGCGTCGGTAAGATGGGTAACAGAGAGACCCTGGGAACAAGGTTGCCATCTTGAATACAGTATTCATGGTAAACAACTGGGCTCAATCTTGTTACGTCACCGGATAAAAAAATATCCGGAAAGAAAAGTTTCCTGATACATGTGGACGTGGCCTGAAACAATGACATTTTTGAGCTGCGCCTGTAAAATTAGCCGTCTACCCAGCTGTCTTTTGTCGCGTCACGCTGGCCTTGTCCTTTTATAGCATCTTACCAGGCTATCCGGTCAATGCATATTACGTGACCTGAAACGTATCGGACAAGGCAAGCGTCACGAAACGTTCCTTTCAGTACCCTGGGTACCAGAGGTTTTTCTCTCTTGTGTGACGTGCGGTGAGAAGGTTCATTGGTCACAGGCCGAAGCCACGAGCGGCGAGGTCACTAAAAGGACTTGACCAAACCGGAAACCGCGCATGGAAAGGCTCTGGCACCCAGGATGTCCTCGCATTCGATGGCGATAAAGGGAATGTGTTATATTCGAACCCCACTTTTATGTAGTAAGTTATTAAGTTGACAAGAAACCTAACCCTGTAAACCCCTGCTCTGTTCAATTTATCTTACGCCTTATTGTAGCCCGCGATCAACGCGAGTCACATCTCTTTTTGGAGAATAACATCATGAGAATTCACTCGCCTGTGGCACTCTAAAGGAGGCACCGCCTACTCGCGCGTTTTTTCCCGGATCGTTTCGCTCGACGCTCGAAATGGGAAACCTTGCTCGCAGGTGATTAACAAATGGATGAAACACTGTTTGTAAACTTGAGATGAAGCCCTCAAATTTAAGATATGATCCAGGCGATGATGTAATCAGATTATCCAACTGGAGAATCTATGAGAGGGAAAAAACGCATTGAAAGCTGCCTAGGGGGGTGTCTCATCCAGAAAAGAAATATATATGTATTTCCAGTTAATTGCTGGTCAGTGTTATTATTATACGTGTGTTGGATGTGTTTTTAGGGGCTTGACGGATGAGTCTGAGATTATCAAGTTCCTTCAACATGGTACTCTTGTTGGGCTTCTACCAGTTCCACACCCAATATTGATCAGAAAGTATCAGGTAAACTGAATTGATAGTGTCATGCTATTTCAGATGTTCAAGGAATATCTTTAAAATTTTACAATTTTTTTGTTCTGCCTTTAGGAATAAACTGCGTTGATTCTTGCAGTTTATCAAAATGAACTGTTCACCATTTTTGCCTTACTTTCTCTTATCCTGTTTAAGGCCGGCTATATTCACACTGTACCGGATAGCTAACTTGTCCACCTACTCCTCCCCTAACCCAACATTTTGCCCCAAGTGAGACGCAGATGTTAACGTTGAGTTAGGAGAGGGGTAGGTGGGCAGTTTCCCAGAAACCTAAATTGATCCACCTACCCCTCCCCTAAGCCAACATTAACGTTTAGGACAAAAATGTTGGCTGAGGGGAGGGGTAGGTGGTCAGTTTCCCAGAAACCTAAATTGATCCACCTACCCCTCCCCTAAGCCAACATTAACGTTTAGGACAAAAATGTTGGCTTAGGGGAGGGGTAGGTGGGCAGTTTCCCAGAAACCTAAATTGATCCGCTAACTTTTGGTCCGGCACAAAAACCATACCGGTAGGGTTTCCGTTTACACATGGGAACGGTGATTTCGGCGCGGTTTCTGTAACGGCGCGAAGCTGCGTCGCGCCGATCTCTAATTCGCTAAAGTGGAGAGTCACATAAATTATCGGATTGGTGTTCATAACATACCGGATAGCTTTTCGTGTTGGTACGAAAAGGTGTCCGCTATAGTGTGAACATAGCGTAAAGCTAACGTCTCTCCAAGGCGCGGAGGATGATGGGAAGGAGCTCCAGTGTTTTATGACAACGATTCATGAAATTCCTTTTTAAGCTGATTTTGTGTGCCCGAACGGAAAATCACCTCAAGTAAAGGGAAACGAGTAACAGGACAATAGTTGTTGGTCAAACGTCCCGATCGGGCGGATCGCGGCGTGGGAAAACTTTAATCCTGTAAGCATATTACAGTTTCAGGATCTGTGGATGAGTGGTTCAATGACAATTTCTCCATGAATGGTTTCTGTACAGGTTGTTTTCCATGAACAAAGTTTTTGCCCGAAAGGTTCGGTCGGTATCAGCTCGATTAACCCGTGTGAACAAGCCGAGCTGAGCTGGTGTAATTACGCTTTTAATTGGATTGCAAATTGTTGCTCGTGCAAGAAAATTTCCATTGGAAAAATAAGCAAACAGAAAATTGTACTCGATATAAACTTTTACTGAAATGGCTTCCTTCTATATTTGTATTTTATGTGGTAAACTACCACAGTATTTGGTTTATTCGACCACAATAAAGTTTTCCTCACGTTGTCTTTTGTTTTGTATCCTACTTAAGGCTAACAGTGGTACCCAGATGTGGTTCCGTACTTACATGTGGGGAATAATATATCTAAGGTAAGGAAGACACAAACACTAGACGGCCTAGACGTATCAAGTGGTGGAGTGGATATTCCGCTATTTTTTTTAAAAAAAGTCTCTTTAATGAGAATAAACGCCTCTCTCTTTTAAACGCCCCCTCTTGGACCCATAAAATTAATTAGTAAAATCCAACTAGTGGTCTATTATCAATGCTGCGTTCTGATTGGTTGAGCTACTACTAGGCTATATGTTATAGCCCACTAGTAGCGAAAAGCGCGGGCTTTTTGGCGGCAAAAAAGGATTAAAGATTAGCTTTAACTAGCTAAACTTTTCTTATTCTCAATATTTTTGACCAACTAGTTGGATTTTACTAATTAACAATTATTCCTCGAGCCCGAATGGGCTGTAAGTCAATAGCCCATTCGGCCTTCGGCCTCATGGGATATTGACTCAGAGCCCATTCGAGCTCCAGGAATAATTAACAATTAGTGGCCGAAGGCGACGTGAATATCGGCGAATAGTCACCGAGACGAAGTCGAGGTGACTATTCGCCAATATTCACGTCGCCTGAGGCGACTAATTGTTTTAGTATAATTACATTGATGATTATTCGAGAAAATAAAATTATTGATCAATTTCCTACCCCGAAACATAAAAAAATCTGGCTGCCATTTTGAAAACTGCTAGCCTTCAACGCTATAATCACCGCGCGGTGATTATAGCGGGATAAAGCGAAGCTCCTAGCCAATCACAGCGCTCTATTTTCGATAGTCATCAATGTAATTATACTAATTGTTAAATAGACGCTCCGGGCGTTGGTTACGTTATTAGGGAGCTTAAGCAACAACGACGGCGACGGCGACGGCTACGGCTACGAAAACGTCAGTTAAAAGCGTGTTCGCGCTGCTTCAAACTTAATTTCGTGTATTCCATGTGTTTCAATTCGTCAAATGTTGGCGAATTTTTCTGAAGTTAAATTCTGAGAGACTTTATCAAAGTTCCGAAAAAGATAAAGGGGGTCGTTGTCTTGTGTTGACGTCCTCCACAAAACGTGAAATAAGACAATTTCACGTCGTAGTCCTGCAACGACGGTAAAGAAATGAACAAAAAAGCGTGATGCACGTGCAAAGTTGTTGTTTTGCCAATCTAAACCTATCGCTTTTTTTGCCGTTCTCGTTGCCGTCGTCGTTCCTTAAGCTCCCTATTTACGGTACTGCTGCCTCCTTTTTACATGATATGGTAATCCATCGTATAGTCACTCTTGAAGTGTTCACTCATGAAGCAGGAATGTAAGGAGATCAGGGGTCCAGTTGTTCAAAAGGTGGATAATTCTATATCCACCGGATAAATCTCTATCTATTGGATCACGCAATTGTTTTCCCTAATACTTCTCCGCTGGACAGGGATTTATCCGATGGATAGCGCGATCCACTGGATAAATCGCTATCCAGTGGATCACGCAATTGGTTTCCCCAATACTTCTACGCTGGATAGTGATTTGTCCGGTCGATAGCATTATCCACCTGATAAATCACTGTCCAGTGGATCACGCAATTGGTTTCCCCAAAAATTCTCCGTCTGGATAGTGATTTATCCGATAGATATATATTATTCACCGGATAAATCTCTATCCAGTGGATAACACAACAATTGGTTTCCCTAATACTTATCCGTTGGATGGTGATTTTTTCCGGTGGATAGCGCTATTCAGCGTCTTGAACAACCGGGGCCAGAAAATACTGAAACCGCGGCCTATTTTATTTATTTATTTATATTTTTTTTTGCAGGAACATTGATCCACCAATTTGGTACGACACAGATGTCAAACTCTTTGAAATTCAGCGAGTGTAGAAATCATGAGCAAGAGCAACGAAGAAGAAAAATACTCAACGAGGAAAACTTAAGTCGCTAATGATTGTTTAGTTTTACGACAAATGATGATTAATTGCATTCTAAGCGGACTGGTGTGGGTTCGTTTGAATACTAGTGTTTGGACATTTTGTTTATGTTCAGGAACCACACGAAGGTCTACAAAGTACATATTATTAAACTAACAGGAAACAGGTGTAAAATGTGAAATATTTATTAAGTGAAGTAACCTTGTCGTTACAATGTAATACGTAATCACTGTATTTATAACCGTTGTATCCAATGTCATTTAATTGGCTGTCGAAATCGTACACTTTGGTTAGTCGGTTATGCAGTAAAAACCCTCAAGTAAGAACCTACAGATCTTATATAAATGGTAATTAGCATAAATTTTGGCTATTTAGGTTCTTGAATAGGGTGTTATTTTGTGAAGAAAAAGAGACATTTTAGCTAAAATTATTTAGCAGTATTCAGCTTATTCCTTATGTAAAATCTGCTTATCATTACATAGCAGTTTTGAGTGATAAGGCACTATGTCTTCAAAGAGGATCCTGAATGTTGACTTGTCTTATTTGCCAAAGTGTACAGAATTTTTTTTTAATAGAAAATAAGAAACTTTTTAACATTTTCTGTTGGACAGGTTCTTGTGTTGAAGGGACCTAACTGGCAAAGTTTGGCCTGACAGGTTCTTAAAAACCAAGTTCTTATTCGCGGATTTTTCTGTATTTTGAATGCACTTTGTTCAGTTCGTTATGTCCTATATGTCTTGTTTTACTGGTAACTTGCAATTAGGCTTCCGCGGAAATGGCGAAACAAAATTGTAGGCGCCAAAAAATAAGAGTATACGAGAGCGTCTTTACATTTAAAATGAGATGTCTCCTAAGAACGAGATTAAGGTTATAATATCAGGGCAATAGGCTTCTTGGTGTATCTGATGACGTAGTTGTAATCTGTCAGGTTAAAAACTCTTCTGCCCGAACATTGCGTTTTAAAAAAATTCGTAATACAGTTGTAGCAATTTTATTCTTTGAATTTGATTCTTAGGCCTCGGTTGAAACATTGCATTTCGCATTTGCTGAATATGAAAACTCGTTTGCACCGGGTCTCACCTCAGCTTCGACGATGAAATTTATCAATATCTCAGTGAGGTATTCATATGTGTAGTCAAATGGTGACGAGTGAAATTATTCCCTAATTTCACGAGTGTACCATTTACCAAATATAATGGGTGACAAATTACGCTTACAATCGTGAGTTTTTGCCATGTTTATCGTATTGATCGAAAACTCCACGACTTAAGAAACGTTGTAGCGGCAGTTTTGTAATTTTCCCCTTTGAAATTATAAATTAGTATAGGTTATAGTATGCTTTATAGTGATATTTGGCATAAATACCACGAGTGATATTTCGAAATTGTTTTACGTAACTGATTTCACAAGCCGTTAGGCGAGTGAAATTTGAGACAATTTTGAAGTATCACGAGTGGTATTTATGCGAAACATCACGCACAAATCATGCTATTATTTCTTTATACTACTACCCGCAAAAGGTTTGTAATTTTCACATGTAGGTATTTTAAATTAAGCTGAAATACCACTGCTCTAAGCCAATCAAATTGCAGAAATTTCTCATGTAGTAGTATAAACGCTGAAAATTCGCGTCAAAATTAAGGAGGAATTTGTCACCTATGATATTCTAAGTTCAATAATATTAAGTTCTGGTTTTACTACCAGCATAGTTTTGAGCTCGGCACCAGCTGGCAGTAGTCTGAAATGTCATCCGTTTCTTCGCCTCACCCGCAAAGGGCGGCAAGTCTCTTTCGCAAGTCTCTGTCACCTTGCCGCCCGTTGGGGGTTAGGGCGAAGAGAAGGATGACATTTCAGTTGACTATAGCTACAGCTGGTTGTTGTCTCAGAACTTGATACTGCAAAAGCAATTTTATAATATACAGTGTAGTTGACATATCTCTTATCAACCCGTCATCTCGCGCAATTTTTCCGGTTATTAGCATTTAGTATTTACCAAATTAGTGAATAGCAATTTTCGCGCGTTTTGATTGGCTCCCGTAACTTGGAATATCCTTGGCTATTCACTGTTTTGCGACCGGAGCCAATATGGCGTCTTGTTTCAAGACATTCTCGAAAGACGAAATTTGAGCGATAAATACCAAGAAAGCGACGAACTTTGGATTGTTGGTGTTTACTGGTAGGTAAAAAATTATTTTCATGCTGAATATGCAACAAAATATAAGCTTGACAAAGTCACCGAAATTTTTGTAAATTGTAAACAAAGTTCTCACTAAGAGACGTTTTTAATTTACAAAAGGTTAATATTTTTGTTTTCATCCAACTGATTTGGTAAATACTAAAACAACTATCCCTCTCAGGGTCGATGAACAGAGCTAGATATACGCGCCACTATTCACCTCCCCTTCGGGGGATAGTTGTATAATATTTTATATGGAGAAAATATCTTTTTTCTCCAATCATTTCCTTACAATGATATTATGAGCGTAGCATCTTTATTTTTTAAGGAAAAACGTCGAGTTGAAGGTTGGAAAAAAAGAGGCGACTGTTTTTTTTTTCTCGACTTGTAGACGAAACGACCGTAAAGCCATTAAAGATTCAAGCTCTCATCTGATTAGTTTGTTTTAACTTCTCTTTGATATTGCGAGGCTTCGATATATTAACAGAAAATGTGGTCAAGTCAGGATGCGAGTTAAGCCTTATTTATTTGTAGAAAACATGTTCCGGGTAGAAGGGTCACCCTCGCGCCTACCGGAGCTACCTTGGACAAACCAACGTCTCCAACATTTCCTTACAAAACTTGGCGAACCGTTTACAGAAGAAACAAAAAGCTAATCTTGCCAGGTCATCCTCCTGCCCGGGCCAACTTTTCTCTGTTTAAACACTAGCTCGCTCGCCCAGCCGGCTCAACTTTTTCTCATGTATTAAAACGCTCAATAAAGTTCATTCTACTGGGAGGCTGACCCTCTTTCACGAGACAAATTTTCTCCATATAAGCGGGGCGTTTAATACTAAGTCTTAGTAGAGTTGAATACCAGAATAGATCCCCGCTTAAGCCTCGGTCATACGATGAAATATTAGAGATTTAATTTAGAGTAACGTTTCCGGACCTTAACATCCAAAAATGGTGACCCGTGGTATTTTTCATTGACAAACTTAGCCTGTGTTTCTCGGTTTTTCTCAAGATGAGTTTCATGCCGTCCTGTAGATAGTAAGAAAAACGCGTGAAATTTTGTTAGAGATGATTTGAAACCACTTTAGGTACACAAGTTTTAATTCAAGTTAATCAGGCAGTAAAAACACTCAAGACTTGACAAGTTAAAATTAGATTTAAGTATAATGAAGATCTAAACAGCAAAATGTCTACTCAATTAAAGATTTGTTTAGTATTAACAGAAAACAGCTACAATACACCCTTAAAATTATCGTGCTGTGGTCCTAATATGGTTTGTTTAATTCTGTAAGAACAAGCCGGGCCGTTCTTAGTAAGAGTTCTATAAAAGCGGAGCTTCAATCTATTTGTTTTAAAGGTCAAACCCCTTTAAGTGATCAACGGCAAATTTCTCCTTACACAATACAATCTAATATAAAGGCGTACGGAAAAGGAATGTTCATTTGTACCAAAGAAAATGCATTGAGAACAATGCGGAGAATATGGGTAATTAATGGTAATTTTTTTCAAGAATAAAAAATATTTCAAAGTAAGTAATACACTATTTTATGGACGTTATTATCAATGAAGCATTTATATACGTAACCTCAAAGACGGCTATAGTAATGGCTATAGGCTGGCTATGGTGAAAACGAGCTTGACGAGTATAGTAATAGTTATGAGAACACGATTTGAACACACTGAAGTCACTCTTATCTTGATCTAATTCAACTCTGTCTGGCATGAAGAGGCTTTCAAACAAGTCAATCCAACTGATTTAAATACCAAATTATCATCAATGTTGTCGGCACTTCTGTTATAAACTATCGGGGAAAATCTTTTGACTCTGGTGACTTTACCTGTCTGCATGTATTTCTACTAATCGTATTATGTTGGTTGTTTTGTAAAAGCATTTGATAAGCGGATTACGTCAATCGCATCCTTAGCCTTCTCTTAGAAGACACTCGTTTACTACAAGAATTAAAATTGTCTAGTTAAATTAACAGTTAAGCAACTAGTTTACAATATTTAGGATGCACTTGTTTCAAACCATTACTTCTTTTGTCCATTTATATCTTGATTTCGAGAGGCTTGAAGATCACTCAAGCCACTCTTAATGTTACAATGTACTTTCCTCCTCTTCCACTGCCCCCGCAGGATTTCTAATTAGCGGTTTCCGGGCCACCGTGGGAGTCACATGTGGGCTAAGTTCCTCCTCAGAATCTGTTTCGTAAACATCCAGTAACTCCTTGAGGGGCCTCATGGCAAATGCACGGGGATGGTCAGCGCCCTCATCAGGGAAGTACTTGTTGGACGGCTGCAACGCGATGCCCTCACGATAGATTTCTTCCACTTCTGACTGTCTCTTCTTTCTTCGCCGACAAACCACGATTATAATAAGCAGGAGGAAAAAGAGAAACAGGAACGAAGAAACAGAAATGACGATTATTTCAGTTGGTGTGAGTTCTTCCTCTTTCTCTTGTGGCTCTCCGGGGCATTTAGGGAATGGGTCGTATGTACCATACAGTTTACACTCAGTGATGTTAAGCACCTTCTGGCAGTAAAAACCGAACAAACTCACTGAAAGCTTGTAGTGTGCAAGGTTTCCGGAATCAGCAACGTCTGTGAGACAAGACTCGTAGTAAAACAGTGCTTGGGATACCAGAGTCTTACTGCAATGTTCCTGCAGCACACCTTCAAAGAACTGTTTGTAGCACAGACGCAAAGCTAGTTCTTCGAGAGTTGCATTCTTGAAAACCAAGCTGTAGTTTGCTGAGGGTGTCATACGTACACCTGATGGAGCCCATCCTGGGGAATCACCGGAAAGAACAAAGAACTGCACGGTACTGACGTTAACCGCTGGGCTCTCCTCCAGGGAACTGATCGTGTCTACCGGTAAAATAGTGTAAAAGTGGCCCTCTGTTGTTAGTCCCATTCCTTCATCCATGGGCACGCTTAGCACCAGTCCTTCACGGTAATCATCAAACTTAGCGGCCATTGTTGAATTGAGTTGATTTAATGTCTTGGCATACTGCCATACCTATTGATCACAAAAAAGTTATTCCACTTTCGTCAACGCAACCACTAACATAAAGAAGGACAACTAGTACATGTAATTAACAAGTCAATAAAAAAGAGGTAAAAAAATTTTTAAAAAGTGATAAAAGGGAAAACAGCTAATTGAAAATGGTCTCTGTTGCATAGACTGTGGACATTCATTATTGTCAAAGCTGACCGGCCAGCCCATTGAGTCGCAAAGAGAATTTCACTGTCAGTTGCGACTTCTTAGTCAGAGCAGTCTATTCCAGGATAATATGACAGCAGTGACGGGTTTTAGTGAAAAAAATGGAGAAAAGACTGTTTTATTTCCAAAATGATCGGTCTGGTCGGACAGTTCTGACTCCTGGTAAGCGCCTATATGTTATGCCCGTATCGTTTTTCTAGGCGTATAAATATGATCAGGGCATCGCACAATTAATTCTCCTAATGTGAAAAATCAAGAAAAATCCTGAAATTGCAATTGGAATAAAAATAAACAGCGTTGAAAGACAATCTACTGTTATTACTTCTGTTTGAAATATTTTTACCTTGAACTCGTCCAGTGCTCCACGCATATCGTACTCGCTGTCCATCATGTAGCCTCGAATATACCGCCCAAATATAAGTACACCGTCAAATGAGAACTGCTTTCCGGTTTTGACACCAAAAGTTGTTGATTCACGATGTTCCCCTTGCGCGTACGCATAAGCTTGCAGACGGCCATCGATTCTTCTCCAAGTCACAGCTAAATGTGTCCAAACACCCTCTTGAATGCTTATTCCGGTAACAAATTTATTCTCATCCCAGTTTACTTGTAAACCATCTTTGCAGATGATAGCAAGACCGCCACTACCTGTGGCAGCAGAGAAGATTGCGTGAGTTCCGGCAATTCGTTCTGTCGATAGGTTTTGGCTTGAGGAACAGAAATGGCCAACATTCGAGCCCTTGTTGACAAGACACACCCAGATTTCTATCGTGAACTCGTCGAGAACAGGCAAGGAAGAGTTACTAGCGAACATAACAGCGGTATTACCGGAAGAAAACTCTAGCATGTAACCTGCTCCGGAAAAGCTGCGCCAGGCATTCTTTGTTGTCAGGAAATTATCCTTTTCTTTGAGTATAAAATTATCGCCAAATTTAAGATCAAGTGTCTCCTGGCTAAGTACATGTTGATTTACTGTTTCACTAGAAGCATTTGCAAAAGGTTCTTTGGTGGGGTCGGCCAAATGTAGCGCAAGGCTTTTGTTGCTATACTCTCGTATCCATTTGCCCTCTTTCTCTCCACAGATGCCATCTGTCTCAGGTCGCATAGATTTCGGCATAAGAATTGCCGTTCCCAAGGTGCCGTTGTATGTGAGGATATTAATCTGAACTTCCTCGTACTCCAGGAACGCAACTTCCAGTATTGTGGTCTTCAACCAACGGTATTTGATGTCAGCAATCTCCATCCATTCATCTGAATTGTCAAGCTTGGAGGATTCATTAGTTGCCACAGCAATTGTCCCGCTTTCGATTGTCTCGAGATCACTGTAACGAACGAACAGAATCACTTGCGAGGTTCGCAAGGCTATTTCACTAATACGCCGGCAGCTCATTCTGTTGTTGCAAGGGACTATTAATACTTGTGCTACGAAAGCCGATGAGTTGATAAGCTGATATGCTCCGGGCACCTCAAAGTGGAAGTTCACTCCTGACACACTAGTAAAATGAGGATCGCCAAAATTAAGAGCCATTTGTGTTTCAGAGGATTCCACTATTGGAGATTGATCTGCGACAGAGCAGTCTATGCCCGTCCATCCATCGGAGCACTTGCTGCAAGGTGTTGTCGTCTGATCCTCAACAGACACATTAGTGATATTGCCATTCCAGTGTGGATCACACTCACATGTACCATTCATGACGTTGCACACACCATGCCCATTACACGTTCTTCTCAATCCACCGGGGCACAAGCTCGAACAGTCCTCTCCCCAATAACTTGGCTCACACATACAGGAGACATTCTCTCTCGCATTCACGTCTGGGATGGAATAACCAAAGACACACTTTGTAGTGCAACGCAAACCGATCCAATAGGGGAATCGTTGGAGGACAAAGTGATGACACAAATTTTTGGCTGGCCAATCGATCAGTTCAAGTGAGCTTTGGCAGAAGTCGGCGAATGTAATAACTGCGTGAACAGCAGAGTGTAGATCAAGCGACAACGAAATATCGTGGAGGCAAGCTTTGTAGTAAAATTGGGCGACCTGAATAGTAAGAGCCTCGCATTTGGCGTACAATGAGCCACTAAGAATAAGACTAAAACAGAAAGACTCCGCATCTTGTCTTAGCTTTGCTTTGACAAAAGCAGTGTTCGTAGGCCTTCTAGGAGGGATATTAGCATCAGAAAACGACCAAAGAGGCTCATGAAATTTAGTCGTAAGCAAGTCACTCTTCCCTCGCAAATCACGGATGACCCTTCCCTCGGCCTGATTGAACTTCCAAAGGTGTAGTAAGTCCGGGTAAGTATCAGCTTGCACATTCAATCCCCAGTTACCTTTCACTAGGTCTGGGTTTGTCCGCCTTTTCCAGATACGCATTTCATCGATTTCTCCAACAAAGCTAGATTCAGGAAGCAAGTTGTCTGAGCCAGGCGATGGTTGCCATTGCCCTATCGCTAACACTCCGCCATTTGTAAAGACGTGGCTGTCAAGTTTGAATGCGCGAACTTTTACTTCTCCAGAAGAGCTAAAGAAATAAAAATGAAGAATTCCGACAAGCTTCATATAAACCAGGGAGATTTGATTCCACTGGCCAATGTCAAGGGTGAGCCCTGTGTGAAACATTGATCCACTATAAATGATCACTAATGTCACATTGTCAACTACAGCAAAAATTCTCTGGCTTGAGTACGAAAAGATAACCCCTCCTGATTTATGCGCCTTGACAAGCAGTTCGACTGTTAAGACATCGACATCGGGGAAATACATGGGATCAGAGCGAACGGAGTGGTCTGTGAAGAACAGATTGAATCCAGCACCCGTGGGCACACGATGCTCCATGTAGTGTAGGAATTTATAGATGAACACTGTCTCGGAGACACCTACTACCGAATTGATTGTTAGAGCCGTGATGTATGTTTCGAGATTGTTAGATTCGTTAAAAGTATGGATTTTGCATGCTCCAAGTAAACCTGTTGAATTCTGACAGTATGCAGTTGGTATGTGCATTGTTACAGCAAGGCTATGACCGACAGTCAGCACAAATTTAATTCCGTGTGGACCATAGACGTGAAAAGTTACTGCTGAAATTCGCACCATAACAAAGTGGGCGGATAGTTGGGTTCTGTGGTCAACTTCAACTGCCCTGTTGTTCAACCAGACAAGTGGAAACACGACGACCGTTTTTGAAAGCTTCGCGACCGGTGCACGAATAACAACATGGTTGCTGCGGAAACCAAATCCAAATCCTGTTGTGCAAAGGGAAGTAAAAGTACCATCAGTAACGCATGGAGCTTGTCGAAGCTGGATGAAGAAGTTGTGTGCAGGTGATCGCAACAGGTAGAACTCGCCAACTACTCTGTGGGTAAAACTAACACCGAAGAACATAGAGAAGTAGCCATAACCTCCAATGGACGCAACAACGATCGTGTTTGAAGTTATTCCAGTGACAACATTGACGGCAAATTGACAGTTAGTTCCATTCCAGCCTGGACTGCAACTGCTACAGTTAGAATCACCGGCCCAATTCGCTTCACATTTGCATTTACCTGTAGTTCTTTCACACCAACCGTGTCCTCCACATGTATTTAATAGTCCACCGGGACAAAGATGAGAACAATCACTGCCCCAGTAGCCCTCAGAGCAAATGCACAGGTTACGATCTTCAGGATCCGCAGCACCAAACACGCATTTTACATCGCACTTGTCTCCAATCCACAACGGGAAATGAACTCCAGGGAACTTATTGCAAAGTCGTTGTGCCGGCCAGATGGTAAGATTCAGAACAGCTTGACAATGGTCAGAGAAGGTTACAACAGCTGTCAGGGCCGTACTTAAATATCCAGTCGTTGCAATGTCTTTAAGACAAACAAGGTAATAAAATTCAAGTTCAGCTTTTAAACCTGCGTGGCAGAAATTATATATTTGGCTACTGTAAAAAATTTCCAAGCAGAAAGATTTGGCCTCGCTTTCGAGTGTCTTATTTGGAAAACGAGTCTCAAATGGTTTGGACTTCGATGTAAAATTGGTGTTAACTTCGGCATCAGAGAATACCCAAACCGGTTGTTGCCATGGTGACCTTGGCAAATATAAGTGTTCATTGCTCGCAAGGTTCTTGATGACGTCACTTTCACCTTCATTGATCTTCCAGAGACCTGTGACATCAGGATCTGTTGGAAGCACATTCATGCGCCAGTTCTGTTGTACTAGTGCTGGATTAAAAGCACGCTTCCACACACGGAATTCATCAATGATGCCAACAAACGATGTAAAAGTGTAGGTTTCATTGTCACCAGGCGAAAGTTCCCACTGCCCAAGGGAAAGGATTCCACCAGGTAGGAATGGATTGGAAGGTAACATGTAGGACCGTCGTTGGACTGTGCCCGTAAAGTCGAAGTGATAGAATTCCAGAACGTTTGTCTCGTAGTGCCAGACAAGCGATATGTGACTCCACTGTTTGACTGTTGCCGCTACACCAGTATTAATGACGGTATTTCCAAAATAAATTACGATGGGATTTTCAATCGTTATCGCAAATGTCTGTAGGACTGCGTACGAGAAAATCGTTCCAGCCAATTGATAAGGCTTGACGAGGATTTCAACAGTTATATCGACGTGGGATATGAAAGTTTTTGTTAGTGGCTGAGAAGAGACTCCCGTTCGGTTGAAGAAAATGGCGTAGATGCCCCCAGATGGTACTGTTGTTTCTTGATAATGTTCATACTTTAAAACAACGAGACTATCCTTATCAAGTACAGCAGCGTGACTGCCGATCCCATCATTTAAGAGCGACTGAGAAATGTTGGCTGGGATGAAACTTGTGTTGGAACTGACTTTAAGATCGTTGTTAGGATCATTATCGCAAGAGCCAAGCAGTCCCGTGGAGTTTGTACAGTACTTAGGGTCCACATCTACCTTGAAACTCAAGTACCTTCCAGCGATACGAATGCGAATCACAAATTGATCTTTCCACGATAACTGGTAGTGACTACGTGCTTCAAACTTCAGTTGAATGCCATCATGGGGATCTCCGAGACTGGTGAGAAGACCTGATAGAAGTATAAACTTTCCATTGACCCAGACAACTGGGGCAGCCCCTGTTATATACGGAGCGTGGAATGATATTACAGTTGATAAGACCCGTATACCAATGGCATTAACACAGACGGATTGTAATCTGCACGGCACCTGACGAACGTGAACTTGAAATGACAGGTGAGGGACATTTATTAGGTAGTACTCCCCAACAGCCACAAGGGTGAAGCTGTAGCCGTCAAAGGTGACGTGATGACCGCCAGTGGAAGATATCGCGATGGATACGTGCAACTTCCTAAGTGAGACAAGAGCAAGGGAGCAGTCGGTTCCAGCCCATCCCAATGAGCATCTTCCACAATCCAGTGTCCCATTATAATTAGCATGACAATCGCACTTGCCTGTGATTCTGTCACACACTCCGTTGTTGTTGCATGGAGTCGCAGCCCCACCAGGGCATGGGTTCTCGCACTCAGGGCCCCAGTAACCATGGTAACAGGTGCAAGTTTCAGAATGTATCTTTTTACCAAATACGCACTTTCGGTCGCAAGACTCTCCGAACCAGATAGGAAAATCCCTTCCCGGATATTCATTGCACAGTGGTTTGGCCGGCCACACTGTTAGATTGTTGACAACATGACAGTAGTCAGCATATGATATCATCACCTCCATGGACATGTACAGAGATTCCAAAGTTGAGATACGACGAAGGCAGGATCGGTAGTAAAAGGTGGCTACGCCCGAACCTAAGTTGTTACATTTTATGTTAAGCGGTCCCATTAATATTGTTCTGTTGCAGAAATGTTCAGCTTGCTCTTGAAAAGTTTTGTTGTTAAAGGAGAAGGATTGTGGTCTACTGTAGAATGGCGTTTGTAATGTCACATCTGAATACCTCCACTTCGGTTTCCTCCAGGGTTTGAACGGTAGCTCCAGCTTTATTCCTGTGATCATGTCCACAGCAACAATACCCTCACCTTCGTTAAACTTCCAAGCATGCGCGATATCTTTTGTTTCTACACTCACTGATCGGTTCCACGTCTGTAGAATGAACGCTGGATGGAAATAACGCGTCCAGATGCGAACTTCATCAAAAAACCCAGCAAAGTATTCAGCAGGCTGAATTCCAGATCCATCCAAAGACGGCATCCAACCAGCCAAAGCGATTATTCCTCCGGGAACGAAAATGTCTACTCCAATGTAGATATCGAGGCGATGCAACTGTCCTCCAGAAGAAAAGTAGTAGAACTGTAAGACGTTATTTGATTTTCTGAAGATGATACTAATCTGGTTCCATTTATTCAGTTCAGCGTCGATGTTTGTAGGATAGTCTTTATCGCCGTAGTATACTGTAAATTTTCCCCCTTTGTTTGTGACAAAGAATGTCTTGATCCTCGTATAGGAAAAGATGACTCCGTAACGTACTGTTTTAAACATCATTTTTATGCTTATGTCCGTGGATAAGAAAGCCTCGTAAATTACTCCAGAAACGACTGTTGTGTGGTCAAAATAAAGGTCGTAACCAGCGTTTGCATCGCGATATTCTATCAGGTCTTTATAGTTGTACTGGAATAAACTGTGGCATGCTTTCACTTTGAGCTTTGTAACAATAAGCGCTGTTATAACATCTCCGGTTGGTGTGTTTTTGTCGTTTGATATATTCTTTGTAAAAGAAGATGCTGAATCGTCAGTATAAGGAAAACCATTGGGCTGGTTTCCGGTCGCATTGAACGTAAAGCTCTCATCGGAGCAATTATTATTTGGATAATAAGACACCAGGGACTCTAAGAAACCTTGATTACAAGAGCCAAGTAGACCAAATGCGGATTTGCAGACCAATCCTGTTGTTTTCGTGCTCAGACTCAAGTAGCGTCCGGTGATCCGTATTTTAAGGTTTAAACCTGTGTATTTTACTTCCCACAGATTTGGTGTAATTTTGTTGACTTGAAATCCATATGTCTGCACAGTTATTGGATGCAAATCGGTATCAATAACTTTTCCATTTAACCAGACGACCAGGTTCCCGCCAGACGTGTATGGTCCATGTAAAACGACTGCCTGTGAAGAGATTTTTATCGCAATGGAATTGATGCAGGTGGAGTGTTCAAAGCAGGAGACAAGGCGAATTTGTACGACAACGGGGACATATCTGGAGTATATAAGGTAATATTCACCGGTCACGTACAAAGTATAGCTTATTCCACTTAGCGATGTAAAGTAGCCACCAAGTGATACTGAACCAGCACCTACCAAAGCTCCGCCATGGGGCCATCGCGTGACAGTAGTTGAACAATCTGTTCCAGCCCAGCCACTAGAACAAGCTGTACAGTTTTCATTTCCCCGCCAGTTTAACTCGCAGAAACATTCCCCTGTCACAACATCGCAGACACCATGGTTGTTACAAGCGCGTCCTTTTCCTCCTGGACAAATACCCGAGCAGTTTGCTCCATAGAAGCCTGGATCGCATTTACAGACTTCGCTTTCATTTGAAGCTTGGCCAAAGATGCAGGGAATTGTACAGTTTATGCCTATCCAGTTTGGAAAACGTTTGCCAGGAAATTTGTTGCATAATGACTGAGCTGGCCAGTAAGACAACCCAAGTGTTTTCTCACAATAATCGGAGATGGTTATCAATGCATCGATTGACTGAACTGTTGAACCACTGTCCACAACCGCTTCTACGCAGGCGCGGAAGTAAAACTCCAGTGTAACGTTGCCTAGTAACCTACAAGCAGTATAGATAGGTCCTCTGAAGATCAGTCCGAGACACACCTCGGTAGCGATGCCCTGTAAAGTTCCATTGTTCTCATTCGGATTTATTTCCACCACCGAGGAGACGGGTGCGTCAGAAAATACCCATTGCGGACTTCCTAAAGGATATTTCGGAAAAGATAACGTTACGCCAGAAACAAGGTCCTTTACTTCCGCATTTTTACCCTCGTTGAATTTCCACAAGTTCGTAAGAGATGGAGCGTTTGGTTGAATATTTGCTCGCCAACTTTGCTGAACTAATGCATAGTCAAATGGTCTGCTCCATACACATACCTCATCAATCTGCCCGGAAAACACGTTGGTTGGTTGAACGCTGATGGAACCGGAAGCAGGTTGCCACATGCCGATAGCAAATGTTCCTTTAGCAATGAAAGGGTCCATTGTTACATTAAACTTTCGCGCTTGTACTAGCCCGGATGAAAACGTCACAAAAACAAAGAGTTGCAGCTTTGAGCGATCAAATACAACGGAGATCTGATTCCACACATCTTCTTCAGTAACAATTCCGGTGTTAAAAACTTCTAGCCCAATGACAACTTTCAACGTATTATGATTGCTGATGTAAAAGGTCACATTCGAGGTGTAAGAAATTAAAGTTCCTCCGCATATCCGTGGATCGCACGATTTGACAAGCAACTGAAAAGTTACTGTTTGGCTCACAAAGAGACGAAGTGCACTTTGCGTTACTACTGCTGTGAAACTGTAGTAGAGACAATAGATACCACCGTATATTACTCGAGTTTCTTTGCGGACTTCTTCATCAATAACAATAGCAAATTCGCGTTCGCCTTTAACGGACAGTTTTTCTTTTACAAAGCCATCAACGTCACTATATGATGCGTTTGCTCCTCCAAACTCTTCTAAAACAGTTGTTGGTCGTTTTGTCGTGAATACGGAGCTTCCGTTTCCCAGAGTTTCGTTTACGCCTGTTTGTACTTTACTGCACGAGCCACACAGTCCCTCGGCAAAATGGCAAAAGCTGAAAGGTATTGTGGATTCTACGCTGAGATATCGATCTGCAAACACTGTTCGTATGGACAAATAGTGTGAAATAACTATCTTGTAGGCAGTGGAAGACAGTGGCTGAACAGTCACCTTGTTTACTAACATTTTCTTAGTAGGTTCACCTCCAGCAGAGATTTGCTCGTCATTTGCGTAAACAACTGGCTGTGATTCACTGTCGTATGGGGCGTGAACACTTATGGTTAATCCATTAAACCTTACACCCACAGCATTGATACATACGGAGCTAACCTCACATGGTACTTGCCGAATATGCACGTGAAGCATGGTAGAGTTAATCATCAAAAATTCTCCCAATGCAGTAAACGTGAAAAGTGAGCCATCAAAGCCAGTTACGTAGCCTCTCTCTGATATGGTGCAGATTTTGAACGTTACATTTGCAAAGGATGGATCTGTTGTTGTGACAGCGACAGAACAAGATGAACCTTTCCAACCGGGCGTGCATGAAGAGCAGTTTTGGTCTCCTTGCCAGTTGGGATGACATTTACACGCACCAGTCTCGATATTGCACAGACCATTTCCGAAACAAGGGTTACTTGCTCCTCCAGGGCACACTTTGGAACAGTTCACACCCCAGTACCCACTGTCACACTTGCAATCTCCATCTACGTACCATCCAACCAGGCACCTTGTAGTGCAGTTTATTCCAACCCAGTCATTATAACGGCCCCCAGGAAGCACATTACAAAGTCTTTGACCTGGGAGTGTCGAGAGATTCAGGGCAGCTTGGCACTCCTCTCCAAATGCCATTGTTGTGGCAAGAACTGAGTCGGGGCTTCGCGAGGAGGAAACTTCGGCAATGCAAGCGTCGTAGTAAAAATCAGATCCTCCTGTCGCGTTAGAACATTCATCGTGTAGAGGTCCTTTAAGGAAAATATCGGAACACAGCTCTTTGGTCGAATTATCGGTCACTTCCTCTAAAGGCTTTTCTATTTCGTAAGCGGAGTCTTCTGTAACTGCATCTGAAGGGTACCAAACGGGGCCTTGGAAAGGAGGGGTAGCTAGACTGAAGTCAAATGATCCCACAGTCGCTCGCGCAGAAAAGCCACTTCCTTCGTTAAACTTCCACAAAAGCGCTATTCCTGGTGTGCCTACTTGTAAGTTGGTGTTCCAGATTTCCTGAACCATAACAGAGTCGAATCGTTTATTCCAGAAACTTAACTCGTCCACCCACCCTACAAAGCCAGGTATAGACAGGGATACCGCAGAGGTTATCTGCCAGAGAGCGATCGATAAAGTACCACCTTCTGGGAACACACCAACGCCAATAAAAAATACTCTGGTTTGGATGACGCCTAAAGAATTAATAAGGTAGAACTGAACGAGACCTGAACTGCGTCTATAGACGAAGGATATGTGATTCCATAGTTCCGCTTCTAGAATTAGCTGTGTGTCAACGACATTAGCGCCAAAGTGAATTCTGATTGATCCGTTTACAGATATTGCAAAGGTTTTGGATTGCGCGTATGAAATTATCGTTCCTGGGTAGAGTCTTGGGTCCTTTGCCTTCACAAAAAGCTGAACGGTAATGTAACTACCAACAAAAACATTCACCAGAGGTGATGACACGACTGATGTTCCATTAAAGAAAAGACAGCTGCCTCCTCCGTTTACCGAGGGAGATTCACCTGCGACTTCCAAGACGGGTCCAAAAGAGCTCTCATTTGTTGGGACAGTCCACTTGTTGAAATAAGTGACGAGCATATCCTCTGTTACAGTTGATATGTCATAGGTGTCTAGGATTCCACCTCCGTTAGGGCAATTAGATGGAGTTACACTGGATCCAGGAATCCTGCATCTACCAAGGAGACCGCAAGCTTCTTGACACAACCATCTGTCCATGGTGATAGAAACATCAAAGTGTATCGCACGGGAGTTAATAAGAAAATGGAAACCTCCTGGACCGGTAATTGTATATCTATTTAGCGATGTACGCTGAAAAACAAAACCTGAAACCCCAAGTGAAATAATGGTCTTGAAGTTGACGGGAAGACCATTTAATGTAATCAAGACTCGACGAACTCTTCCGATACTACTGTGAATTGCAATTACGTTTTCTCTAACACGCACAACGGCACATCTTAAGCGTACATAACGGCCTATTCTGACTTGCCGAAACTGAATGCTGAGTTGATAACGCGTCAAGGCCAGAACGTTGAATTCACCCGCAACATTCACATTTATTTTAACGCCATCCAAAGTGACATAGTAGCCAGTTCCGAACACCGATGTTATTGATAGCTTTTCTGTAGGCGCTGTAACAGCCACCGAGCAATCTTTACTCAGATAACCTGGTGTACATTTGCTGCAATCAATTGCCCCTCGCCATTTCCTTCTACAAAGACATGTTCCGCTTTGAGCTAAGCAACGTCCGTGTCCACTGCATACGTTCACAGGTCCCCCAGGACAGACGCCGTCACAATGCGATCCCCAAAATCCTTGATCGCACTCACATCTATCGTATAATCCTCCATCCTGGTATCCATAGATACAGGGAATGTCACAGTTTACACCAATCCAGTTGATGAGTCTTGAGCTTTGGAAGGTCTCATACCTGTGAAGAAGAAAACACGTAATTACAACACTACCGTGACTACTATCCTTTTCTTCAGGCTGCGCCAAAACCTATGTCCGATTGTCCGGGACAGGTAGAAATACAGTTCGGACAAGTAAACCTTTGACATAACTTGTCCGTAGAACAAGCACATTTTGAATTAGAAAAAATACAGAGACAGATGAAAGTTGACTTCAAATTACAGTAGAATTAAAATTTATGTTATAGTCATAAAAGCAAGCCTCACGCTTGTCAAAATAAGGTTAAATATTCCTTTAAAACTTCGCCATTCCACAGCCATTTCAATCATTTGTTTTTTTACGAGCTCTATTTGGTTTAGGAACCTGGCCTTAGTAACTAGGCATGTTAACTTACCTGCAAAAAGGCTGATTATGTGATAATAGGCGGTAAAATATATGCCCGATTGTTTTGAGTTTTGAGCAAAACATTTTGGACAAGAACCCTTGGGTTCCGGACAAGTGGATAAGAAAATTTTGGGCGCACCCTGTCTTAAAGCTGGAACTGATCTCCAGGGAAACATGTAGCAACGGTATCATCCAACTCGCAGATTTCTACAATTTAAATTGGCTTAAAACGATTAGATCTCGTATTCAGTAGCCAACAGATTAAAGTATCTGTTCTTTAAAGAAAAAGTAGTTGCAAAAAAATCAAATGTCAAGCAGATAGTTTTGCCCGTTTCAGTCATTCTGGTAATCAGGGACCCTTTAAGTTACCGGGGTTTAGTTTGCGTGTTTTCATTCAGGTGGAGGCTTTCAAAGTTCTGAAAGTAATCCGATGAAACTGTCAGTTAACATATCAAAATGGCCTGATTAGCGGTTAGAACTAGGACTACTATTTATTAGATGCAACGACATACCTGCACATTCTTCTAGCCGGCCAGATGGCGATGTTTAGTTGCATTTGGCACGTATCCGCAAACGCTACCACCACACTCACTCCGAGCGATACCTGGTGACTTGCAGCTATTAGCCTCAAACAGGCTCTGACATAGAACGCTTTGGTGCCACCGCCAAGCCCACTGCAGGCGTGGCTTAATGGTGAGGTTTCAATGTACTGATTGCACCACTTCTCAGCTTTGACTCTTAACTCACTCGTGAGGAAAGTAATTTCAGTGGTAACCGGTAGAATGTTTATGTTAACGTAACTAAAGATCCACAGAGGAGCCCTGCGTACAGATGGAATATGCAATTGGATTCCATTCACCAAATCGTGTACGATGTTATTCTGTCCTTCATTGAATTTCCACAAAATAGCGATGTGACGAGCGGTGGCAATTACGTTCACTCTCCGACTTGTTTTGACATCGTGCAGACTGAATTCACGGTTCCAAAAGCGAACTTCGTCGATCAAACCAAGAAAACCGGGTAAACGGTCGGTTTCACCCGTGTTGGTTTCCAGAGGTGGTATCCACTGCCCGATAGAGATAGTGCTTCCACCCCTCTTAAATATTCCTGCAGTCATTGTCTGGGTAGCCTGACGAATATTGCCTATGGAATTGATATGGTAGAAGTATATGGCACCTGTGATGTTATTGTAAACGAGGGTTACTTGGTTCCAGCTGTCTACCTCTGCAGATATTCCAGTATCCCAGATCTCCAGCCCAACGCGCAATTTTATGGTCACGTTAATAAACATGGTAAATGTCACTGTTTTGCTGTAGGTGAAGAGAACACCTCCAGGCTTTGAATCTGCGAGCATCTTAAACAGCAGTTCGGTAGTGATAACAGGCGAATTTAGTACATCAGGCATAAGATCAGTAGACACCCCAATTCGCTCGAACTTTAAAGTGTATTCCCCACCAGTTACCTCCCGTTCTTCTCTGTAAGTTCCGTAGTTATAAAAGAAGAGGCTTTCGCCAGTGGAAACTCTCCATGTTTCTTCCAAAGACCCACCATCGGTCACATTGAAGTCATTCTCTCTGTTACCATCACAATTTCCACACAATCCATTTGTGTCGTAACATAACGATCGGTTGACATGACCGGCAATTACAAGTTCTCTTTTCATCACACGCAGCTGAAACTTAAGACCATGTTGAATACTGTTAAGAATATATGAAGTTGAAGAAGTCTGCTCCAAGAAGACGCCACTGGAAATTTCCAACCTTGTTGAACTGAATTCTGCCACACTTCCATTCACCCAAACAACAGGTTGCCTGGTTTCTTCATAAGGAGCATGGAACGTCAGTTTCCATCCAGAAATTGAAGAGAACGCCACCGCATTTATACAACGCGTTTCACTATTATGGCATGGTATTTGTCTGAATTGACCTTGAAGTTGCGCCCCTCTCACAAGCCAGAATTCACCCACTCCAAAAAAGTTAAAGTGAGCGCTGTCAAAGTTGGTAAAATGGCCTCCAAGGAAAGCGGAGCATGTCGGTAACTGCGTCACTGCAACGGCTACAGAGCAATCAGATCCTGTCCAACCAGGTGTACAGTTACTACAGTCGTCATTCCCTCCCCAGTTCAAATCACATTCACAAGTTCCGCTTTTTACGTTACAACTACCGTGTTCATTACAGGGGGTATTTCCACCTCCTGGACATTCATTGGTGCAGTCTATTCCCCAATATCCTCGCGTGCACACACAAAGGCTTGCGTTTTGTCTGTCGGGGTATCCAAAGAAGCACTTAAAGGAGCAGTCAGCGCCGATCCATTCCTGACGAAGGTGGTTTGGAAATTGGTGACATAGGAGCTGAGCAGGCCATGAGGAAAGCTGAAGGACATACCGGCAGTAGTCAGCATAAGCAGACAATATAACATAAGCAATGTCCAGGAAACCTGAGGAATGGACATCGGCCAAGCACGATTGATAGTAAAACTGGGGAACGGCACTCTCAAGTACCTTTCCACATCGAGTCTGTAATCGGCTATCGTAAATCAGTTCGAAGCAGAGCTTAGTCACAAAGGATTTAAAAGTAACATTCTTAAACTGTTCGGTTGGACTGAAAGTTATTAATGGATACACATCTCGAGTGTACGAGAACCGCCACGCAGGTCGACTGCTGATGACTTGAGGAAGGTAAATATTAGATGAACTGGCTACAGGATTGTTCACCACTCGGCCAGCACCCTCGTCAAATTGCCACAGAGCGCTCAAAGTAGGTAGGTTTCCATTGACAACAGCGAAGAAACTTTGACGGATAAGTACAGTATCCAGCACAAATGTCCAGATGCGAACTTCATCTATGCTTCCATAGAATGGCTGTAGCGGCACACCTGTGATGTGGTACTGAGTTATGTGCCAGTGACCAAGCCACAAAGTGCCACCTGCGGCAAATAAGTTAGGTCCAATATACATTTCTTTGCTAAACAGGTCGCCTTGAGCGTTGAGTTGATAGTAAGCCAAAACTCCTGAAAAAAAAATACATCGTCAACACAAAGCCGCTTGGCTTGCAAAACAACAACAACAGCAACAACCAGTAAAGAGGAAAGGAATTCTTATGTCGATTATTGTTCTGGTCCGTTTTTGAGGTAATATTAAGTGGCAATTTAACGGGATGTATTCTTTTCTACTGAATACGTTATCTTCAATTAGTTCGGAGTTTGCCTTGACTGATCGCTAAACTCTTACCGTTTGGTGAAAAAGAAATTATTGGGAAAAAAATAAAGTCAAAATCTTGAACCTTTATCTGAAACACTTAATGTTTTTTTTAAAAAAAGTAGCTTGTCCTAGTGCCAGGTTCGTTGCTGTTGTATCCTTAATGCTGGTAATTTACAGCTGTTTCGGATAACACGCGACCTGCGTTGTCAAAAAGGTTTCAGGATTTTGGGTTTTTCTTCGACGTTAATCAAACCGTTACCGTGGCATCCAATCCTTGCTTGTCAAATGAAGATGGCAATAACCAGCAGAGGCTGCAAAATTTCAAGTTGGCGGGAACGTACCGATTTGTGTTTCTTCAGTAAAGAAGCTAAAAAAACTTGAGGGCTAAAACGTGAAAAATTCACATCACACAACAGAACATCAAAGCACAAATCCTTCCGATCGACAAGGCACAGAACGGGAAAACTTGCTACGCTTTTCAAAAACTTTTTCAAAAACTGTGAAGTTCAAAAGCAACGTACTTTGAAACACAGAAACACACAAAACGGATCGAAATCCGCCAATCACAAATCACTGAACATGACCTTTTGAACCCCGTTGAAGTAAACGTCTGTTTCTTAAGAGCTACACTCGTAGAAAGCGCCGAGCTATGAGATAGTGATTGACGACGCAGAAAAAACCAAAATTCAAAGACATTTTTGACATCGCAGGTGGCATGTTATCCCAAACAGCTGTAACGTGGATCAAACTTGTCACTTTTGAATAAAAGCTTTTGTTGTCTAGGTAAAAGGGGACTTCAAAGCGTTACTTTCTCGCACGTTTTCTTTACCATAAGACGATTTATCTATCACGGAAAGTGTCCGATAGCTGAATTTCGTTTGTATAAAGTGTGAATTTAACATACTATTACCTGAAGGAGAACTGTATGCAATAGATACTTGAGTCCAGGTTTCCAAAGGAAGCGCGATTCTCAAGTCATACTTAGTCTTTCCCACATAGATCTTAGTTGCCTTAGGATCGTTGACAATGGCAAAGGTAAATTCTTTGGCATAACATATGATCGTGCCTCCGTGAGCATGTACCCTGACAAAAAGTTGCAGAGTAAAGTCTTGCCCTTTTACAAATGACGTGTGTAAAGCACCAGAAGAGGCCAAGGTACCGTTAAACTGCAGCGCATAGCCATTCGAATTAATTTCTCGTTGTTCGCGGTAGCTCGTGAAGCCGAATAAAAACAAGGATTGACTGATAGAGACCCTCCACTGTGAACTGAAGATAGCAATAATTTCGTGTTGTGAAAGTCTTTGTCCCCAGTATTTTGTCCCTGTGCTGTTTGTAAAATCGTTTTCAACATTAGAGTCGCAAGAGGAACAAAGACCAGATGAAACAGTGCATAACTGAGCCACAGATGTCAACTCGAACGACAGATACTTCTGCCAAACTTTTACTCTGAGTAATAGAGTTCCAGGACCTTTTTTACGAATTTCATATGTGTTTGGAGCTATTCTGCGAAAACGAAAGTTATTTTCCAGGTCAATTGTGGTGGTGCCTGTTAATTTCCGATTGAACCAGACTAAAGCGTTACCACTGCCATCGTGAGATGCTCTTATTGCGATACTTGATGAACCGGTTTCTACTGCCACTGACGAAATACAGAACGACCTACTCATGCAAGGAATCTGACGAACCTGCGTTGTGAACTTATTGCTCTTCATCAAGTAAAATTCTCCATAAGTCGCAAACCCGTAGCCGGCTCCATCGAACGTTACGTAATGCGCTGCACCGAAGCCTTGACAAGTGTAGTTATCTGAGCTGCTGCCATTCCTTCCGAGTGCCACAGAACAATCAGAACCAATCCACCCTGGGCTGCACGAGCTACAATCATTGGTAATATTTGCTGCAACGGGACAGCTGCATTTTCCAGTGATGTTACTACACGGATGATGGCCGCCGCACGGTGAGTGATACCCTCCTGGGCATTCCTGCGAGCAGTTTACACCGTGAAACCCTTTCATACACACGCAGCTGTCATTTTGGGGAAAACCAAACCTACAGTGTTTAGCACAGTTCACCCCGTACCAGTCTGGGAAGTTTACCGCGGATTCATGACGACACAGTCTCTGAGCGTACCATGATGAATCCTGGTCGAAAAGATAGTAGAAATCTGACACAGCCATGATTATAGAATAGGCATAACTAACATGGCTGCTTCGTGTTATGGCTGCTACACATGACGTATAGTAAAACCAGAGGGTTGCGGAACCTAGCATACTGTACTGAGACCCAACTGATGACTGAAATAAGAGGTCAAAACATTTTCGTTCTGCGTTCATCCACTTGTCACCAAATCTAAAACTGTATGCGCTGAGAAGGTCATCTGAAAACTGTTGCACGTCAGCTGTTGAAAATACCCACGAGGGGCCATGCCAGATACCGGTTTGGAATGTAATGTGGACGCTGGATACGCAGTCGTATGCCACTGTACCATAACCTTCATTGAATTTCCAAAGGCTAGCAAGGTTTTGAGCAGGCGTTTTACAGTCCATATTTTGCCTCAAGTTAGTTGAAATTGACAATGGATCCAACTTTTGGTTCCAGATTCTCAGTTCATCAATTTGGCCAATGAATCCTTCCTTGAGTGGTATTCTTAGTCCAGCAGGTGTCGGCTGGCAGTAGCCCAAGGCCAATATCCCTCCAGGTTGAAACACGTTTTCTCTACTTGTGATTGGAAAGTTTCGGCTGTGTACGATTCCCTCGTCATTTAAATGGTAAAACTGGAGAATAAGGGTCGATTTTGACCATACTACAGCAATCTGATTCCATTTGTGCAGTTGAATTACTGCTAATGTGTCCAAGATGGTGTCTTCGTATCGAATTTTTATCTTGCCAGATTCTAGAACAACAGCAAACATTCTGGTGGTCGTGTACGAAATAAGAGTGCCATTTTCGCTCTCCGCGCGAACCATAAATTCAATAGTGATGTCGGAGGAGGAGAAGCTAAACATTGCTCCGGTATGAGCACCAGTATTGTTGAGGAAAAGTGCATAACCTCCACCGAACAACTGCCTGTGCTCCTGGTAGGCGTTAAAGTTATAAATGAATAAACTATCCTTTTCCACTACTAGCCAGGTTCGGCCATATAGTTCATGCAAGTATGATTGCGTGACATTTTGCCTTGTAATTACGTTACCTTTCCTGCTATATAGATCATCAAATACGTTGTAATTACAGTTGCCCCAGAGTCCTTGGGTTGCCTGGCAATACGTTTGGTTAACAATTCGCATATGGATGTCAAGATATCGGTCATATAAGCGAATGATCAGATGGACGCCATAGACAGAGGAGAGAATGAACTGTAATCGTGATGTGCGTTTGAACGTAAACTTGTGACTGTCTGGTCCAAAGTTGAATTCCAGGGAATATGTCCTTTTTCCATTGAGGAATATAACAGGTTCTTCTTCGACTGCAAACCTTCCATGAACCAACAGAGTGTGTTGCTCTATTCGCACCGCTACTGCGTTAAAGCAGGAACTTGTTGAAAAGCACGTAACCATCCGACTCTGGACTTCAAAGGACTGTGAAAGAATCAAGTGATACTCTCCATTACCTAGAAATCTGTACCCAGCTCCGTCGAGTGTGATAATGTAACCATGCGCAAATGCCGCCGCGGTTCGATTGTTTGGACTTTGGGTGATGACGGAACAATCAAGGCCATGCCAACCCGGGGAACACGTGGTGCAGTTTTTGTCTCCTCGCCAGTTCGGATCACATGAACACAAGCCCGTGGTCGTATTGCAAACACCGTTATTGGAGCATGGTGAACGAGCTCCTCCAGGACAGTTATACTGACAAGCTAGTCCCCAGTGCCCTTCGCGGCACGAGCATACAAAGGACTCGCTCGAAACCTGTAAGAAAAGTGGGATGCACCTCAGTATGTAAACAATACGTAGAAATCTACAAGGATTTATAACATGCACTTTGGATATATTCGATCAAGAAATACTGTTGTGTATTATGATTTTCAATGTTCTTAATACTTAATCTATGTATTTCATTTATTCTCTGATCTGCTGGTCAACAAAAAACTTTGAGCTCACGTTCTGAGCCGGAGCGTTTATGTCAGCACATCTCATGGAATGAAGAAGAGATGGTTCCACTACTGCTGCCTGTCTGGTATTGGACACTGGGAATGCTATTACCCAGGATATTGGGTTGGTGTCCTGCAATCTATTGAAAAAAGAAAAAAAACAGAAGCAAATTCGCCAGGTCCATATGAGTGTTGACGAGAAGAATGGTTTAGGGAAGAGGCAAGTGTTCCAAAAATAAAACAAAGTCAATGTTTGTCTTTTTAATTTGGTAATTTCACTTTTCGTTGAAATGTTTGTCAGCCTTAAAAGTGATTTTTTTTAAGTAGAATAAATCCTTGATTTGAGGGTAGTTTAAATAAGAATTACACGTATTAATGGCTACGATTATACGTTCACACAAGTTGCGTAACTTTCTAGTGCCACACTTCACAAAATAAAATTAAATTAAGTAAAGCCCGTGATTTCGTGCGATTTTTTTTCGTGTGATTTTCTGGGCTAAGATATACCTCGATTTGAAGTAAGTACTAGTTACTCTACTTACTATAAAAACTGCTGTACCCTTTTCCGGTTAATTCCAATAAATCTTAAAAAAACAATCAGAAAAGAGAAACAAATTAAATTGTACCTGACTCTAAAGACTTTGTTGTGTTTGCCAGGAACAAACTTAGTCGGCTGTCCGTAATTTTTCGTTGCTAATGGAACGAGATTATTAGTCGCGTTATCCGAACCGCTGATCTTACGAGCAAATCCGGATAGCCCGCCAGGAACAATCTCTAGATAGGGCCTGGAGAAGAAGTTATCCGGTCCGACACTGAGGTACACATTGTGAGGATTTCTGTTGTTGTATCCAAACCACGCAAACACCTCGCCCTCGTCATCTCTGTAAAGGCAGTTAATGATCGGGTCGACTGAATATTTACCCCTGTCCCCGTCAAGTTTGTCACGGTACTGTGCATGCGCAGTAACACAGTCGATATCACATCTCTCTCCTACATGGGCACCGTCGCAGGATGTACAGGTGGGCAGCCCCCAGCCAAATATACAACGGTCACAGGCTGTACCATTCCAGTAGCCAAGCGTTGAGTGATTATGGCAGGTGCAAATATCCTTATTTGGCCCTGTTCCGTTGCCATGAACACAAGCCACGTTACAGCCGACTGGCCAGCCAATGAAGTTTGTAATACATCTGTCACATTCAGAACCAGTAAACTGCGGTAGACATTGCTCACAGGAACGTCCGTCGAAACCATGGTTACAATCACACGCTGGCAAGTTGCCTTGCAGTATGCAGTCCCCTCTGTTACTACACATAGGCTGACCAGGGCAAACAAGTTTACTACAGTCGTCACCGTCAAATCCCTGATTGCAAAGACACACAGCCTTGGGTGGGGATCCCTGCTGCACACAGGCACCACGTCCGCTACAGTCCGGTTCTCCTGGACAGTTTAAGGTTTCGCATGTCGGACCTTTCCACCCTGCATCACACAGGCAGCTGCTATTATTGCAGGACCCCCGTTTGCTGCATTCAATATCACAGGCAAGTCCAGAGTAACATAGATCACACTTGCAAATAACGCTGTTAGGTGGATACTCATGGCCGTTGAAACACGGAAATTCACACGCAGGACCCATTGTATTGTTAGTACAGTTTACACAGACTGGCGGATCAACTCCTCCATAGCATGTTCCCAGCGCATTACAGTCTGGCACTCCAGGACAATCAGGGATATCACAGCCTGCTCCTTTCCATCCATTAAAGCAATCACATTGTTGTGTAACAAGCAAACAGACTCCATGGCCACTACAGTCAATGCCTACACCTGGACAGCCTACTGTTTCACACTTAGGCCCTCTCCATCCACTATCACAAACACATTTTCCCTGTTCGCATCTGCCGTGACCGTTGCATTCCGTCCCACAGTCCACTCCAGTGTGACAGCTGTCGCAACTACATATATCGTCACTTGATGACTTAACCACGGTGCCATTAATACAGCGCTGATCACATCCCTTTCCCATGTAACCGGGGTCACAAGAGACACAAACAGGAGGATCGTTAGAAATTCCGTCACAAACACCATGTCCGTTACAATTTCCACCACCTGCGCAGTTAGGTATGTGACAGCCTCTTCCAGACCAACCGGGCCGACAGTAGCAGATGCCTAAAGCGGCAATACAGGAGCCATGACCCGAGCAGTCAGAGCCCCATCCGGGACATCCTTTAATATTGCAAGTGGGACCTCGCCAACCTTCAAACCCACAATCACATTTATTATTTGTACAGTTGCCACGCCCAGAACACTCTAACTCACATGTTACACCACTGTAGCAACCATCACACTGGCAAAGATATGAACCATCGGCTGTCTTCTGGGGTGTTCCATGCTCGCATTTAGTCTCGCAAGCTCGACCCATCCAACCTTGATCACATGCACAGAAAGAGGTGAAACCAAACGCTTCGCATTTTCCACGAGCATTGCACATCGGGGTACCAGGACAAGCGGGTTTCTCACAACCTCGTCCAGCCCAACCTGGGTTACAGTCGCATGTCTGTGTAGCACTGTTGCAAGTACCACGCCCGGAGCAATCGTCATTGAAAAGACCTGGACAGCCTTTCTTTTCGCAGTACTTTCCCCGCCAACCTTCAAAACCGCAGTAGCAATGATCTTTCAAACATGTGGCGTTAGGTTTGTTAGAACAGAACATATCACATCCCAGTCCACTGAAGCACGGATCACAATCACACAAGGCTGGATCTTTGATGTTTTGACTTCCATTCACACAAGGAAGTTCACAAGCTATTCCTGCCCAACCAGCCTGGCAATTACCGCAGTAAGGCACCTCAGCTGGAATGCACTGTCCTCGGTTGTTGCAATCAGGATCACCAGGACAATCCGTCTGCTCACAGCCGATACCTGATAAAATGGAAATACTACATCAATTTTAAGATTATTGAGTAGGATTACAAGGAATAACTAGCTGTGTTTGTAGGTAGGCCTTTTACTCTTTCAAAGAACTCGAGAGCAATGTTTTATCACTGCGCATTAGTAATTCTTTTTTATTATTGTTATGTTCTAGTTAATTGATTAGCCTTTACTTGCTGAACAACATATATTTAAGGCACGATTTTAGGGGCATTAAAAGGTTATTGCTACCTTTGGTACTAAGTGACTTCCTCTTAAAAAAATACTTTTTTTACCTACGAATTCTTGCTTACCTAAAAAGTTCCAAGCAAGGCTTACATGTACGGCCTAGCTGTGGTAAACCGAAAACTACATGCATTTCACAAGTTGCTGCATTTGTCCTGCCCAAGACTAATCTACATTTCAAGCTAATAAAAATATTAGCTAATTGTTTTCTAGGGCCCCACACTCTTTGGACAATCGGAATAGTCTTAGCCGGGTAAACGTACACAAATAGTAGAGTAGTAACACCTACCACTCCAGCCTGGATCGCAGATACACGTTTGCGATGCTGTCAAACATTGGCCATGCCCGGAGCAATCTGTCTTATAGCCAGGGCATCCTTTTTTCTCACAATACTGTCCCCTCCATCCTTTGAACCCGCAGTCGCATTTTCCATCAGCGCAAAGTGAGCTGTGGTTTGAACATAACATGTCACAAGCAGCTCCGTTATAGCACTGGTCGCATACGCAAATATGTTTACTTGTTGGTGTTCCATGCTGGCAGGGCAGCTCACAGGCCACACCCATCCATCCTTTGGAACAGTTACACCTAGGCGTTTCATCGTCACTTGTAGGTGAGGTGCAACTGCCACGACCGTTACAGTCGGGAGTGCCAGGGCAGTCTGGAATGTCGCAGGCGGGACCTGACCAGGAAGGATCGCACGTGCACTTCAAGTTGGCTTTGTTGCAGGTACCATGGTTACTGCAGTCTTTGGGCCATCCGGGGCAGCTTGGGACTTCACACACGTCGCCCTTGTATCCTTGGAGTTTGTCACAGACGCATGCGTTGTTGACACATTTACCGTGTAATGAGCATTCAAAATTACAACCAGATCCAGAAAAGCACGGGTGACAAATGCAACCTGAGGCGTTACCGTAGTTTGTTCCATTTACACAGGGAAGTTCACAGCTCTCACCCGCCCATTGTGGTTCGCAGTTACACCTGTAGAAAAGCGTTATAATAGAGTACATTAGCATAACGTTTTTCATGGGAAACCACAAACTGCAGTTTGCAGATTCAGATTCCCGGGATTTCCAATACTAGTAAGGCGTTAAGTGTTTCGTGAAACCGAGTTGTTTTTCGTCAAGTTAAAGTGCTTCACGTTTACTACCTAAAAACATGTAGAAGTCATTGTTTCAAAAAATCTCACTAGCACATCGTAGGCAGGTATAGAAGCCTATTTCTTGCCTTTAAACGGCAGGCTGAACAAAACTCTCGCTGTAAATACCTTATCACTGGAAGCCCTTCCTGCCGTTCGTAAACTGCTAACTGGAAATGCAACCGCAAGACCGTGGTCACGTGATATCCTCCGGTATCCCGTTTGCCGATAAGCATGAAAAGCGCGATGCTGAAGGTCTCTAGCAATGTAGGCGGATCTTGTATGCGATTTGAATTACAAGGAATTACTTAAAGGATCCTTTCATGTACCGAACTAGAAGCTATCAGTCAATGTAAAACTAAATCACACCTTCTTGGGTTGGTATTACTGCAGCTTCCATGACCGGAACAAATTGGTTCTCCTGGACAGTCAGGTGTACTACAGTCATCCCCTGTCCACCCCTGAGCACATATACACTTCTGAGTTTCCGTGTTGCAGAAGCCGTTATTCGGGCTTGTACACTGCCTTGGGCACCCTGGCAGCTCGCAGTATTCCCCCATATGAGCACTGCCTGGCTCCTGACCGCAGTCGCATTTGTTGTTGATACATTCTCCATAGCCGGAGCACTCACTCTGGCATCCGCTTCCTGTGTAGCAGGGATCGCAGAGGCAAATTCCATCATCAGGTGTGCCATGGACGCAAGGGTCGTTACACGCTGGACCCATCCATCCTTTAACGCAGTTTGTGCATTCTGGCGTCACGCGATTAGTTGCGTTACAATATCCACGACCAAAGCAATTTGGAACGCCGGGACAATCAGGGAGATGACAACCAACACCTGTCCATCCTGATGAACAACATTTGAATAAAACGTCAATATTCCGTGTACTCGCCTAACTATGGATAAAACAAGTTTGTGTTCATTCTTAAACACAGTAAGGGTAAACAAGATACCAAACTCTGGTCTTATAGATTTCGTTAATTAATTTTCGTCACTATACTTGATTAAAGCCCATTCTCATTAAGAAGGCCAGTTTTACCTGGTTCACAAATACACTGATGGTTTGCACTGTCACATTTGCCATTTCCACTACAGTCCTTTCCATCTGAACCAGGACATCCGGGCACTTCGCACAGGGAACCTCGCCAGCCAGTAACTTGATCACATACGCACACATCATTGACGCACTTTCCGTGCCCTGTGCACTCCACATTGCATCCGCGACCAGTGTAACAAAGATCGCAGACACAGTTTCCACTGTCCATAGGTACTTGCTTTCCATGTGTACAGAGGTCTTCACAAGCAGGGCCCATCCAGCCGGGTATACAGTTTGTACAAACTGGGGGGTCGGTAGTTGCATTACAGTAGCCTAATCCAAAAAACAACAACCAGAAAGAGAATTCTTACTAAACAGAAGTATTAGAGTCATTCAAATGAAAGCCACTGAAACACTAGCACTATTTATCCACGGAGTCAATGGGTGGAATTCTTTAATTCAACAATTTAGCATATACAAAAGAAAGCTACCAGCAGCTTATTCTTCACATACTGTGGCTGGTAATTTTTATTATGGTTGCTCTTACTTCTGGTCTTGGCATGATAAACAAACTTTACGCTGGACAAAAGTGGTTCTTACTTTAAAGGCTTCAACATTTACTATTCATAAACAAAACGATTGTGTGACAGCAATACAAAAGGCACTTCTAAGCTTCAGTCGATTGTTGATTTTCTAAGTAGTACTTTCATATTGTTCCGTGACCTTTTCGGTTTCTTTTGCACCTCGACTGAGTAAAAAAAAGGTTGGAACTTATCGTTGGTATACAACTAGTATTGACTGTATCAAAATAACATTCTAGCACTGGGCCTTTACAGTGTGTCTCTGCGTCAACGCAAGCTGCTCTGTAATAAATTCACACCATTATCCCTAGACTTCACAGTTTTCTATGTTCTTATAGTTTTATGCAGTAGGCAGTTAGTTACATGGAAGAAACCTTTTGTGGAAATCTGATTATCAACAGTTTGCGATATTTATACTTTACCTCTGTTAGCACAATTGGGATTTCCTGGGCAGTCAGGAATGTGGCAGCCATCGCCGGTCCATCCATCCTTGCAGATACAGGTGTGTGTGGCACTGTTGCATTCTCCGTGTCCAGTGCAATCTCGCCCAATTCCTGGACATCCAGGATTTTCACAGTACGTCCCACGCCATCCCACGTCACACTGGCACGTGCCATTGACTACCTTACCATGTTCTGAGCATTCACTATTGCATCCAATACCTACCCAGCCGGGCTCGCAAACGCAGTTACCGCTGTCTATTGGAATTTGTTCACCGTGGGTGCAAGGATCGTTACAAGCCGGACCCATCCAACCTTTACTGCAGTTTTGACACTTAGGGGGATCAACTGACGCGTTACATATTCCTCGCTGGAAGCAGTCCGGTAAGCCTGGACAGTCGGGAATTTCGCAGCCTTGGCCAGCCCAGCCTTCGTTACAGGTGCATACGTGAATTGCTGAGTTACACACCCCGTGGCCTGTACAGTCAGAGCCTTCGCCAGGACAACCAGGATTATCACACAGATCCCCTCGCCATCCCACGTCACAGACGCATTTGTCATTCACTACTTTGCCCTGTTCAGAACACTCGCTGTCGCAACCAACACCTTAAAAATCAAAATGGAAATGAAACTGTATTAACAAAGGGAATATTGCTTAATCATTTTAAAGCTTGACGTTTTCGGTACTTAGAAAAACAATTTTGGCCAACAAAGTAGACAAAGATAAGAGACTTTTATCTTATCCTTCCTTGAGTGATGTATACCAGAGATAATCCTGATACAAAGCACTTTCTCCCTACCTCCTAAATTAGAAGAATTTCCAATAGTTCGACACCATTTGAAAAAGATAAACACTAAAAGTCGTTTTCATATTTTCTCTCTCACCTGAGTACCCAGACCAACACTGGCATTGTCCGCTGTCCATAGGCACCTGTTCACCAAACTTACACGGGTCTGCACATGCTGGTCCCATCCAGCCTCGACTGCAGTTTTGACATAGAGGAGGATCCAAAGAAGCGTTACAGTAGCCACGGTTGTAGCAATCTGGCGCGCCAGGACAGTCGGGGACATCACATCCTGATCCAGACCAGCCAGGGTAGCATGTGCATACATGTGTAGCGCTGTTGCAGTCACCGTGACCTGTACAGTCTTCTCCGATCCCAGGACAACCAGGGATTTGGCACAAGTCACCACGCCACCCTTGAATGGGATCACAATCGCAAATACCTGACTGCCAGCATTTTCCTCGACCCATGCAGAGAGAATCACAGCCTTTGCCGGCCCAGCAAGGATCACACTTACAGAATCCACTGTCCATAGGTACTTGAGCTCCGTGGACGCAGGGATCATTACAAGCGGGCCCCATCCATCCAACAGAGCAGTTCATGCATTTTGGAATCGTTCCATTTATCAATGCACACGTACCTCGGTTATAACAATTCGGTTCACCTTGACAGTCGGGTTGGCTGCAATCCTCTCCGCTCCATCCTGGGTTACAGAAGCAAGTGAGAAGAGCACTGTTACAAATGCCTTTTCCTGAGCAATCGTTTGGACATTTGGGTACATTGCAATATTCACCCTTCCATTTGTTTTCACACTCACAAGTGCTGTTATTGCATAAGCCATGGCCTGAGCACAAAGAATGACAGTGTTTGCCGTTGTAGCACGGATTACACTTGCATTCTCTGCCAATACAAGTCCCATTCCCAGAACATTCATATCTGCAGTCATCACCAGTGTAACATGGGTCACATACACATTTCCCAGTTATGCTACAGCGTCCATTGCCGTGACAGTCACGCGTTGCGTTACAAGTATGCTCGCATCGATAACCAACATAGCCAGGATCACAGAGGCATCCGCCAGAAGCTGAACACTTCCCGTGTCCTAGACACGTGACTGGTGCATTACAATTATACGCGCAGTTTACTCCATAGTACCCAGCATCGCACGTGCATTTTCGTTGTTGAGCCGAGAATGTTCCATGTCCACTGCAATGATGACCATCTTGACAAATTTTTCCAAGACCTCCTGAACTGGCACTGCCTCCTCCAGATGCGCCACCGGATACATCTCTGTTTCTTATGACGTCGCGCCTAATATGATCGGGGGAAAAGTGACGAAGGTGTCCGCCTCCTCCGCCGCCGCCATAATAGTAATTCCTATGGGAACAGTGGACCGAGCAGCATTCAGATTTAGAGCTTCCTGATCCTCCCTTGACAGTGAGATGGCCGTGTCCTGCGGGAATAAGGCAGAAAAATCAGGAAGTGAACAATGAGTCTATAATGGTAGTGGTGGTAATAGTAGGCGTATGTCATTGGACTGCCAAACAACTCTTCAGACCGAGACAGACAAGTATGTCTTTCACGAAAAACCATGAAGGGCAAATTTTTACAATGAAATTCTTTTTATCACCTTCAAAATGCCTTGCAGCAACCCACATAGTTCCACCGCTCGCCCCTCCACCACCACTGTCTCCACTCTTTCCATCCGCCTTGAACCATCCATCAAGTTCCATCATTTTCTCCACACTAACATATATCACTCCTCCGCCGGAAGCGAAACTCTTGCCTCCACCACTTCCAGCAAGCACAGCGGTACAGGGATGTTCGTAGGTGTTCCCTGAAAATAAAAGAAACAGCTGGAAACACTTTCAAAGAACTTTACCAAATTATAAAAATGGGAAGTTTAGTTTTGATCATGAATCGTGTGTCAATGTGGGTCGGCGTTTAACAATCGTATTCTGAATTTAACTAAACGCACTGTCGAAAATTGTTTATGTTGAACGGAATCGAAAAGAGAACTAAGCGCGCTCTGGGAAAACAATCATTTACAGAGATCAACCAGTTTGTAATTTAACCATTTATTTGCACCTGAAGAACAACACGAAAAACAAGGAGAAATCTTTGTATCTGATCTCATCGTTAACGGTTCAGATTTTTGCTGATAAGCATTCAAACCTTTTTACGGAGCTAGATTGTATGGTTTTTCTCTTAGCCGTTCGGCTGATAGCGCTAATTACCGAATAATCACTACCTACAATTGCATATAAGTAACTTTCTTCTCCAGGGAAAAGAACTTTACGGAGTAATTAGGGCTATCTATCTGTTATTTAACAACAGGGCCAAGCATTTACTTTTACCCTCCATAAAATGGAAAAACTATTAAGAATAATCATCTAATCATCTAGTGATACGCAAATCAAAGAGGTGTTGAAACCAACCAACAAAAGATAAAAAATGCCAGAAAGCGTTTGAACTTAGTTACCTCCACCACTGGTGTGACAGCTGGAACAACCAGTCCAGTAGCCGTAACCTCCACGTCCACCGTGACCGGCTCCAGCTTGGCCAGAACAAGATGACGTACTTCCTGGTCCCTGCTGGTTAGGCCAACCAAGTCCTGTCCCATCAGTTGACGCATCAAACTCAATGCTGAAGTACTCTGCGTATATATTCACGGCATCAGCTTTTATTGAACCAGTGTAATCCAGGGCGGTGTGAAGAATATGAAGATGTACTGCTCCTGCTGAGACGTTCTGGGTTGAGCTTTGAACCTTAAAAGAGCCCCCAAGAGACACCTGGAGTCTCTTAAACCAATAATGTCCGACGTATGGTGTGGTGAATGAAATATTGCACGCCACACATCCAGATGAGCCTTTCTCTGATATAAGCGCTTGCACGTTCGAAGACACTCTTAACTCTTCTATACCGTGGATTTCACCGTTAACAGTCAAACCCGGTGAGGCAACTCCACGAAGGGTTGTTCGAACCGGAAACAAAATCTCTCCTCCCGTGTCTACCCGATAGTTGACAGGGGCCTCAGTGCGAAGGCTGTGAGTTTCTACGTATATCCGGGTATTTGGTAACGCAATCAACATGCCTGTCTTGTCACCTGTGACTTTACTGGCGTACAGTTCTGCAACTTTTCCAGAGACCTTGTAAGAAAATGGAGATTGAAAAATAATCATTACTGCTTTCTAAGGCACAACGAATAAATGCGACACAGTGACTGAATAAAATTATGGATCCCCTAAAGTGTTAGTTTTAATAGCCACATTTTCAACTCTTTCTTACCTCTTTAATGTTTAATGCTCCTTGTTTCACTAAGTGGATTCTGTCAAATACGTACACCACAGGGTCTGTTTCCTCTAAGGTAACCGGCAACAGTGTATTTCTGTTGTTGTTATCAACCTGTATCATGCGGAAAGGTTCCTCACCAACAGTCACATTCACAAACACTGTCCCTGGGCTGCCATGGTAACTACTACTGCGGCCACTAGTGCCTCCAAGTGCAGTTAATTTCCCACCGAAGATGTAGCGTTCAATAAGATGAACAGCGATTCGGCCTCCAGCACCAGCCCCTTCGTAGCTTGGACCTGGAAGAATATGTTTGTAAACTTATTTCATTGTCTGGGGTTTTATGCTAATCTTAGCCACCAAATAGACCCTTTTACACAGAGTTAAAAGGGGGAAAGCGACTTTTGGGGGCAGAGGTATGAAGAATTGAAATGTTTGATAGAATTTGGTAGTAAATCACTTGTCTCTTTGCTTGTTGTTCAAAGCCCATTTTGTGCTTTACTCACGCCTATGTGCTTTTTAAGTCCAACACTTGACAGGTGAACGCCATATGTCCAATTCCACCATTCGTTATCATAAAAAGTACATTTGCATCAAGCACAAACATTTTAGTCTTTAGCTTTGCGTTTGTTAAGTTATTTTTTACGTCACCATTACTAACGGAGTTCCCTTAGACAGTGGTTCTCTTAAAACTAGGCTGTTAAGTAAGACTTAAGAGCCGCTAAGTTTTACTTCACGAAAATGCGTGTGTGAAGGCCTAAAATTCCTAGTAACTTGACTTTGCATCTCATTAAAGTAGGAAAGTTGAAACGATTCAAGAAAGTTTCAAGTGACTTGAAAACCATCCTTAAGACCGACTTAGCGAACTTGCGGTTTCTAAGCTTTGAGAAAGGCGAAGCACGTCAATCAATCTTAATTATCTTGCGTGGGAAAATAGGCTTAAGTAAACCTGAAGTAAGTCTTTTACTTGAAGAATTTATTAAAATTTACTTGTTTTGAAATATTTCTCAGCTTATTGAGGCTCTAGTGTAAAGACTACCAGTATCTTAATTTCCCGCGTGCAAAAAATATATGCCTGTTAAGTAAACGTAATGCTATCATTTAATAACAAACCTCCGTGACATTCTATGGTTCCATAGCCTTTAAGGAACAAACTTTTTACGATAATTGCCCCACCGCTACCTCCACCAGAGGAACTTGAAGATGACCCGACGCCATTGGCTCTGATCATTCCTTCTACGATCACATGACTTCCCGTTGCAATGTAAACCCACCCACCACCAGCGCCGTAGCCGCCGCCACTTCCGGGTTTATCTGGCCAGTAAACAGAGCCGTATTGCGTTCCTGAGGGTGCTCTTCCGCCCGGGGAGGCGTGGCTTCCACCTGTATTTCCGGAGCCAGACCCAGGTCCATTTCCAGCCGTATAACCACCCCCTGTCGCGTCTATCAATCCTCCACTTTCGACAATGATATAGCCGCCCTTCATGGTCACGTAATTAGTAGCAAGATTGAGTTGACCGCCTGGCGAAATGCAAAAGAAGTAAATTTTCAAGAAAATCTCACTGATACCGGAGTTCCTTTAGTGGTACAGGCTCATTGTTTTTGACACATGGGTGAAGAGCGGTTTGGTCTTCAAAAGTGGGATCTTAGTAATATTCATTGCCAAATGTTGAACCGTCACTTTTTAAGTTTTCTGTTACCCACTGTTTTGATGTATGGAAAGTAGGACAGTTGTATGCTTATGAACTTCTGTGTATTCAAAAATGTGCGGCTAGAATTATTTTGAATGTCGAAAAAATGACCTTTTCCGTTTGTTTGTTTGTCGCTCTAAATTGGGTCCTTTTTTTTATGCTGAACCAATTCCCTTTAACTCATAATAGCAACACCCCAGAAAATCTGACACCCCTATAGATACTGTTATCTTGATTTAAGTTGTCCTCGCTACAAGAGAAGTACAGAGGCTGGCGTGACGTTCACTTTTAGAGTAGTCTTCTTCGCAGACGCTTGGGCCGGGGTCACGCAATGCTCCCAGCCCCTGGGTGGGGGCGGGCAGCATTGCGTGACTCCGGCCCGAGCGGTTGCGAAGGAGTCTACTGTTAAAGCTATCCAGGAATAAAACAAGGGTTATGTTGACCTCGAACGTAGTCCAAGTACAAAGTTTACAATCATACATTATTAATTAGTTTTATTAATACTTGTTTACTGTGGTTTTAAATATTATTGAAATTAGATTCGCGCCTGTATGTAGTGTGTTTATTTATTGATCGTTACGTTAATTATTTGATGATACTGTTTATATCGGGGTCGTAACATTTTTAGTTTAACTACTGTGAAGTGTCACCCTGTGTAAATGACGTCTATTATTCATTCAAAACTAAAAAGTTGTATCCTTTGAAACAAGTGGTAGATCAGTAATGTTTTGGTAAATAGAGATTAAATACAAATTTAATTGAAATTTTAACCGTCGAGGAATCTTCTTAGTTTGGCTACGAAATGCAATCAACCATGTGTGCATGTTTCATGCATGTGCTCAGGTAAACATATGCAATATTTAAATACTAAAACGCTCCTTGACGAACGACAACTAAACTCCAACCACTAATTCAAGATACATAGATTAATTGAAGCTGACTACGACAAGGTGATCAGACAGTGATTTCAAGCACTGTGAAAACATTCTTGACGAAAGAGTAACCAAAAAACTGTTTTTGACCTGTACTAAATCTCTCTTATAACGAGGGAGTACCTCTGGAAAGCAATTTCTATGTGCTGGGCTCTTCTAATTTAATGGCCTTCTATCCTTGCGTGACGTGACCAATTATTGTCGCGGAAAGGATAGGAGTTTGGAACAAATGTTACAGATGGAGAACAGGTGTGGAGCCACACAAAACGAAAACTATTCACAGCAATAAAGAAGACGTATGAATAGAACAGAAAAGCAGATACCTTTCTTGACTGTAATGTCAGCAATATCAAGCACAGCCCTGATTGGTGTCATTTTGACTCTGACCACGCCTACGTTGTTTATGATCAGCATTGGGACAATTATAAGCCCAGGGGTGAATGGATCAAACGGATTATCAGCCAGCCATTCGGTCTCTTCCGGTAACTTGGCCGTATGCGCTGTCCCACCAAACTCTACCAGGCCATTTCTCTCAAGCACTAGATTCTCAACACCGGTCATTCGGCCGTTGATAGTGGACGTTTCACCTCGCAAGACTACTTCTGTTGGAAACACGATCTCGGCGTATTCCTCCACGTGAAAGCCACATGGAGCGTCCATGTACGTGTGGGTAGACTCCACTACAAACACAAACAAACGCTGTCGTGCCATCAACTTGACGATGCCTGTTTTATCTCCGGTGACTTCATGATCGATGACGGTCACGTTTCGCGCTTTTTCCGGATGGTAGAAGATAACCGTAGAATGACCTACAACAAAATGTATACAGAGAAGTTGCATGAACTAGAACCGTCATGGAAATTTCCTAAAGTAGCTGGACTGAACAATTATAATAATTCAAATTATTGATTGTTACATGTTCACACTAGGGCGAGCCAGCGCTACTAGTTTTCAACAGTCCCAGGATCAAGAGTCGACATTTCTGTCCGCTGAATTTATATCTAGCCTATGGACCACCAGCGGGCACCATAATTGACTCCTGTAAGCAGATGCAATCCTTGATAAACAATTCCCATTAAATATGTCTGTAAAATGTTACAAACGCTTTTCTGAGAGTAAGACCACCCTGCAATCTATATTATTATTATTATTATTATTATTACTTAAAGAAAAAAAAGCGTCAAAGTCGATGAGAAAACCGTGAGTCATGATGAAATCTAAGGTACATCAAATAACGCACTGCAAGCAATGAACACCACTCCACAACTACATTTAAACTGTTTAATAGTAAGTTCTTATGTTGGAGTTTTTACCGCAGACGAAACTTATTATTATTGAAAGCAATATTTCTCAATAAACTGTAACGAGAGGTCTAAAGCTTAGGCTTGGACAGAAAACTGGCAAAACGTATGTAAACTAGAGGCTTTACATGATGTTTAAACAATTGATTTATTCGACAAAATAAATCAACATGCTCTACCTTCAACTTGCATTTCGTCGAATTCGTAAAACACCGTTTGATTCTCCATGATGACTGTTGGAGTTGCTACATCGTTGTTTTCGTTGTCCACCTTGACTTTGGCGTGTTCAGGTTTAAATGAAGTTAAGTTCGCCTCTGGGTTGTACTTGAGTTCACGGTACTGTGGTCCGCGGCGACTCTCGTACTTGTAAACTGTACCTGCCGCGCCTGCGTTGCCAGAGTTACCAGTAACTATACCACCAACGGAGCGGAATTTACCTAAAAGAAGGACGTTAACTCTCATAATAACGTTTAGGCGATAAATATTGTGATTAAATAGCGGAAAGTATCTAATTTCTCGATGTTGCTTGTGTGAAAATACTTCTCTTTTTGCAATTGTTTTATCCTTAGGGCAAAATGTGTATTGAAAAACGAACGAACATGCTGTAAAAGAAATTTTTGAACATCCGAGTAAACGACCGTTCTATGGGTCGGGAATACCTTGGAAAGACGGATGAGGGGTTTCTGGAAATCAGCAAAAATGAACTAATGAGCCATCAACGGTACAGTTCCCTCAAAAAACGGAAAGCGGTCAAATAGAAGACAAAAGCACGAAACTGGAACTACAATGAAACTGAAAAAATAAGCAAACTACAAGTATTCAATGAGAATTTACACAGAATTAATTATCCGTCTCAGAAACTAAGAAAGGTATCTATAAACGTTTGTGCTTACCGCCAAAGTTATTCTGAAAGTCAACATGCACTCCAATCCTACCACCAGCGCCTGCCCCGCCACTTCTTTGAGAGTTACCACCATTGACGTTAATCTCGCCATGTCCAGTCATGTTGAGTGTCTCTATGAGTACACTTCCCCCGCTACCTCCCCCACCGGTACCACTTCCGCTGTTTCCTTTACATGTAATGAGCCCGTCCAGGTGAAGATGTTTACCGATCTGCCACCACAAGGATCCACCACCTTAAAAGACAGTAAGCGTACACCAGTAAAATGACACATGATAGGTCAAGAAGGTCAAGAAACACTTTGAAAAGGGTAAGGACGCCTCACCTGATAAAACTATAAGGTATAGCAACAAAACGGATCCCAAGAACTGGGGAATCTCGTAAATAGCAGAGCATTATCTCTTGGTGGTCCTTAAGTCTAGATCAAGAGCTACGTACGATTATATTTTTGGTGGCAACTTACGTCAACGCACAGAGTCTTCAAAAGACACTCTAGTTTTTTATTTTCGGGAGAGATGCCATGCCTTCGAGAGGATTTTTTAATTTTTGCCAAATAAATATCAGAACGGATGCCATATACATAAGTTTGCTGGACCAAATCTTATTTTGGGGAGAAAAGATTGTGAAAGTCAGTGAAATAAAAAGATCCTGAACAACTGCCTGTTCGTGTGTAACGGAATGTGAGTTAAAAAAGGTTAGCATGATTCTACAGTCTAATCAGAACGTTTCTCGGTTTTAGAAATCAAGAATATAAACAGGCGTTCCAAGCTCACGTTACGAGGTGGGAATGTAATTTCCATTGACGCGAGCGAGTCGGTATAGTGTTACCGTTGTATGAGAAATAAAATACTGAGGTTTGCGAACGATAAATATCGATATATTTTACCTTTCGATCAATAAACTAAATAATTAAAAGAAGATTTATCTTTGATGTATGTCTGTGTGTTTCGCTGGGAATTCATCGATTTTGCCCACTTTTTGGCCCCCATTAAGACTGGCTTACAGAAGTTACAGAGGCCAAAAAGTGGACTAAAACGACGAATTCACACCAAAACACACGCAAATACGTCAAAGATAATTCTTCTTTATTTAGTTTATTGATCAAAAGGCAAAATATATCGATATTTATCGTTAGCAGACCCCAGTAACGTGAGCTTGGGATGCTGTGGAATTTACAGCTATTTCAATTAACGATGTCGGAATGACTACTTAACGAGACCGTATTGTCAATAGGGTATTTTTTTTAAAAATTACCAATCTCCGCCATGACTAAACTTTTCTGTCTTTATTACAAAAGTAAATTTTTGTGAATTTTATACCGTGTCATGGCTCTGATAACCGCAAAATTATGATCGAAGTACAAAGATTTTCAGTTACCCTCATAAACTTGCTTTTGTGTTGCCTGGGCTTGAGGCCCTTGAATGCAACAATTTTCGTTGCAATAGCTATTTATTTTCTTTTTGGTGTAGGTTTTTACGACATTTACGTGACTACATGTTAAAAAAAATTAGAGCTCACCCGCGCCTCCACTTCCAGTTCCCTGTCCTCCACCGCTACCAGCGGAAAGTGGTTTATAAACAGAGCCATATGCGCTACCACCACGGTGGTTATTGTACGATATGCCCCCTTCACCACCGAAGCCGGCGCCAGATCCTTTGTTATCTGAAGAGGTTGAGCCCGCGCCAGGACCAGTAGCAGCCTGGTGCCCAGCGCCATCAAGTGTCACGATACCTTTCGTTTCTAATTCAGCGAAGGAAGAGTGAAATATCCCATGATTTATCTTGACCATTCCTTTGTGGAGAATCTCAAACACAGATGAAGTAACTGAAACTAAAACCTCGCGTACTCTTACCAGGTCCAAAATACCACCTTGCTTGATAATGACATGTGCGTAGGAACAGTTGCCAGGTTCTGTGATATCAACGTAGGTTCGGTTTTCCGTTATGGCTGTTTGTGCTGTTGATGCTATCTTCAGGGTTGCTCCGTCCTCAAGGAAAAGAAAGTGCACACCAGTCATCAATCCATGTAGTTCGGATCGGACGCCGTGTACATGAAACTCAGCTGGAAGAATGATCTCTGCTCCTTTATCGATGTGGTAGCTGCACGGCGCTTCTGTTCTGTTAGTTTCAGACTCCAAAACTTCAACGTAGATTGTCTGATTCACTCGTAAATGAAACTGTCCGGTTTTGTCTCCAATAAACGTATGAGCTATCACTGTAACGTTTGTCTCGTTTGGATGATAAACGATAAGTCTTGAATAGCCAGTTAACTCCACCTATATCACGAGAAAAAATGTTGGACGTGAACACCGGGATATGTGGGGATTCTTGAAAAGAAAAAAATTATAACTTTTTTCTATTTGAAACTTATTTCTAATCGCTTATCACTCATCTTGACTTAAGTGACAGCTCATAACGTTACAGATTATCTCACGTGAATATCTTTCATTACGTTTCAAAACAAGGCAAGATGTACGTAAACGTATTACTAAGATTTGTACCTCATCAAACTCGTAATGTGTTGTCCCCTCCTCCATCAAAACAGTAGCTTCTGGAACATCTCTTCCCTCGTTGTCCACGTGTACGTACATGTGGTCTACAGCTAGGAAAGTAGTGTTCGTTTCTTTGCTGTACTTTAGTATGCGGTACTCCAGAGGACGGAAGTTCTCCTCTTTGTAAATTGTCCCCGCAGGGGCACTATAGTCGTTACTACCTGGGTTAATCCCACCACGATCAGTAAATTTCCCCCCATATGTGTACCTCCATCGGCAATGTATTCCAACTCGCCCCCCAGATCCTCCACCTCCTTGGCTGTTAGCGTGTCCTCCGATTACAGAGATCTCTCCGTGACCAGTCATATTTGTTGTCTTTATTAGAATGCTGCCACCACTGCCACCTCCTGCATGGCTTCCTGCGCCATTTCCACCTCTGGCTGAAAGAAGACCATTTAACTCGAGGCGTTTTCCAACTTCCCATAGAAGCTGCCCTCCTCCGGTTCCTCCCGTCCCACCACCATTTCCACCTCCACTACCAAGCATCAGTGGTCGATAAACGGACCCGTAGGCTGGGCCTCCTTCGCGAGCTCCTCTTCCACCATGTCCAGCGCCACGCCCTATTTGATAAGACAAAATAAAGCTGCTTCCTGCACCAGGGCCCATTTCAGCGGGATGGCCTCCTACATCCAGGTTAAAATGGCCTTGACTGTCCAGCCAAGCAAACGATGACAACACCTCACCATGATTCATACTTACTTTTCCTTGATATTTGATTTTTAGAATATCGCAGTTTATTCTCAAGAATCCGGTGTTTTTACGGAACTCAATATCACCACCTTTCTTTACCACAACGACAGCAAATGAGATATTTCCTGGCTGTGATACTGCAATATACTCATTGTTCTCTATTAGCGCTGTCTGACTGGTTGAATAAAAATCTGCTTCAGCACCGTATGAGACCAGTAAATCCCGCACACCAACTATCATACCCTCAAATACTGACCGAGTGCCGTGCATGTTAAACTCAGATGGTAAAATAATCTCTGCGCCAACATCGACCCTATAACTACAAGGCGCTTCCGTTTTGTTTGTTTCCGACTCTATATACTCCACAAATACGTTCTGATCTCGGCGAATGTGAAACTGTCCGCTCTTATCACCAATAAACTTGTGGACTACTGCAGTGACATTGACATCTCCTGGGTGGTACAGCACAAGACGTGAATAACCAGTTAATTCCATCTCGTCAAACTCGTAGTAGGTAGTGTTTTCTTCCATCAGTACAGTCGCTCCCGGGACATCGAAGCCATCGTTATCGATGTGCACATAAGTGTGATCGACAGCTAACATGGTGGTGTTAGTTTCCTTCATATATTTTAGGTGACGGTATTCAAGAGGCCTAAAGTTTTCTTCTTTATACACTGTACCTGCTGGGCCACCATTTTGACCTCGCTGTCCACCGTGGTCGGTAAACTCTCCGCCATATCTATATCGCCAACGACAGTGGATTCCAACTCGCCCTCCGGATCCTCCGCTACCTGAACCAGTTCCCGAACCTCCGGTAACGGAGATTTCTCCGTGACCAGTCATGTTAGTAGTAGTAATCAAAATACTACCACCACTTGCTCCCCCAGCATTTGATCCTTTACCATCAGTTCCTTTAGAGGACAGAAGTCCGTTTAATTGAAGTCTCTGGCCAACAATCCAGAAGATGGACCCCCCTCCAGACCCACCAACGCCTTGACCATTACCTCCGCCGCTACCATACATCCGAGGGTTATAAACTGAGTCGTATGGGATACCACCTTCTCCATGATCTGTTTTCCCTCCTTCTCCACCATGCCCAGCCCCGGAACCCACATTGTTCTGTGTCCTTCCATGACCGACCCCTTCTTCCGGGCCATAGCCCGTGCCATCTAAGGTCAAAATACCTTCACTTTCAATCCACCCAAACGCCGAGAAAATGTAACCGTGATTCATGGTCATTAATCCCTCGTACTTGATCCTAAACTCAGAGCATCGTAAACTTAGCGTGTAGTTGAGAATACGACTGAAAGTCAATTTGGAGTTTCTTTCAACAGTGACTGTAGCAAATGAAAAGTTCCCTTTCTCGTCTATCTCAACATAGCGGCGATTCTCGACTCTAGCAGTCTCGGCGGTAGACGAGAACTCAACAGAACCACGACTTGCAATTATCAAGTTTTCTACTCCAGTGATGCGACCCTCAATAATGCTTCTAGTTCCGTAAATGTTAACTACAGCCGGAAACACAACTTCAGCTCCTTGGTCAATCTTGTAACTGCAAGGTGCTGTTGTCTCGTTGGTTTCAGATTCGACGACCTCTACGTATATTGTTTGGTTCACTCTCACATGAAACCTACCCGTACCGTCTCCAAGGAAACGATGGATAACAACAGTGACATTGGGGCTTCCTGGAGGGTGTCTTACTTGCAGGTTAGCGTGTCTAGTCAAGAAAAGTTCATCCAGTTCATAGAACAAGTGCTCACTCTCCAGCAACATCGAAGACATTTCTGTTTTACGATTCTCATTGTCAACTTGCATATACTTGTGAGTGGCAGTAACGTACGTCTTATTTGCGCTTTTGTCGTACTTCAAATCAGCATATTGTGGTCCACGTGCAGTTTCCTCGACATAAACTGTGCCAGCAGCAGCGTAGATTTTCCCACCTCCTCCATAAGCCTTGAAAACACCGGCATACTTATGCCTGAAGCGAACATGAGCAGAAATACGACCACCAGAGCCTCCAGAACCACTCGGACCGGCACCGTCTCCTCCCATGACATTAATTTCTCCATAACCAGTGAAGTTCGTCGTCTCAATAAGAATGCTTCCTCCACTACCCCCTCCTGCATTATTTCCAGAACCAGTTTTACCACGTAATGTAACAAGTCCATCCAACTCTATTTCTTGTCCGATTTTCCAATGAAGCATCCCACCGCCAGATCCACCCTTGCCCTGCCCATTACCACCACCGCTGCCAAAATGAACAGGGCGGTATATGGAGCCGTATGGTTCCCCTCCAAGCTGCCCAGCCTGATAAACACCACCTTCGCCACCATGGCCCGCGCCAGAGCCGATCATGTTCTTTGTATTACCAGCTCCAGGGCCCACTTCGGCTGGATGACCAGTAAAGTCCAACACAAGTTTGCCTTCGCTTTCGATCCACGCCCATGAGGAGTCAATCTCACCGTGATTGATGTTGACCAATGCATGATACTTAAGTCTGAAAATAGGTGCAGTGAAAATGAGCGTGTTGTTTATACGTGAAAATTCCAAGCGTGAGCCTTTTTGGACATACACCTCAGCAAAGGTTATGTTGCCAGGCAAAGTAAGGAATCGAAATTCTCTGTTTTCCTTGATACCTGCCAAAGAAAATAAAGAAACATATTAATAATGTAACATCAATTCGCCCAAAGCAGTATCTTTAAAAGAGTACTCTGGCCAATAAATATATATCATGTTATGGACAGTATGCATTATTAAAAAAGAAAAGAAACAAAACAATGAATTGAAAGATATAACATAGCCCTTAGGAGACACGAAACTTCTTCTTAGAGTGAAACATTTTTAAACAGGAGAACAGAAAGTACACATAAACACCAATAAAACACCAAACCGTTTCACTATAATATGTTTTTGCAGTGAAGGCATGATTTGTTGTGTAACTTTATCAACGGTGATCTTTTCACATGTGGCGATATGATGTTTTAGGGCGAACCCTCAGAGGGTATTTTATTGGTGTTCATGTGATAAGGCTCCTAGGGCCAAGCGAATTTCAGAGAACTATTAATGAAATTGAACAAAAGTTTTAAACAAATCGAAATTGCAACAGGAAAAGAAGTGGCAAAAGGACGCATTAATTTGATTGTTTAGTTTATAGGTAACTGATTGATTGATTGACAGACACACCTGTCTGGGTCGTGGAAGCGAAAACTACATCTGCACCTTCAGCAACAACAAGGCGATGAACACCAACAACTAGACCTTCAAAGGTACATCTGCTGCCCAGCAGGGTTAAGCTGGATGGATAGACTATTTCAGCCCCTTGGTCTATCTTGTAACTCACTGGCGCAACGCTGTAACCTGTTAAAAGTGAAAAAGAAGAAAAGTTTATCGTCTTCTTGAGATGTCCGCTCCTGAGAGGTTTGAGTGTCCTTAACACAAGCTACTGTAATGAGCCATTTTTCTCCGTTTTTCGATACCATTGCTGCAACTAAGTCTCTCAAAAGGACCCAAACGTGTTCTTCCCGCATGAGCGAGGGCCAAGTCCATTCGAAGTTTAAGAAAAAACTTTGCTATCCGCTTAAAACATGAATTAAGGTACTTCGAATTTACCATGTATGTACATTTACAGCAGAAACTAATTGTGACTGGAATTAAAATCGATGAACCTGCTTTACCTTTCTTAGATTCTACAACCTGAACAAACATCTTCTGCCCGGTTCGAAGGTGAACAAGGCCTGTCCGGTCTCCAGTAAAGTTGTGCACCACCAAAGTTGAATTGCTCCCATGAATATGAAGCACACCATGGTTTCTCATCTCCAATTCATCCACCTCGTAGTAGGAGCTGTTTTCATTGATAATAATTGTCGCTATATCAGGATTGCGGTTGATATTGTCAATTGTAAGTTTTGTGAAACCCTCGCCAAACACTGTGTGGTTAGCTTCATTGATGAGCACTGGTCGATGAGTCAGGCCCTGATTGGTATCAGTGTAGTACACAGTGCCTGCCGCTCCAGCCTTGAAACCTGGTAAGACATATCAAGAAAGTTTGTGGCTGTAGAATTACATTGTCTAACAACGTTACAACATGACTATGCGAGAGGCCTTAAAAATCTGTAGTCTTTTTAATATGTAAATAATTTTCTAAAGACATAAAACGGTAAAAACGTACGTTAAAATCCGACGTTTCGGAGTAGTCATGACTCCTTTATCAAGGAAAAATGTTTTTGATTAAGCAATTGCAAATTACAGCATTTAAAGTGATGTGGCGCGAAAATTAACATAACAGGGTGCGAAGATTATGAAAATACTTTCGCACGAATAGAGTCTGATTGCACGTTGGGATTTGGCTTTCAGGTTCTTATGAAAAGCATTTGGTACACTAAACAGTCAAATTTGTTCCTGCATTTTTTAAGCACTTGGAAAGGTTCCAGCAGGTCCTGAGGGATCGTCCCGTGCACGTTTTTGTAATGTTTGGCAATGATAAAACCTTTGAACTTTGCACAAAAGTCAGGCTTAAGTAATAAACTACCAACAACCTATTCATTATTCCAACATAACAACATGAAACAACCTGACCAATCACAAAATTTAATCTATACGAACCCAAACCACCATAAGCTGTGTATAGTCCAGAGTACTCTCGTAACCAATCAACGTGCACTGCAATGCGTCCCCCTGAACCGCCGCCTCCGTTGCCATCGCCACTCCCACCATTTACAGTCAGTATTCCATGACCAGAAAATTGTACAGTTTTTATGAGTACACTTCCTCCACTGCCACCACCACTGTTAGAAGTACTATTGGCTCCCTCGCTTTCAATGATACCATCCAAATGAAGGAATAAGCCGATTGTAATCTGTGAAACAAGGAAGGTATGTCATGTTAGATGCAGTTACTTTTTGACGCGCAGGTGATTGAAAATGTTGGATTGTGGCACCCGTGAAATGTGAATAAATGACTTGTAGAAGCTGTAACTTAAATGCCAAAGAGGCAAGCTTGTGAACTTCTCAAGGAACATGTAGGTTTGTTTTTTAACCATCTGTACTGCGATTGTGTGTTCTTACCCACACAATTTTTGAGGCCCAGTGAAATTCTGGCGTCTCTCAGCAAATTCACGCTCACCGTCTCTGTAATTAATCTGCTGCCTTGTCAGTCCTTTTCTATTCAAAAGGACGGACCCATTGGCAATTACCTGTTACCCTTAAAAAGATTCTCTCATTGAAATAAGCTGACTAGTCCAATAATGGAAAAACGTGTTGGATGAAAAAGAGCCCACAGTTGATAAGCTAATGACAGAAAATAAAGACCCAAAACAAACAAAAAATTCCACAGCAATAATCTGATCTAAAACCTCCCCTTCTTTTACCTTAATTGTACTTCCTCCTGCTCCGCCATTACTTCCACCTCCTCCACTCCCAGGATGCAAAGGATACACATACGAACCATACCCAGGACCCCCAGCGACTGTACTTCCTGGAGCACCCTGTCCTCCATGTCCGGCACCAGATCCCGCGCTGCCATGAAAAAAGCCAGGCGCAAGACCCTGTCCCGCTTTGGGTCCCTTTTTTGAGGTGGTAATCAGGGAACTTCCTTCGAGGTGTGCCTCATTTAAAGCCAGGTGAACTGTATCTGCTGAAATGACAGCTTTCTGACGCATATATAGCGTGCTAACATCAAACTTCATGTGCTTAGCAAATCGCAGTTGAGACGTGGCTTCCATAATGAAGATTCCAAATGCCAGTTGTCCCTCTACAGGCGTTTCAATATACTCTTTATTTTTCAGCAACGCGCTACTGATGTTTTCTCCAGCTATAAGAAATGAAATACATTATTTGTTAAAAGGGCTGTGTCTAATATATGTTCTTCAGGACAGCCAAGGTCTTGCTCCTACTCAGTATGGTGGAAATTACTTTTAAAGAAGCCAAATCATAATCAGAAAGGTAAGTCTTCTAGGTATCAAAATTAAAGTTACAAACAATGGACGCAATCTTTGTAAAGGTGTAATAGCCTGAACAGTTTGCGTTTTAATCTTCTTCAGTTTCCTCCATTTATGTCTTTTATCTGTGTTTGGTGTGTTTATCTGAACCTTCGTTCAATGTTTTAAGCGATTTTTTCTATCATTCTATCAATTAGATGGTGAGTTTTCATTGTCTGAATTTGGCTAGACCTAGTGGCACAGCTCTTTTACTTTCGTTGCATGTTTCAACTAATTCGAGAAAAGAGGTAAAATATTCTTGAAAAGTACGAATGTTATTGGAACTTGCTTTCTATAAAAAGATATATCATGCAAAGTAGGAACTATCCCCTGAACGAACGACTGGAAAGCAACTTAACAACTATAGCAGTATGATATACTCTGTGAATCATTCATATAGATTCTAAAGTAATTCAGCAGTTGGTCTCTCGAATCTGATGTACCATTTGGTTAATAACTTTGCTGTGTTCCTCACAAAGTCCAAAGACTAAAGACCTCAATAAAAGGCATTTCCAACCATATTGTCACCGATTTGTGATGTGTGTTCAAACAAGCGCTTGATAGCCTCCTTTTGGACATCGCGCACCATTATGTTTTGAGGCGAAAAATGCCTTAAAATAATAATAAAACCTACTGACAACATCCCTTCAAAAAACCTTTCGCGCATACAAAGTTTGCTTTGTTTCGTCATTCCTTCGGAGGGTCCTTTCTTACCTAGAAAGACTCGTCCCTCTGTCAGCGTCAGATTAGATACTCCAGTGATTCGCCCTTCGAGATCAAACGCCGGGTTTTTCTTTCCAGCAACATGAACATCCGAGACTAGCATTACTTCACCCGAATAATCTACCCTGAAATTAACTGGAGGGAAGGATCTTCGTCTCGTGAACTCTTCATACTCGATAAAGAAGGTTTGGTTTTTCATGACGTGAAGGACAGATGAGCCATCTCCAAGAACAGTTAAAACGGAGATGGATGGCCGTTTGTTCAATCCTATGTCTGCAATCCTAAAAATAGCCTAAAAAATTCGGTAATGAATGGATATGATTAAACTACCTAGCCTCATAATCATCTTTTTAATTAGAATATTTTACCATCGTTTTACAATCAGTATCTTCCTGTTTCCATGAAATTACTTATACACTTATTCTTTTAACATTGTCAAACACTAAAAGGCAACAAGCCACAATACAACGAACCAGCTAAAAAAAGGGAAAGGCTCCACAAAGGGCACTAAGTCCTGAAACTGATTCAAGCATATTAAACAGACATGTCTTAGCAATTGAACAATACGTAAGGAAAGGACGGGAAACGTAAAAAAGAGCGGATAAAGTATGTTTTGTCAGCGTCACAGAAGAGCAACACCTATCAACGGTATTATTATGGTGCAATCACTTCAAAAAATATTTTAGCGCCTTTTTACGTCACAGGGAAAATGGCAAACGGAAATGAAATTAGCCTTGACGAAACGATAATCTTCTCTTTTAACTTACGTCTCCTTGCAGCATCAATTCATCGAATCCAAAATCTGCGCCATTTTCCTCTGTAGCATTCCTCTTTAACGTCTTAGGATTCATCTCGTCCAGAAGGAACACCTTAGGCGGGCTTGCATTCTGATTGTCAATGTACAATCGTCTGAATAAATTATCCCCTCTCACTTCCTCCACGTACACAGTTCCAGATCCACCGTGTTGTACCCCTGATGACACCCCTCCCAAAGCATAAAAACCACCTCTATACTCATCTTTGATAGTCACGTGAACTGCAATCCGTCCTCCTGAGCCGCTTCCACCGGTAACAGAATTGTAGGTGTTACCAGTCGCTCCGCGAGCAAATATAGAGCCATGGCCACGAAGGTAGCCTGTTGTGATCCAGACACTTCCACCACTTCCACCTCCACTTCCTTAAACATTAATAATGAATGACTGAACATTGCAAAGAAAGTGGAGTAAAAGTCCCAAAAACACAAGGATACATTTCTATTCGCAACCGAACAGCAAAAAAGAAAGTTTTTAATATTTAAAACCCCTTTCAAAAGTCTCTACCCTGAGATGAACATCCACCCTTACTTAACAATTTCAACTTTTTTGTCTTCATTTAGGAGTTATCTCATTCAGAGCTAACGGAATAACCTTACTTTACTTACCTGAATTTGTAGGAGCGCTGTCTGCGTCCGCGTTAATAATACCGTCCAAGCGAAAGGCATATCCAACCACGACACGAACTCGTCCCCCACCCCGGCTGCCAGCTACACCCCCATTACCACTTCCGCCTCTAGCACCAGGAAGCACAGGTTCATAGACAGATCCCACTTCCTCGCCTCCGCTGACCTGGCCTCCGTCACCCCCAGGGGTCCCATGTCCCGCTCCGGATCCGCCTAAGAGAGAGTCCTGCCCTGATCCAGCGGTTTTGTTCAGGAATCCTCTCCCCGAGCAGTCGAGTCTTGCGTCCGGCTCCAGGTAAAAATCGGTGGCTTCAATTTCAAAGAATTCAGCTTTGAAGTAAGAATCGAATTTGATGTCCTGCATGAATAAAGTTTAATAAAAAGATTTGAACGATCGTCACTTATAGTAAGTTCCTCAGAAACAAGTCTGACGAATTATGTTTGGTAATCACGCTATCAGAATTAAACCCAATTTCAAACTATTTTTGCTTATCAGCGAGAATAGTCACTCGAGCTTGTCAGTTATCTTAGAGGTAGTTCGAAAGGATTCCTTTCTTTATTTACCACCTAGGAATATAACTAGACATAAGGATTGTTACGACCGTGTTACTTGACATGTCAAGCCATTAACCAGAAGTCTCTTTTTAATTTTCACGTCTAGAATGTACTCATGTAACCTATCCCCTTCTTGTTATCATGAATTTTTTCTTCTCTGTAGGACACCTTAAAGCGATTTGCCGCTCCTGGAACTTATCAAATGCCTCTGAATAGGGCTCAATTTCCAGCGTTTCAGGGCCAAAGGTGAAATTTGGATTGCTCAACTTCAAATCCCACACAGATCGGTCGATGGTACCTTGCCTCGTTCTGCAACTTGCGATGTTTAAGCTATTATGTTGAATTGGCAAGGGTTTTCCTTATTTGACTGATCTGAGAAAATATACAGATGACTGCGTTTACCGTAAATGACCTAATGAACGCCCGGGGGTGGGGAGGGGAAGCGTCTATTTAATTTTAGGGGTCCAAGCGGGGGGCGTTTAGTAGATAGGCGTTTATTCTCATTACTGTAACAAGCTCAACAAAACTCATATGCTCTCGGCGAAAATATCAAGAGAGTATTAAAGTAGCGGAAAATTCAATCCATCCATAGATACGTCTAGGCCGTCTAGAGATTCATATCGCTCTTTCAAATCTCAGCATCGATGTCAGAATCTTTGCTCAGGGTTGTGTTGCCATAAAAAGTCTGTCCGTACTTTGAACTTGACATTGAACAAGATGAAATGCGTAGAGCCTCGTTAATCAAGCAAGAAACCGAATTAATAGAATGATTTTGCTCCCTGCTAATTCCTAGCATTTTGGAGAAATTCTCTTAGGGAGGTTTCAATTAGACAAGGGGCGTTTATTTGGATGTGGGTGTTTATTGGGTCATTTACGTATGTCTTTTGTTACGTTTCCAATACAAAGACCTCATTATACTTATATTTCATTGTTAACATTAATTAGCTTACTAGTTTGCTATTGCTTGCCAAAAGGTAATTAAATTGAGAATTGGACCGAGGCTGATTCAAACGCTAACGTTTAATTTCTTAGCAGTATACATACCAAAATACTGACAATAAAGCGTACGCCCATTGGTGGTGGATAATGTATAACAGTGCCACTGCCAAATTCCAGCGTTGAAAAACTGAATGTGCCATGGTCATCAATAAACCTATATTTTCCAGAAGCGATTCCTGCAGTGTGAGCATAAAACCCAATCTTTATGGTGCGTTCATAAGCCACATAAAAGTGTTGGACGTTGATCAGACGACCGTTCCACTCAAATGCTACGTCACCGCGGCCAACAATGTGCACAGCCGTTGCCATGATGGCGTTGGAATCTCTGTCTAGTTTGAAATTGGCATGCGTCCTTGTGATTGTGTAAACTGCATCTAAAAACTCCGCTTTGAGAGTCTGGTTAGCGTGCACGTGAATCAACCCAGTTCTGTCTCCCTCAACTTTGTGAACTGTCAAGTTCAAATGCCTGCCATCTGGTGCCAAGTGAAGAGCAGCCTTTTGAACAAGATGAACTTCGTCAAAAGCGTATGAAGTCAGACTTCCATTGAGGGTGACATAATGATCCCAGGTTCTCCCTTTGTTATCCAACCGAAGCTGTGTGTGCGAGTACTGATTTCGCGCATCTTTAAGATACACTGTGCCAGGTCCCCCTGCGTACAGAGTCAAGTCCTTGGACTTATCACCAGCTTCCCCTCCAACAGCAGTGTACTGACCCAGATACTTATTCTCTGTTGGTGTCTGAATGGCGATGCGACCTCCAGATCCACCACCCGAATTCAAACCATCCCCTGCACCGCCATTAGCAGTGATTGATCCGTGACCGCTAAAACGCCCGCATTTAATCCAGATGCTTCCTCCACTGCCACCGCCAGCATTTGCTCCGCTGTTTGCGTCCTCACCATTACAGTCTATGGTGCCATCCACGTAGAGGTTGTCACCGATGTCCATGTAGATCAGCCCACCACCTTTGCCGCCATCACTGCTACCACGGCATCCGGGAGTACCATAGAGTTCAGGTGTGAAAAGACTCCCACCAGAGGGAAGCTCGTTAACGCCAGCATGGCCTACAAAATAGAATGATAAAGTACTGACCACAATATTTGCGCAAGAAGTTATAATATTTCAGTTAAATTTGTTTTATTCAGATGTGACAACTGTTGACAAGGCAACAACAATAGCATGAAGCCAATTGTTACGGGTCCGTCCACTCCTTTTTCTCACACCATCGGGGTATAACTTCCATATAGGTATCGAACAGTTCAATGCTTTTTGTTCTCTTTAAATTGACAAGGATGAACGATGAAGGAAACAAGGTCTTCAGTCACGGATAACATAATCCAACCAGTTGTTCTAAAGGACCCTGATTAATGGTCCGGCCGGGATTAAAGCCCGTGACCCTCCGCTCAGTAGACCGGCGCCCTTCCAACTAAGTCAACAGAGCGTAGGCTGGGTCTATGACATTGTTCAATAACATTAAAAACCCATGTAATTGCTTGTAGGGCAATGACGGAAATACCTAAAGGACTCAAATGGGCCTGCAAAGAGAGCAAAGAAAAGTTACACTGGTAAAATGGCAAAGTAGATTGTTGACGTGAAAAGCGATTTGACGGGTTAAAAGTTATCTCCTTTTGGCACTAGTTTTTTTTTTCATAGTTGCCAATGTTGCGTGTTTTCTCTCCAACATTCCTACTCGGTTATTTAAGGGTCTGTTTCAAGAACAAAACCAATAAAGTATGGTACACCAGATACGGAGCACTATTGAGTACACTAAAGTGAGTGACTAGCTATTATTACTTGTCCTTTTTAGTAGGTGCAACAGTTCGGTGGGAAGAGTTTCGCATTTTTATCAACCTCACCTTTTCCTCCTTTACTGCCATAACTTCCACCGGAACCTCTGCACGAACTTGGCAAACTGTTAACGTCATAAGGACTAGGTCGATCTGTACCAGACGCGGTGATTCTACTTCCGGTTTCAAGAAGAAGGGATGTGATGCTGACACGGTACGTATCAGCGATAATAAGAGATCCGTATTTCATATGTAGGAGACCAACTTCACACTGAATTCCTCGGTAGTCAGGGAAATATACCTGGGAACCATCTTGAATTTCAAACGTAGCTAAAACAAAAGTGCCAGGAGCAGCTACATCGAGGGTACCATTATGTAAATCGGCCGAATGAGCATGTGAGTGGAATCTTGCTTTTAAGCGCTTGGTGATGAATAAGTGAGTGACATCTACCGTTCTTCCATCAAGTGTGAACGACGATTCTCCCGGAAGTTGACCAGTTCCCTTCGCACCGTCACCAATAACGTAGAGCGATGCACCAAACACCATCTCAGCGTTATTGTCAACTCTTAGGTTCACTGCAGGTTTGGAAACGCTATGTTCGGTGATAGAAGCCTCCAAATATATTGTCTGATTTGCGCGCGAATGAAGAAACCCTGTTCGATCACCAAACAAGCGCGCCATTTTCAGAACCGTTCTCTCCTGTCGCAAAGCCGTGTTAAGCCCTGCCCTTCGGAACAAATGTACCTCTGAAAAATCATGCGAAGTCATATTTGTTTCATCTATCGTAACGGGATCGTTAACTGAGCGCATCAAGTTGTCGATTCTGTAAAAAAGAAATGGCGTTAGCAAAAAACAAAATGGTGACCAAGATAAAGTAGTTTACAAAATAGCCTATAAATATGAGTTTTCTATAGATCATAAATTTTCTAGGCATTATTTCAGAAGCTTGTGCTGCTAGTCTCAAAGTATGTATGACATTTGTTAACCTTCGCGTGTTGTAAAAGGACAAACAGGAAAAAAATTGTTTTTTCGCTTTGAGTACTTGCTGGCTGTTATTAAATGTTTCAACATATCCAAGTCTTAAGTAACAAAACAGCAGCAAAACCAAACTGCGAAATGTACTGTTTTTTCTTCAACATTGCTTTTCTCTCTAAAGGTGCGGGTGGCCATCACGCTGGGGTGCTTGAATGCGACATTTCATGTCACTGAGCTTGCTTGTAGGTGCGACATACGCGAGGACGGTCACGTGACTACCAAATTTTTTCACATAGGTTTAAAGTTTCTATGGCAGTGGAGGTTACGCGTGCTAGAGAGCGCCGCTATGACCATGCATGTTTTGTATTGTAAAGAAAAAGATGTCAGCAATACGAAGATGCATGAAAAAGTTAATTAATTTTGGCTGGTTGTTTCGGCAAATGTTAATCAATAAAAAAGATAACTAATGCTGTTAACAGATTACTGATTCTCATTTATTCTCACTTTACCGGTTAAAGAGATAAAAATAAACTATTTGTACAAAGTGAATTTAATCAGTTCTGACTCAAACCAACCTAAGCTGTGTAAACGGCCTCTTTGACCGAATGTCCCTCAAAAACACAGTGCCTGGTCCTCCATATGCCCCCGGGAGAGAGCTTCCACCAAAGGCCAGATAGCTACCTCTGTAGGTATTTACGTTTGAATAGATTGCTATTCGCCCTCCTGAGCCTCCTCCAGCACTGGATCCACCCCCGTTACCACCATTAGTGTTAAGCTCTCCATATCCTTAAAAATCCAACAAAAAAGTAGATTGACTGTAGTAATTACTTATCTGTCACAAAAAATGCCGCTGAAGAACAAAGTACATTATATAACAACTTTAATTGACAACAGTTTTCGTTCTTCCACCCTCATAGTGTAGTTTTAAAAAATGACGTCGGCGAAGTTTCTCACAAAATCGCACGCGCCAATGAGAAATATATTTAGTGCAACTGCGTTGTCTACATTCACACGGACAATAGCTTTCGAGGTTCAGCGCGTGCACATTTCAACATTTATAGTAAGCAATAGCTTGGCTAAAGCGAATATTAATAGATTTGTTCCCAAATCCATATGAAGAATGTCGAAAGCTAATCATTCTTGAAATAAGGTAAAGGTAAATGACGTAAAGTTGTAAAAAAAAAAATTGGAAATAAAGACATAAAAGTCACATAAAAAAAACCATACCTATAAATTTGTCTGTACTGAATAGCAGACTTCCTCCGCTTCCACCTCCGGCGCCGCTACCACCTACAGCACTTCCACCCTCGGCCGTAATTGTTCCATCATTGATTAGCAAGGTTCCTGCCTCGATTTTAACATAGCCACCACCACTTCCACCAAGTTCGCGACCAAGTGGCCCACTTCCGCCCCTACGGCCGGATTCTTTGGGGTGGTAGAGAGAGCCATAATAAGAACCCCCGGCAGCTCCCTGGTAACCTGCCCCTCCCTTACTAGAATGTCCCGCTCCTGAACCCTGGGGAAGAGAAGATACTTCGCTAGAGGGAACAGCCTGGCGCGCTTTATTACTACCAGCAGCGCTCAAAAGTCCTCCTGTTTCTACGTCAAGGCTTGAAGTGACAATGTCTAGATGATGGGCTTCCAAAGCCGCGTGGAACTTCACATTCAAAAAACCAACAACCATTTTCATCTCGATTTCATCTTCCATCGTTATCGAACTACCACTGAACAATTTAACGTTTGAAAAAATGAAAGTTCCCGGTGGTTCGTTTTCCCTAAAGGTTCTTGATCCTTTCTGAAATTTGACGACCCGTGTTTGAGTGACGTACAGGTTACGGATGCCATTCAAAGTTCCGTTACATTGCAGAGCTACTGCACCGTCACCAACTATATAAACAGTTGTCGCCATGACAGCTTCAGCTTCATTATCAATTCGGAAATTTACAGGAGTCTTAGTCGTTGTTAATTGAGCCTCTACGACGTCTATTATCGCTTTATGGTACCGATAAAGATGCAAAAGCCCAGAGCGATCACCGTAAATTTTCGCAATACTTAGTGTTGACACATTTTTTGCGTTAAAATCTGGAAGGATCCGTAAGGATGCTTTACGAACCAAATGAAGTTCATCGAAGTGGTAAGAGGTCTTGTTTTCATTCAGAGAAACATACTGTTTCCAGCTTTGTCCTTGGTTGTCAATATGTAACTGGTTATAAGAAAGTTTGAAACGGATGTCCTGCACGTACACTGTTCCAGGTCCACCGGAAGCTACACTGCTGCTTGAAATTCCACCAAGAGCTTGCAAAGCTCCACGATAAGCGTACTGAGTTTTAAGATGAATTGCAATTCGCCCACCGGAACCACCCCCTCCAACACCATCACCCTTTCCTCCATTAGCAGACACTGTACCTGTTCCAGATAAGGTAGTTTCGATAGAGATGAACACACTTCCACCACTTCCTCCTCCTGCGAGAGACCCTTGGGATGCATGTCCACCGTTTGCTGAGATAAATCCGTCGTTTTCAAGGGTGTCCGTGTCAATACGAATTACTCCGCCACCTTTGCCTGATGTCCCTGCCAAGCTTCCATTTCCACCAGGCCTACCTGGTTTATCTGGTTTGTAAAGTGTGCCATACGGATTACCTCCGGCCAATCCCTCATATCCCTCTCCGCCAGCACTTGCGTGCCCGCCACCAGAGCCGCCATTAGCAGACGTTCGCCCTCCGGCCCCATCATTTCCTAGTAAGTCAATACTGTTATTTGTCGTGAGAGTCGCACCACGTCCAATAAGTAGCGTTTTCGATTTGATATTGACAAATTTTCCACGAAGAACGACTCCACTCTTCATATCCAACTTTCCGACGCTTATTTCCAAATTCAAGGGAGCGCCAAAGTCGGAGCCACTTTTAAGCGTCACACTCGCGAATTGTTGGGTCCCTGGATCACTCTGAAAAACAAATTGTTTGTTTTCCATTAGCGCTGTCTGCGAGGTAACCCCAAATTTCACAGCGCTTCCTGACTCGACGACAAGATGCCTAACATTTGATAGTTTGCCATCCAGTGTAAGAGTGGCTCCGTCAATCGTAAGATTTGAAGCCATGACTAGGTTTGCACCCTTTTCCACATAAATGTTAGTTGTTAAGGTCAAGTGACTTTCTTTTGCTTCTAGAACCTCCGCTAACATAGTCTGATTTTCCCTGATAGCAATTTCTCCAGCGCCATCAGAAACGAAGTTCGTCACTCTGATTGTTTGCAAAAGTCGAAGCAAATTGTAGATCTCGAATCGAGAACTACCCTTTAGCTGTAGTACATCAAACAGGTAATCAACAATCTCCGCTTCATAAAGCACCGTTTGTGGTTTATTAGGGGCTGACACGAGGTTCTTAATCAAAAGACGTTTTCGTGGGACAAGCTTGTTGTTATCTTGAATGTAAAGAGTCCCTGCAGCACCTGCCTGATGTCCCCTACCTCCTTCTGCATTCAAAGTACCCTCGAAACTCATTGGTTTCTGCAAGTAGATAGCAATTCTTCCACCACTTCCTCCGCCTCCAGCCCCATGTCCATTGCCTCCTCTTGATGTAATAAAACCATTCCCAATTATATCATCTGCCGAGATCCACATTCCTCCACCACTGCCCCCTCCACTGTTAGTTGCCTCTCCACTTATTCCGTTCGCCGTTATTGTTCCTTCAAGGAATAGTCTTCTAACAATTGCCAAACGAAGATAACCACCTCCTTTCCCGCCAGCTCCGTAACTAGAGCTGCCTCCACCACTGCCAGTGCCATTTGGATTAAGAGCTGATCCATACCACGCCCCTAAATTCCCTGTTGTAAGTCCACCATAACCACCGTATCCAGCACCGGTTCCCGACGATTGGTATCGTCCTCCTGCTCCTGGCCCACTTTCGCTTTCATGTCCTTGAGCAGACAGATCCAATACAGCTCCGTCGTGTATAATCACATCAGAAGCCTTCATATCTAGCCAGCTGGCTTGTAATGTAGCTCCAAAGTTTAATTCAAGCCTGCCGACTGTTAGAGGAACTCTCTTTAAGTTCGCATTATCAAACGTCATAAAAGCACCATTCTTTATTCTGAGAGAGGAAAATCTGTATTCACCGCGTTTTGTGATGAAGGTGTATTGTCCATCAATGTACCGAGCTGTGCGCGCTGAGGATGAAAAAGTCACTTTTCTATTCTCACCGATTAACATGTCTAGGATACCGGTCAACGTTCCTCTAAAAATATTATTATTTCCTAGAAACATTACCTCGTCTGGAATTCGAATCTCTCCGTCAGAGTCCACTTGAAAGCTGCAATAAGGTTGCAAATACCGAGACCCTGGCTCAGCAGTGAATACAACATTATCTTTGACATGGATCACACTGTTAGAGTCAGTTATTAACTTTTCGACCTGCATGTTCTTTTCCAAGTGAAGCGTTACTTTTCCATACAAGCGAAGCTCTGTAAAATCGTACAAAACCACTGAAGTTTGGTTGAGAAAAACTGGAAGAGAGGAGTTGGAGATTATGTCGGTATTGTCAACATAAAGTTTTTTAGTGCGAAGCGCCGTTCTCCCAACTTCGATGTACACCGTTCCTGGTGATCCACTTTTAACTTGAGAATTACCACCTCGCGCACTAAAAGTGCCACTAAATTCGTCATCGCCTGTAATAAATAAAGAGATGCGTCCACCTCCGCCCGCACCTGTCACGGTGCCCACTCCATCACCTCCTTTAGCCTCAATTTGTCCGCGACCACTGAATTGTCCAATGACAGCAATGTCTACACTTCCTCCACTACCGCCGCCAGTGCTTGCACTGTCTGCACCCTGACCATTTGACGATATCAATCCATCGACAACCAAATCTGACGCCTCTACATGTACGATGCCACCTCCTGTACCATGACTGCTACGAGGTTGTGATGTACCTCCTCCACTGCCGAACTCTGCGGCCTGAAACAAGTACCCGTAAACAATACAGCTTTGGATAGTATTACCACCTCCACAGCCTCCATAACCACCACCTGTCAGCAAAGAGGAACTTCCAGCACCAACCCCAACTCCAGCCGGATTGCCTAACCCGTCGGCTCTTACAGTACCGTTAAAGGCAATATTAAGTGTTGGTGTTTTCACTTTTAGGTACCTCCCTTCTAAAATTCCGCCAAACCCTACATCGATTGACACTGAATGGAGTTCTACAGGAACTTTTGCGACGTTATCTACTTCAAATTTTATCCGCCCTCCACTTGAAACTTTTAGAGTCCGAAAAGAGTAAACACCAGGTGTGTTGGCAAACGTTCCAATCGTTCCAGTTTTTGCAATAACGACAGAGGCACTTTGGCCCACATTAACGTCTTGTCCACCAGTAAGCTTTCCAGCTAAGTAAAGGGAAGGCGATATCGCCGTTCGTGTTATAAATAGGACTGGTGCAAGATTCAGCGTCGCTCCCTCATCAACCATCATCGCCCAACGGAAAACAAATGGTCGTGTAGTAACAGCTTTACCAGCACCTAGAGTAAGCGTCTGATTACGTTGTACGTGAACACTTCCACTACCATCGCCTTCAAGGTTTTGAATCGCTATCTCCATTTCCGCATTCGGAACCTTTGCAACTTTAAGACGAGCTCCGTTCACTAATTTTAGCAGCCGTACTGTGTACGAAACTTTCCTTTCGTGCCTCACAATTGTGTTCGCTTCAGTTTTCCTGTCCCCGTTGTCTACGATTGTAGAATTAAGGGGCAGTCCAACGACATATTCTCGGATGAAAATAGTCCCAGCCGCTCCACACGCAGACCCGCACCCACCAAAAGCAGTGAGAGTTCCTGTGAAAGGGGACTTGTCTGTGATATATAGTGCAATGCGACCACCAGACCCACCTGCTGCAGCACCAATCCCGTTGCCTCCATTAGACACAATCTCACCATGACCATACAAAGTCGCTGACCGCAAATACACACTACCTCCACTGCCACCACCACTCGAATGATCTGCACCGTTAGCACTAATCTTTCCATACAATGTTAGCTTTTCTTCGACGTCAATAGAAATAATTCCACCGCCACGAGCGCTGTTACCGCTCCCATAATGTTGTGGCTCAAATACCGACCCGTACGAGGCTCCTCCCTGGGATCCACCACCTTCTCCTCCATGGCCACATCCACTGCCAAGACCTTGAGCTGCACCTGGACCGCCAAGGAAGCCACCAATATCAGATGTTATTCTAGCCTGGTGATCTAAGATAACATTAGTAGCAGTAATATTTAGAAGCTTCATACTTGCTTCAGTTGTTATTCTAGCTCCCTTGCTTAGATGTATTGATTCCGCCTTGAGTGTGACATTGCCCTGGGCAAAAGTTAATCGTGCATTTGTATCCAGTCTTAATGAAGTAAGATGGAATTGCAGCTGTCCAAAATTTTTTTGGACCATACCATGAGCGTTAACCTGCACCAAAGAACCCTTAAGAAGCTTTAAGTTGGATACTTTAAGATAACCTGATGAAGCTACGACCAAAACCCTGTCCATGCCTAGTATAGGCGCTTCCACGTCTAAAACACCAGCAATTACGGCTGTGGGTGAGCTTGGACCAAGAAAAATGGGTTGACTATGAATGTACAAGAAACCGCCTGCTTGTACTTCAAGATCACATGAAAAGCGTTTGAACGACGATGGAAAGTTAAGGATATCCATACGACTGCCATTAGCGACTGTAAGCTTTCCAGTTCCGTCTGTAGCAAAGCTCTTGATCGTCACTGCCTGAGCAGAAGATAGAAAATTTCCGTACTTTTCTAAACGTACTTCATCGAACGTGTAGGACGCAAAATAGCTTGGCAGACGAGCTGGAGGGAAGCCACTGGCTTTGTTCCACAAAACAAAAGTTTTGTAAAAAGTGCCTTGTCTTTGATCCTGAATAAGAATCGTTCCGGAAGCTCCGGCTTTTTGTCCGTTACCACCAGTAGCATCGTAGACCCCAGTAAAAGCACTTTGACCTTGAAGAACTGTTATACCAATTCTACCCCCACCTCCCCCTCCTGCTGGAAAACTGGCATCTCCACCTTGAGCCCTGAAGACGCCAGTTCCTTTCAGGAAACCGGTTACTACTTGTATGCTTCCCCCGCTGCCACCACCATTTCCTGAGGACCCTGCACCTCCACTGGCTTCAATGAGTCCGTCATGGACAAAATCGGCAATGTTTAGGATAATAACGCCACCACCCTCTCCACGGCCTTGACTGCTACCCCCACCAGTAGACCCATAGTCAGTTGGATGTGAAATATTGCCGTAAAGGGACTGGTTGTTAGAATCCCCTCCGCCAAGTCCACCATAGCTTCCACCGTTTCCTGAAGATGCTGGAATTGGATTAGCAAAGTTCGACGTCTTTGCGACAATCGATCCACTGGAATAAACGGTCAGCGTAGAGACATTCAAAATACTTGTAATATTCCTGTTCGTTCCTGGTTCAATATTCAACGTGGCGCCTCCTTGTATTTCCAAAGAATTATACTTATAGTTCCCTGGTGTTAAGCTGCACGATTGGCCTGTACGAAGTACGAAGTTATCGTAATCACAAGCGATGTAATAAGTAACGTTATAATGCGTCTCGTTTATGATGACATATGCGGTTTCATTCACAGATATAGCAACAGAGACGTTCTTGAAAACCAGGTACGACTCGTTTCTTTTGTTGTAAATATACTTGCCCACACCGCAGGGGTTATACAAGGTTTTGGACGCTAATGCAACGACTTCATATCCATGGGGGCAGTCTTGTCTGTTAAGGGAGGGTCCATTGGTATGATCGACCCGTTTCTGAACCGTAAGGGGAATGTCAGATCCAAGATTTGCCCCGTAGTCCAGCTGTAACAAAGAACTAACCAATTTAACCTTGTTTGACGAGGAGGATGTGACGCTGCCACCATCTTTTATCCGTAAGGATGTAAGCTGTATCGCTGATACTCCTTGATTAGGCGTTTGCCTAAAACCAGTGTGTCCTGGATACTTGAGGAGAAGTCCTCCCTTGTTGGCTATCGTCAAATCGGATATTCCAACAAGGCTACCAGTAAGGGTGATCTGGGTGTCACTACTAATAACGAAACTGGGTGGCACGGAAAGGGTACCCCCATCTTTTATCTCAGTATTAAATTCAAGTTCCATGGATGGTAAAACTACACCCGTTACGCCAACATAAACATCGTGATCTGCTTTAATGACAAGCCACGCCGTTTTGTCACCAGATATTTTCTTGGTTATCAACGTCATGGGTCCTCCTGGAGAGCAAGATACCATCGATAACGTGCTAGATTTTAGAAGCGTAATCTTGTCAAAAGTATAATCAATCTGCTTTGGATCACAAACAAGTAAGCTGGGCGACTCAAGGGTTAACACACCACTTCCCTGCAAGATCAGTTCAGACTGCGCTGCTTGTGTTTCAGTCCTCCTTAAGTAAAGAAACCCGGAAGCTCCAACCTTGTTTCCGCCGCCCCCGTGAAGCGTGTAGGAAAATTGAAGTGACGATGTCTTGTAATAAACTGCAGCTATACCTCCGCTTCCACCTCCACCTGTTGAGGTTCCACCATCACCGCCACGAACATTTAACAATCCCGTGCCTTCAATTAAGTTGACATTGATGAGCAGACTACCTCCTGCTCCACCACCACTTTCAGAGGCATTAGAATTCTCTCCTCTGTCCAAGATGAAAATAACAATGACGTTATTTCAAATTAGGGGTGCATAACGGGCACTTTCGGCAAGGTTAGTTCAGACTACCATAACTAATGCCTTTGGAAAGGTTCAAGGATAAACATAGAATCAACAAACAAGTAACGTTCATCTTCAAATCATTAACGTTGCAATTGACTAGGGAAGAGTAAGGAGCTAAGCTAATGAAACAGGAACATAAACTGCTAAAATTACATTTGTAAATCTCTTCTTTGAGCAGATAATATGCGCAGGCATTTTACTTATCACGAGCGTTTATTTCGCGGACGAAAATAAAACCTACAACTCCAAAATACAGGCTGCAATTAGCTTTATGCGTTCTGAATTAACGTTCACTCACAAATTGCTTATTTTGGGGGATTTTTCCGCAAAAGATGCGGTAGCGTGGTTTCGAACGCATCTTTTCAGTGTCTTGTTAGCGTGATAATTATGAACGGTTGCATTAGAGACTAGCAGTGTGGTTAATTTAAAGGCAACGGATTAAAATTCAGCATACACAGAGAAATCATTAGCTGGACGCGTTAATCAGAAGATTTAGTATCACAATGATATGTTGAATATAAATAGTTTTTATATGTTTCATCCTTAAGCTCACATAAGGACCAGAAACCAAAGAAAATCCCAATATATACATTTTTACGATTCTGAGGGGTAAATTGCACTATGAAACAGTACAGCCGAAGAGGTTTCGTATGAATGGATTTAGCGCAAAGACTCAGACGTCTGACCTAAACAACATAACAACATAAATATAGGAGTGAAGGTCTTATCATCAGCTCTTTATCAATTGTGCTGTAACCTCTTCCAACGCTGATAAAATGGCAAATGTGGATAAAAACCACCCAGAGAATGGAGGACTTTCTGAAAAAATACAGTTGACATTTCAAGTTTCCAGTCTTAATACAAGACTGGTAGATGTCGAATTAAGCGTCCAATCGAAATGAAGGTTCGGCAAGGTAAAAACCTGGCTAATTTGTATTAGATTAAGAGAGATCGGAGCGTTACCTGGATGAGATTTCCCCATTAATTTGCAGCGTTCCACTAACAGTCATATTCAGGACTCCTCCTCCATAACCACTAGTACAGCTCGAGTCAGACCGCCCTGCATACCCAGCTTTTCCAAAACAGGCTGGCAGAAATACTGAATCGAATGGGTCTTTTCGTCTGCTGCCGAATCCAAGTCCTCCGTAGCCTAGAAAAAACGTACTAAACTAAGTAGCGAGAAACAAGTCACTGACAGACAGATGTAAGTGACCTTAGAGTCTAGCAATATCAGCATCACTCGGTTACCATACTAGGATAATAGGGAAAGTGAATATCGTGAGAGGTCATTTATCGTGACGACGCAACAAAACAATTTCCCAGGATGAAATGCAAATCAATTATCCTATCGCATAGTCAATCATATTTCCCAGGAACGTTATTAGCTACGAAGCAAAATGGTTTGGCTTTTAATAAATTCCTTAAGTCCTCTCCACGACTCATGGTCCCCTACCTTCAAAGAAAAGTCCCACCTCAGTGTCGAGTTGCTTTTCTCAATAGAGGGATTAAGAGATTAATAAGATAATTCACCTGCATGACTGCCTCCCGAGCCAGCCAGATTGATATCCGTGCTCGGACATCTTTCACCTTGGGCATCCAAGCTAATTTTTCCTGACTCCTCCACCGTGACAGACTTGGCAAATACAGTTAGATTTCGTCCTATTAGCTGTCCAGCAGAGTTAATGACCAGAGAGTCAACATTTAACGTGTATTTTGCGTCAACGGCAGCCATTTCTAAAGACCCTCCACTCATAAGTGTAATTCTCTGGAAAGTGAATTGCATTTCTTCTAAAGCACCCGTACTTAGTGCTCCTGAGGCGACTCCAAATGTCACTGTGCACTGCGAAATTGTCAGGTCTGTAACCCCAATGAGATATCCAGCATTTAAAGATACGGAGTTTTTATGAAGCATAACCCTGCTAGGCAGTTTGATGTTCCCTTGCCGGTAGATCTTTAAGTTAACAGGAATATAGTAGTCCGTATTCGGTATTGTAAGGACCTGACGAGGTCCGACATGTACATAACCAAAACTGTTTCCTTCAAAGGTACCGTAGAACTTTCTAAATGTATGCAGTAGGGTGTTAGAACTTTCAGGCTGAATCGCAAGGTGAGCTGACCCGCCTAACTTAACCTCGTCAATTGTGAGTCCTTCGTAAACGGTTAAGCCGAGATTTATATCATTTAAAGCCACTGGGACAAGCACGTTGGTAGTTGAAGATATCCAAGTCCGCGCACTATCACTACTTAAATTCGAATAATCAGCTATCTCCTTTTCAGAAGGCTCTTTGCCTTGATTGTAGACTTCAAGAATACTAAATCCTTTCTGTACATTTTTCTTGTAAATGGTTCCGGCTGCTCCAGTCTCGACAGCCGAATTTCCTCCGTAAGCAGAGATGCTTCCAGAGAAGAATGACGAGTTATAATGCAAAGCTACCCTTCCACCGCTACCTCCGCCTCCACCATTGACTCCTCCAGCTCCTCCGTTTACTTGGATGACACCTGATCCATGGAAACTGTCAGCTAGAATAAAAACGCTTCCACCACTGCCTCCGCCATTTCCAGAATTCTTCACAGCATCTTTTCCATTCACCATAATCTGACCATCGTGGATCATCTCGCGAGTTATAATCTGCAAAATACCCCCTCCCGTTGCCACGTAGTCGCCAGTTCCTCCACCACCCGAACTACCAAATTCCTGGGGCATTGTGAAGTCTCCATAGAATGCACCGGTGCGAGTTTGTGATTTACCTCTCCCTCCCCTCCCTCCATGACCACCACCTGAGGATCCATCATAGTGGGAATAGCCAGTTCCTACACCAGCTCCAGCTACAACAGCCTATGAGGGAAAATAAAAAGGCTGTAAAAGGTTTTGTTTGGAAAAAAGAGAGGCTTAAACAAACACTCAGTGCCTTCAATAAAACTAGAACTGTTGCGGTAATCTTGACACCGCGTAGCTATTCTGGATCGTCTGGGGATTAGTACTCTCGAGACAACTTTACATAGATTGATAGATAGTTTATTCACCTTAAATACTTGCAGCCAAAGGGCTGAATTGCGATAAGGTTTACAAAACTAATAATTTACGACTGTAATAATTTACAACTAATTAAAGAAAGATGATCCGGCATAATTGACAATAATAAAACTGTTGTAAAATTACAAATTCAAAAGCATGTGTTAAGTTCCTATATACAATAAGAAACAAATTACTTCTAGTTTTCAACTACTGTAAACATAACTTAATGGAAACTTTCATCGAACAACGTTGCCGCAACTGTCTATCTTATTCTCATACAGTGTTTAGAAACGTCCGCACAGCTCTAGAGCCTTAGCACATGATAGCTCAGGGTAAATAATCTTCATAGCGCGTTTTTGAAGCCTTTCCAGGTCTTCGCCTAGACAATTTGGTAGAGCGCGGTGAAAAACGGGGCTGCCGTACTCCAGAATAATGCGAATACATGTGATGTAAAATAGAATTAGCCCTCTTGTAGCAACATCCGATTTCGTAAGCTGTTTTAGAAAATATAAACCTTTCTAACCAGTTCGGAAGCATGGACATTCCACTTTAAATCACTGCTAAGATTAAGTATTAACAACTTCACATTTTTCACCATCTCTAGTGTCTGACGGTTAACACAGATAAGGTCAAACTCTGGCTCGTCCCTTGCAAAGCTAATCCTGAGCTCTTTGCTTTTCCTTTCATTTAACTGAAATCCGTCATCCTTTGCTTGCCTTGCGAGATCGACCATCACTTGATGAATACAACTCTCTTGGCCTTTATCTGCCACCTCAGAGATTCTGGTATTATCTACATGAAAGTCAGTAATCCACCAAAAGATGTGGTTCGGAAGATCATAATCTGAGCGTTTACGCACCAGGATATTGTGATCAATAAAATCGAAAGCCTTACAAAAATCAAATAAAACGACTCTAATCGCGGCCGCGTTCCCATCAGAGCTGACGTACCAGTTATGGGTCATGCTAACAAGCGCGTGCGTAGTGCATGATTTGGGTATTGTAACATACTGCTTTTTTTTACTGCGTAAGGGTGCTTGTTAATGTCTTGGATATGTCTTTGTTTGGGGACAGGGACGACACCTGTCTTTTTCCAAGATAAGTCCATTAAACACTTAGTCAGATGTAATTCCTTTGGTTTGAACTACGCATCACCTAGTGCGCATAACATTGGCTCTTAAATATGGCGGTGATTCTCATCGGTCGCCTAAAAAGAGGTAATTAAGGTCCCTTTTGTAGTCCTTATGCTATTAATAGCGATTTTGTCACTTTTACTCCGCTAAAAAGGTGTTTGTTATGAAACTTATATTAATGACGAGAAACTCCGCATTTAGAGCCACAGAGAAGTATGAAATAATGTTAAAATTGTTCATTTCTTCACAGTTTTTTGAAGATCAGATAATTTGAAGTCACTTAAATGAAACATCATGGCCCAGACAAACAAACGGGATTTACGTTTTAGTAAGATTCATAGTTTTTGCTAAATAATAAGATTTTTTGACGGTTGTTAAAGTTTCGCACATTTCTTGCGCAACTAGGAAAAAACACGCAGCATTAAGGGAACACAGGGCGAAACAAGAACAGTGACCCAAGCTTTTTATTTCATTTTATATTTGAATGTCCTCTATATAGCTGACATTCGTGCCAAGTATAAAAAAATGCTGGACAGGACATCCTTTTCAAGGCAAATACCCTAAAGTACTGTAAGTTTCGAGCAGCATGTACCTCAATAGGCATCGCTGACTATAAATAACACGTGCATGCAGCATATTTACCCCTACATCAGCTTTCTTTCCAAACGTTTCCAGAAAAAGGCAACAACGACAAACCAGACCAAATTCAAGCACTCGGGCGTAAAAAGATAAAGGGTCAAACATGGCTTTAAGGTGAAGCAGTGACATGCAATCAGAACTTTTCCTTCGAAATAACTTTAATATAAATCACAAATAACAAAGACTTACTTTGTAGCTGAGGTCAATAATTCCTGATTGTTCGATTGTAACGGACTGACAGGTTATTTTTAGACGGTCAGCAGTTAACATTGCACCGCTGCGTATCCACAAGGTTCTGCAGGTTACTGAAAGCCCTTCTTCATCGCTTTGTATCTCCACTCGACCGCCTCCCTGAATCTCGATCACATCGAACTTCAAGTCTCTGGAGGTTTGATTATTTGGAGCAATGAGTTGTCTGGAAATGAAATTTATGCGAGTTAGTTGATAACTACGATGAGCTTTTTTAGGTCATTTTTCCTGCCATTTGATAGGAAAGTAAGGAAGCAAACGCACCTTTGTAAAATGGAAAGCTAGAAGAAAGACACGCATGGTTTTTAAGTTAGTAGTGTGACGTCAATTAGCACGCCAAAGTCATCTAATTACTGACAACATTTATACAGCCGCAAAAGAAAGATTGTTCTAGGGCGTTTGGAAACCAATTAGAAAAATCTTGCCATTGTTGGGTTTTTCAAATGTATTTCCACAGCGCAGTAGGAGTTAATCCCGTCCAGGTTTGCCTATCAGTACCCTAGTTTGGCTTCTTTATGTTTCGTTTGTGTTCCTCTACAGTCTCAGCTGTCATTTTGTTATAATTACAGTTGCTTGACCTATAATAGCCCTTCTATAGCACAAGAAAAAAAGCATGTTCACTTAGGACGGTTCACCTCAGGATAAGCTTTCCCTTATTTCCCACTGTCACGTTTTGAGCGCCGCTTAAACTTCCAGCAACGATCATTTTTATACCGTCCACTACCAGTTTGTGAGGCAGTTTTAGATCTCCCCTTGGATAAACGTTAATACCCCAGAGTAGCTCTGGTTGTTGTCCACTGCCGTCAGATAATGTCATTTTTAACTCCTGATTGGCTCGGACGTGCAGTATTCCAGAACGGTCGCCACGAATGCCTCTGCTATCCCATCGGAGAGGTGATTCGTCTGGGCTCATGAGTACGGCAAGCTGGGACTGTCCTCGAATATCAACTTCGTCAAACGTCATTGCTATTGTGTTGGGTACCGGTGTCAGCCATGTTCGTCCTCCGTCATGGTTGACGTTTATTATGTCATCAGTCAAAGGCGAACCAATGTTATTGTTATCCACTATAAGTTTTTTGTAATCTTGGAACTTGTCATGCAGATATATGGTTCCCGCGCCACCACTTTCTTTGCTACCTTCTCCACCATAAGCTTCAATCGTTCCACCGAATGTCCTGTTCTCGAAGTCAATGGCGACTCTTCCACCACCCCCTCCTCCACTTGTACCGAAGAGTCCACTTCCTCCAGATGCTCTGATTTTTCCATTTCCTTTAAAGTACTTCGCTGAAATATAAATGCTTCCTCCACTTGCTCCTCCACTAGACTGATTGAATCCGTTCTCGCCATTGACTTTAACCAAGCCATCAATGGTGACAGCATCTCTGGCCGCTAACCTTATTACTCCTCCACCAGCTCCAAGAGTGCTACCACTTCCATGCGCCAGAGGCTGGTAAAGAGAGCCATATGACTGACCGGGAACTGAGCCCGTGTTTCCACTCCCTCCGCGGCCACCATGACCAGCGCCAGCGGTCCCTAGAGACATGAAGGCTATGTTAGGACAGACTATTATCAAGATGATGGTGTATTATCAACATGTATTCTACGCTGTATTTAGCCTAAAGTTATTTTCACCTGAAAAAGATAACGCCTTCAGGAAAAAGCAAATGAATTTGCACAGGTGTATTGGGATAAAAGTCATAAGATAAATGGGCAAACAAGCGATACTGTAAATATGGAGCAAATAGAGTGACAAATAAAATGGGCGAATGAAAGGAAGGAAGGCAAGGAAAGACAACTTATTTTCCCTCAATACACAGATAGACATAAACAATAATTGATACATTACTTAAGAAAAAGTAAGATGTGTGGTTTTCCGCTTGCTGAGGAACGAAAGAAGCGGAAAACGTTTTTCTCACATACGGCTGGGAGTATGGGTTCGAGTGGGCGGGGGATCCTCAGGTCATGTGGCGTTTCAGAGTTTAGTTATTTTTGTTACCTTCCGCCATTGCCTGACCTTCCCCGCCCGCCCACCTTTCATGTGTTTTTTGGGTTGTAGGATTTCAAGTAGTGCTTCAGTTCCGATTATTTTTGTATGTTAATCTATTTTATCTAGGCTCAGTTTCAGCTGTTTTGTTAGTTCCCTTTTTTTGCTGTAACACTAATGATTCGTAGTGTTGATATAATAAAGGTCGGGCTGCATGGTCGGCTTGGCATGGCTCCCAGTTGTGTATGAGAAATTACTTGAGAAAAAATATAATGGTATGTTGGCCATTGTCAAATTTTGAAGGATAGCCCCGAGCCATAGAATATTGTATATTCTTGTTAATTAGGGACAAGGAAAAGGTAGCCCTAGTGATGTGATAACGAGGGTTAAAGACTTTTGTCTTGAGAGTGGTACATGTTGGTTTAATTATAGATAACGTTTTAGTTTCATTTTTATTGGAAGTCGATGATTTGTTTCATAGATTCGGGATGTTTACCCTGCCATCGTTTTTATCGGACACAAACTTGTTTTAATTTCTATGGCTTTGTATTAATTGGTGCTATTTCTTCCTTTAAAAGTTCTCTGTTTTGCTGTTGAGCAGTAGCCAAACAGCTCTTCGCGACGCATAATGGTACAGAGCGCAACAAGGACGCTCTTCTTCAATCACACTACACTGGAATTCTACGAAAGGATAAAGAAATCGAGAAAGAGTTAGCAAGTTGGAAGTATGAAAGCCAGCGTTGAAAAGAAAATCACGAAAAAGGAGAGAATGAAAGCGCCTGCAAGCATAAAAGAAATTAAATCATTAAACAACAATTAAAGCACCTGATGGTCTTCCAGGTCCCATTTCTGCAGCAAATCCTTGTTTCTCTGCAGTGATCATTCCAGATGCTTCCACCTCAATATTACCTGCGCTGATGTTCACCCACTTGCCTTGTATCAGCCCCCCTGCCATAACTCTCAAGCTCTCATATAACAGCACGTTAACCGTAGGTGAGCTAGTAACAGTATCGGCTGCTGTCAGCTTGGCACCATTCATGATGGTAAGCGAGTTCAAGTTAATAGTCTTTTTACTGAAGCCTTCTGTTTGACCCTGAAAAAAGTAAACGAGTTTACGATATACACAAAGTACTTGGCAGAAGATAGATTACCTGTAATTATATTTTTGTTAGATAGAGATGTTAACTGATTTCCTCAAAAAATACGTTTTTGAGTGATCAGTCAAGGTTCGCTGTAACGTCTTGGCTAACAGGCAGACCGGCAGACGTGCAACCATTTCAGCAGGAGATTGACAGCTCACTATGTTTAAAGGGACACAGTCAGCTGATGCACATGCGCATTAGATACGATTTCTTAGCGATTTGCATGACACAAGATTCGCATGAAACAAAAGCGTATCCGGAATACTCTAAACAAACCTTGTAGAGTTGAACTAGTTACAAGCCGAAATCGTGATTATAGACCCTATGCCATATCAGAGCACTCATTTTTTATATACCATTTATATTGAAAATTCACCGATGGATTTGTCCAGGGAAAGCCAAACATCGACGAATACTTCTGAATTCGATCATCAGCAGAGGTGAGAAATGACACGGAGTCTGCGTGAATCATTGTCGAAGGGTCAAGGTCGTGAAAGCTTGATTTTCCAAAAATATGTAGCCTTTTCCATCGATTTTCCAAATAACAATTCAATTCTATTGTTATTTTGGTAAACGAAGGCGATTTCTCCCGCCCGGCGCCTACGCGTTTCTCACCTCTTCTCTTCATATCCCTTTGGATAAAATAATGTCATAGGATAAATTAAAGTTTGCTCAAAAAGAGGTTTCTGTAAAAGATCGAGGATCGAATGAAACACTAGGCAAAATTGAAGCCGATTTCTAAATGTATCCGACGCGTACATTTGATTTCGGGGTGAGGTAAACGCTTCTCAAACTGACAAAAGTAGTGTCCAGGTCAGCGCGGTCTCATAGCTGACTGTGTCCCTTTAAATACGAATACGTAGTGGTCTACTAACTGAAACAATGGGTGCTTCATTAGCATAAACGATTGTCTTAAAATGTTGATCCATAGCTGACTTTGTGAAAATCCAACTGACCAACAGACCAACTGGCTGACTGAATGACTGACTAATTAACCTAACAACTGTCAGACTGGATGACTGACCGATCAACCCACTACCTCAACGATCGATATTGACTGATAAAACAGCTAACTGAACAAACTTTTGAACACCTGACAGATTGACATGACAGGAAGATGAACGATGGACGGTCTGACTGTCTGACAGGCCGTTTGAGACGGTTTCTTAAAGTTCAAACTTAAAAGTACCTGATCTGTCACTACGAATTCTGCTCCTCCACCGATAGTTAAATTGTCCATTCCGCTGATCAACCCTTCCAAAGAAATACGGGGATAAAATAGATCCTTAAGTAGGACATCACGAGGTAGATGAAGAAAACCATCGTTATAGATATGGAAACTAGAAGGAAACAGCCTTGGTGCATTATTTATATACACGCGATTCCTCTTTGAGACGTGAATAAACCCTCCAAGGTCACCTTCAAGTCGTTCAATATTAAGTGTAAACGTTGGCCTCAGATGATAAATGGCAAAGTGGCTGCCTCCTCGAAGCTGTAGCAGGTTAATGGTAAACTCATCCATGTGCTCTGCTAGGAGCCACGCCCTTCCACCATCATTGGATATATCCCTGTAATTGGATATGTATAGTTTAGAAGCACGGTAGCCATTGTTATCGATAATCAATGTCTTGTGCGTTTTATTCTGCAAGAGGTAGACGGTCCCAGGTCCACCAGCTTCGCTTCGGCTTGCTCCTCCGTGAGCCGAGAATTTCCCGGAAAATCTTGTGCTCTTGTAATGAGCGGCAATGCGGCCTCCAGCCCCACCTCCAGCGTCACCAAATGATGCACGCGCGACTTCTCCACCATCGGCTGCTATCTTTCCTTTTCCCAGGAACAACGTTGATTGGATAAGAATGCTGCCTCCACTCCCACCTCCAGTGCCTTCACTGACAGCTGAGTAAGCAGACGCATCGAGAAGACCGTCAATTTGAGCAATGTGTGATGCGAAGAGTTTGATGGCCCCTCCTCCTGAACTGCCAGGCTAAGAGGAAGAAACGCATATTAAACTTAAGCTACTACAACACTTTCGCTGTCTGGTGTTAAGGTGTTTCGATACAGTTTTTCAGAGTCCATACCGATATTTTTCAATCGCCTTAAAAGTGTTTTTTTCCTTGTCCGATCGCTATAAAATTTTCACCAGTAATTGGCTATGGGTTGAAATTTGTGAAAATGTAGTTTTAAGTAAAATCGATATTACTTTGACAACAATAAACAAAAAACTTTGAAATTGATAAAAGCCGAATTTTGTGTGATCTAGACCTGCTGAAAATCCAGCACTAGGAACTTAAAGTTTGGTGTTTAGCAAACAATCTCCGTAAGAAGTAAAAAATTCTGTGTTTGAATTCGACTAAAACGAAAATATATTTCAAACCTTAAATTTTCAATAGCCGTCATAGATTATTTAATAAAGACGTTCTAAATGGCTCACATTATTCTTAAGTAGCGTCAGAATGCTGCTTCATATCATATTTTGATGCTGAGAAATTCTGGTGTACTTTCGTTCTTGCGATCTTGAAAACTAACCCGTTTTCTCACCACCTGTATAAGTGCAACTTCATTCAGAATTTGGACTTTTAGCGCTTTCTTGAATATCTCCGAAACGACTCGAACGAATTTTTTTAAAATCTCTTCACATAATCTTCATAATGTATATGAAAATGTCTGAAACTTTCATTAAGATTGATTCACTGCAACACCTTGAAATTTCAAGACAAAGCTTTCCTACGAATCGGTCAAAAATCTGCGTTACAACATTCACTGTTTTGACGTTATGCTAATTTTTGCAAATTAATGCGGACAATACATATATCCATGACTAGTACATTTCAGTGTGAGTATTGTCAATGTTTTACAATCAAAAGATGCGATAAATTCAAACTAAAATGTACTAGTCATGGAGGTATGTATTGTTCGCATTAATTTGGAAAAATTAGCATAACTTCAAAACAGTGAATGTTGTAACGCAGATTTTTGACCGGTTTGTAGGATAGGTTTGTCTTGAAATTTCAAGGTGTTGCAGGGAATCAATCTTAATGAAAGTTTCAGAAATTTTTATATACATTATGGTGATTATGTGAAGAGATTTTAAGAAAATTCGTTCGAGTCGTTTTGGAGATATTCAAGAAAGCGCTTAAAGTCCAAATTCTGAGTGAAGTTGCACTTATACAGGTGGTGAGAAAATGGGTTAGTTTTCAAGATCGCAAGAACGAAAGTACACCAAAATTTCCTAGCATCAAAATATGATATGAAGCAGCATTCTGACACTACTTAAGAATAATTTGAGCCATTTATAACGTTTTTATTAAATAATCTACCACGGCTATTGAAAATTTAAGGTTTGAAATATATTTTCGTTTTAGTCGAATTCAAAGATACAGAATTTTTTACTTCTTACGGAGATTGTTTGCTAAACACCAAACTTTAAGTTCCTAGTGCTGGATTTTCAGTAGCAGGTCTAGATCACACAAAATTCGGCTTTTATCAATTTCAAAGTTTTTTTGTTTATTGTTGTCATAGTAATATCGATTTTACTTAAAACTACATTTTCACAAATTTCAATCCATAGCCAATTACTGGTGAAAATTTTATAGCGATCGGACAAGGAAAAAAACACTTTTGGGGCGATTGAAAAAAATCGGTATGGCCTCTGAAAAACTGTATCGAAACACCTTAAGAAAAATTAAATCTGGCTATATACTACTCTTTCGATGCAACCTCTTTTACCGGATGAAAGAAAAGAAGTTGATAGGTTTGCTCTCTCGTTAACTCTGTCCACTAAATTGCACAGGCAAAAGTGAGGGATTAAGTCATTCTTACCAAATTCCGATATCCTTGCCCTCCCCCACTTCCAAAGTCCAGCGGCATCTCAAAGGATCCATACGCCTTTCCCACAATCGCCTGTCTGGACGTCTGCCCACCAGCGCCGCCATGACCAGCACCAGATGGAGTAGTGGAAGATTGATGGCCTGGTTGCTCACCTTTCATCGAGGAAAATCCTCGGCCGCGTGCAGTGAAAACACCGCCAATGTCGATAAAGATGTTATGCGCCCGTAGGTGCACTTGACTAACTTCCATCGACGCGCCTGCGTTGATTGTGAGCTCCTTGGTAAGATTGACCGTTAACTTTGCAGGTACGTCAGACCTTTGGTAAAAGGTTCCCCCGTTAAGTATAGTTATACGGCTTAAAGAAATAGCCCCTTTTGTTGGGTAGTTGACATGCGCGTCAGGGGTGACATCAAACCGACTGTCAAGGGAAATGATGAGGTTTGAAATTCCAACTAACTCTGATTCCGCGTAAATCGAAGATTTCTGGAGGTATACTTCATACGGGAGGTGTACCTTTGAATCCTGCAAGCACAAAAAAGCCATTAATAAACATTTGTTTCTGCTAACCCAAGTCTTAGACAACCCAAAACGTGATATGGCAAGCCCAAATAACAGAATAGTGTAAACAGACTAAGCATAGTCTAATTGAGGCAATTGTTGCTTACAAAAAGCCAAAAAAGAAGAGTGAAAAACCCATGCCTGCAAAGCCTCTTTAAAATGTCTCAGTATCGTCGCAACATTTGTTAATACGTCGATGACACCGTTTTACAACCTTTCAACATTGTTTTAAGATGTTATGACGTGGCTCAAATAATGTCTTGACATGGTCTCATTTGTGTTTTTCTGCATTGGTGAGACCTTATGGCCAGCTCTCTTAACTTGATTGACCACTCGAAAGAGTAAAAGATCTGCTTTTTCATTGTGATGATAATTATGATTGGGAATGTCCAGGCAGTTGGTCTTCACGTTTCCTCGTCACGAATCAACAAAATTAACAGCAAATGCATTTTGAAAGAATTCGGGGCTATTCTGAGCCGTTATCACGAGGGTTGCTTACGAAAGAATGTCATTTGGCCTAGGTATCATGACATCTACTGCCCCTGGAACCTTTCCTGTCAGTCAGTTGGTAACATGGTTATCCGTTGTGTCACAAATAAAAAGCAAGAGAATAACCATGGATCCTAAGCCTACCTGATATGTTCGGAGGGTAAAAGGAATCACTGAATTGTTGCTAGCATCCAGGTACAACTCTTGCTGTCCTCCGATATGAATTGTAGCCGTAAAATCTCCTTTGTGTTGATTCACCTTAATTGCCATAGAACCAGCATTATTCTGAATAGCGAGGTGACCGTTTCCTCGAACATCCAACTCATCTACCTCCCATATTGTCAGCCCGGGCTTGTCAAACACCAGCCAAGTTCTTGAGGCATCTTGGACAAGATTTGAGGCGTGAAACGATGACTTCGCGCGGCCGACAAATACCTTAAGTTCGCTTAATGCAATGTACGATTCCAATCTCGTTAAAGTTACAGTGAACATTGATATCAAGTCTTCTATAACCACATCATTGTAAACAGACGTATCAAAACAGCCTGCAAAGGACCTAACATCTTTGGTTCTGAGTTTTACACCACTGCTTGGATGGTCTGTTGACAGGCTAAAGCTGACACGATAGCCATTATGACAGTACTGGAGAAGAAGAAAAGAAAAATGGCATTGTTATGCTTCTTTATTTCAGAACTTTGCTGTTTAGTTTCAAAACCAGTCGTCACTCGCTTACACATGTTTTCCGTTCATTACGCCGGTTACATGCATTAGCCTCGCAATCTGATGTTCTATTCTTCTTATTATCATTCTTATTGTTATTATTATTATCTGCTGAGTGAATAATGATCAGAGTGTTTACTTTGGTTTCCGTTTTATAAACGCAAATTCAAACACATCTAGTCCTTCGCTCTTCACAGAAACAAATCAGCCGGGGATGTGGCTACCTACTGCCAGGTTTGGGAAAGCTATTAAACTAACATTAGTAGTGCATTTAAACATAATCAAGAACTGAAATACATACATATACATACCGGATAAAGCCTGATATGATGGATGAACATGATTCTTGGTAATGTGACAGTTATCACCACATTGGTGTATGAAGACCGAACTATGTAAGCGTTTTCTATGTCTCCATCGCACATCCGGGATAATGAATAGTAGGAGTTGTGGGAGTAGCTTTGAGTGGCTCCATTGGATGAGAACTGAAATCCACTTATGCTGGTGTAAACCTGCGAATAGTCCCTGTACATAGAACCGGGATGAAGCTTTACCTCTTCTACCTATGGAAATAATTAATGCCGCGCCATAAGATTTAATCACATAAATTAGATGTTTTACCTCTGCGGTTTGCTTTCGCCCGAAAATAGGTATTATTTAGTTTATTCATTTAAGAGAGCTTAAAAAAAAATAAAGATGTATAACACAATGTGTGTGAGTTCTGTCCACAATAGACATTCAATAGTCTTCGAAGCTTTTTCTTCGTTTTTTGTAGTTGAGAGTGAAACAAAGTGGTACCTAAATATAATGCCGCGTAAAAAAGGAACGCAACACCTCTTCCTGAACCGTAAAAAAATTGAAGCATTACACGCTGCAAAATTACGAATACATATTATGTCAGAGTGATCTTAGGCATTATGCTCCGACAACAAAGCCGTTAATTAAAAGGACTTGAACGAAACCAGCAAGAAAACGATTGCAGTTTTCAGGCAATGTCAACCATCTATCGTGTTCCGGTTACCTGGTTAATTCGTTCGGTCAGGGGTGGTCGGCCTTTGTTATCCACTTTCAGCGTTCGGTGGGCACGCTCAGAAGTGTTTCCCGCCTTTTCCACGTACACAGTTCCTGCTGCACCATTCTCTACATTGCCTTTTCCACCAGCAGCCTCAAGGACGCCATCAAAAAATCCTCCCCGGTAGTACAAGGCGATTCGTCCTCCTGAACCCCCTCCTCCTCCTCTCGTCGGATGGCTATATCCATTTCCGCCATTGGCCTTGAAATAACGAAACAAAGACAGCTTATAACAAATTCACTTTACCAGAGTGGGTGATTAGCTCATTATTTGGCCACCAATCTGAAGCTGTTTTTTTGTTTTTTAAGTTTTCGCTCTCAACCAATCTACTGAACTAACTCGATTGGTTATCACACTTTTTCTAATATGACTCTTAAGATCATAAAGTCACTCTCAAGATTCACCACCGTGTAGAGTGCTACATGTAACAACGACAAGGGTTTTCTCCTGATGACTTCAATATGATATGATTGTTTAATTGCTGGCTGGAATATAATCATTATTGCAAGAATCCATAGTTAATTGAGTGGAATGGTTATGAAACCCGTCAGACTCTTTTGTTATATGTTTTCGTGGGCCTGAAAGTGCACAACGTTCGAAAGAATTCCCTTCATTTTGATTGCATTGACCAATAAAAACGTTGCATTAATTTATTCCATAAGAATTTGCCAACAGAAAACAAAGGATTGTGCACTTTCAGGGTGCTTCCAACATACACTGCAGCACTGTTGTTTTTATCATTGGTGTTTGCCGCTTTTCATAACCATTCTCTCTAATAACTGTGAAGAATCACAGTAAAAATAAACTTGTTTGTATGAGACCTGGACGGTTCCACTTCCTTCAAACATCTTCGTCCTGATGAGAATACTTCCTCCACTACCTCCCCCAGCGTATGAGGCAACATAGTTGTCTCCATTAGCACTCAACGTTCCTTCAATGTCTAAAGTGTCACTGATGTTGAGGAAGAAAATTCCACCGCCACGGCCTCCCAGCTGTCCACTCCCTCCCTTACCACCACTGCTACCTGTTAAATACAACAGCAAACATAAACGTAAAATAAATCGTGTTAAGCCAAGCGTGAAAGGAGCTAAACCAGAGGACATCCTCTGAAGTGGCTCACCACATGTTTAGCAGAGCCTCTAAACACTGTATCTCAATGCCACGGGTAAATTATTTAAAAGGGAGCAAAAGTTGTACAAAAAAATATGTACGCCGGGTCAACCAATAGTTTCCAGTATCCTAACATGCTCGACAGTCTTTTGCTGCCAAGTGTGTCTAAGGTACATGATGTAAGAAAGTTTCATCGCCGATCAGCATATCATTGTGATTAGGCTCTAGTTGTTTCTGTTCAACAGAAACTATCATAGCTATACAAGTATTTTTGGTATCACTTACGAAAGCCAAATGGTATTTTTATATATATATATTTTTCAACGAAACCTCTTGTTTAGAGTGTTCTTTAGGTGAACATCAAAAGAAATTTCGTTTTTTGGTGTACGTCGATAAGCTTGGTGATTGTCCAAAACTAAAGCCAAAACCAACTTGCTTGCGCTGCGTTCTGCCGCGTTTGACGTTGTTTGAATGTACTTTGTTCAAATTCACAGTTTTTCATGTTATAGCCTATCCCGGTTGGAACTGGCCAAAGTTATTACTGTGGGTTTGGCGTTGCGACTATTAAGTGTAAAAAACTCTTGAATCACAAGTGGTGACCTTTGTTGAAAGTCACTACCTTGTTAAACCTAAGTTCTTGTAACTCTCTTTTGAATGTTCAATAACGTTTTTGCAAAACGATAAAACATGACCATTGTAATATCCCATTCACGACATCTTTTACTTAGATCTTACCAAAATCGTCTGGTTCTGTAATGGACCCATAAGCGCCTCCTGTGGTCACTTGACTCACTGCGCGGCCACCCAGTCCTCCATGCCCCCCTCCAGATCCCCCGGCGAATCCTGGAGATGGATAGTCAGCACCAGGACCCTTACCTGTTAGATCATATATGGCAATAAGATTCAATTATTAATTTCTTGGACATTGATTTTGTTATAAAACTTAACGCTAAAAGGTCACGACGTTTCGACCTCTCCGAGGCCATTTTCAAGTGCGAGTAAAATATGAAATTAGCATAAATATATTAAAATGGTAAAAACAGGAAAAAATGCGATAAAATATGTAAATATGTAAAAATAAGTAACAAAATATTCTACGGAAACAATTAAAAACAATTGAAGTAATTAAAACCGACCTAAGCAAATAATTTTGCGCGGATGGAATCGCATTGTTTGTTTAGAGTTGGTTTCAGTTCTTTGATAAAAAAACATTTCAAAAATAAGGCAATCAAACTTGCTTTGACACTTTTTTAAAATTTTAAAAACTGCGCAATGTCATCTGGGGCTATATCGTGTTCCTCCTTGAGGTCATTTCCAATGGCCGATCCCTTGTGTTCTTCAATCCGTTGGCGTTAAGTTTTATAACAAATTCAATTATTACTGTATAAAAATAGTAGGTGATAACGTCAACTTATTTAGCATCATCTCCTGGGTAGCCTGCGTAGTGGAGGTTTTGTTGGACAGCGATGAATGGTGCTTTGAGAATGAACGGTAACTTTCCTTCGCGTGTACGACAGCTCATTTTCGTCTTCCTCGCACTGAGACGAAATCGCCAGCATAGTATATCCTTAACATGCATTTAGTCTAAACAGATGTTAGTGATACTAAGTACGTATGCACGCTACAGACCCTGCAGAAACAGTTTGCATTGAGAAGTGTAGTGGGAAGAGGCAAAGAATAATGAAGTAATAATCATAGTGGTTTGCGAAAAAAGATCCAATCAATTTAACGACCCCAAAATACAGATAATCTTACAGACAGAGACTTACCATCGTAAACAAAGTTCTCTCCTTTCAGTGTAGCCCACACAGTGGCTAACGCATCAATGGTAAAATTTTCAACGTATACATGAAGGTTAACCGCTGTAAATGTTCCACCGCCAAACACCTGCATGGATGTTCCGCGGAATTCACGCACTCGCTCTTGATTGGTCACCTTCATGATGCCCTTGTTTCTCACTTGGATTGTTTCAAAGAAAAACGTCTGGAAAGTTAACAACAGCTATGTATGATGAAGAAATGAACCCCAACATATATTTCCTACCTCCTAACCGATCTGCACATTGAAGGAAACATGGCACCTTCCATATAATTCTACGTAAATGGCTATCATTAAGAAGCCTGTGGCAAGGAAAAAATGTTTTACTCCGAAAAACGCTGTTGTCCCTTGTCCACCTAGGATTATTCTCAAACTTTTGCATAACTGTAGCTACTTTTGCCATTCACTAAAGCTTGAAACTATTCAATCTTATTGTGCCAGAAAACGGTCCTAAGACTTCTCTAAACGTTTTACATTTTTCTGGTTCTTTTACAAACCTTGGTAGGTTTTCCTTCGGTGTCATACATTTCCTTCATACGAATAACACCTTCATCGACCACAGTAATATTTTGGCATCTTTTCAACACTCCATCAATCTCAACTGTTATCCCGGCAACCAGCAACTCGCCTTGCATTGTAGTCAGTGCTCCTTGGTAAATGATCATATCCATAGGAAGGTACGACTGCAGGGACAGGAACGTCTGGTTGAAGCCTAGGTGAATTCTTCCGGTTCTGTTTCAGGTAAGTAAAAAGATCGAGTAAAAGAAAACACTCGAGTGTTCGGCGCGCAGCAAGCATGACAGGAAGCCAAAAAATGTTACCCACGACCTCCCGAGAACTCCTTAGAAACTCTAAACAATAATTTACACCTGTTACATGAAAACATCCATACCTAAAACAGACTACGCCTTTACGGTGAGTATAAACAACCGCAATTGATAAATCACCACAGTCGGTCAATGGACTTTCATGATCGGAGGTGATTGTACAAATTAAATTTTGTCTGACAACAGCGCTTAAATGATAAATATCATAAGTACCTGTCCCCTTGCATTTGACCAATCACAATTGATATGCGTGCTTTGGTGTTCAGCGGCTTAACAATAGCGAGCTGCGCTCCACCGTACAGTTGTAACTCGTCCAGTTCTACGTCAGTTCCATTAGTTTCGAGATCGTTATCGTCCAGCGTTAGCCACATTCTGCTTGATCCTCCATGACTGAAATCACTGTAGCTTGCGCTGAGGTTAGCTCCGGGAGATCGAGGGATCCGTCCCATCGCGTTTGCGTACAACGTCCTATTTCGTGTCCATTTTGTGCCATTAGTGACCTCTTCATCAATAAGAACCCTTTCAGCGTGGGTTGCTTCATCAATGCGGTCATGGCCATAAGTGGCATTCATTCCTGGGACATTTTCAAGAAAGACTGTCCCTGGTCCCCCAGGCTCATATGAACTTGCGCCACCCATACCAAGATATCGTCCTAGGAAGTGGTTCTCTCTATAGTACAAGCAAATGCGACCTCCCCCACCTCCACCCCCATAGGAGCCATCTCCATCGCCGCCAGAGACATCGAACTCTCCATCGCCGTGAATTCGTGACGTGTATGCAAGAATACTTCCACCGCTGCCTCCTCCGCTTCGGGTAGCCCGTGCATTCCCCCCAAGGGCAGACAATTGTCCGTCAACCACTAGCGTGTCATGAGCGATGATTTTGAACCTGCCTCCTCCTATTCCACCTGTGAAAGGGAAAACTTCAGCTCCACCAGTACTTCCATACGTGGTGGGTCTTCGGTATTTTCCGTACGAGATACCGACTTTTGACTGACCGTGACCTATTCCACCATGACCACCATGGCCTGCGCCCGAGGAACCTGAAATGCCACCCCATCCATCTCCATAGTAACGAGATCCAGGAGTTTCACCTGCAAGGCCATTAGCTGACAGAGTGGCGAAGGGTTCGATTGTGATGTTAATGTAATCTAATGTTAGGCTGTTAGCTTCCATCTGCAAACACAGAGGTAAATATCCATTATGATTGGGACTAAATGATTAAAAAACGAAACTGGGTGTGATTTTGTTTGCTGTGATGACCAACAATCTTTTGCGTGGCTGACATTTGAGGATTAAATTCGTTGATGATACCACGGCATTAGAAATCCTGCCAAGAAACGGTATTAGCTTACTAAATGTAGCTGTCAATGATATTCACAAGTTTTCTATCGAACATAATGTGAAATTAAATCCGAAAAAGTGCAAAGAAATGTTAATTAACTTGATGCAAAATGACAATTTCACTTCAAGACCAACTGTCTTAGGTAACAACACAGTCGAATGTGTAACAACTTATAAATTACGCGGTATTATTATCAGTGATGATTTAAAGTGGAACGGGCATATTGATTACAAATCGAAAAAAGCTTCGAAACGTCTGTATTCCCTGAGGATTCTTTAAAAAGTGGGTGTTAATAGAGAGGGAATTCTCAAAGTTTACTTGACTATGGTGGCCGAGCATTCTCACAAAAAAGATGGTCAGATTTGTGCTGCGATTTCGAAAAAGAAGAGGAAAAAAATAATTTTTCTTCAAAAATAAGAGAAAATATTTTAAAACCTTAAATAAAATTTAAAAAAAACTTAGCAAAGAAAATCAAAACAAAACAAAATAAACGCACTTGAAAAAACAAAACAAAAAAAAATTAAACTAAAAAAAAATTATAAAACAAAAAAGAGGAAAAACAAAAAAAAATTACGATAAATCAGAAAACAAAAAAAAGAAAAACAAAAAGAAAACAAAAATAATAAAAATAGAAAAAAAAAAATGCAAAAGACGAAAAACAAAACAAAAAAAAGTAAACCCTTATATAACATTGCGACTCTAAAAGCATATTGAAATCAAAATCAAAATTCAATGAGAACGACCGGCCGATCATCGTTCTCATAAAAATATTGAAATCGAAAATGAAAAACCTGTGAGAACGACCGGCCGTCTAATCGTCTTTTCCTCTACTTAACATAAAAATCGAGGTCGTGAAGGTCCGTTGATCACAGATATAGCGGGCTATGAGAACGCCAGGCCGTCATCAAACATCTCATTTTTCATTTGGAAATGAAAATGTTCGAAAAACGCCGAGCGTTGTCATAGCCCGTCATATCATTGACCAGCGGTCCTATAAGTCCAGTCGGTAGATACTTCATATATATGAAGTATCTACCCCAGTCACTGTAAGGCCCTTTGCCTTTTGTTCCCGCTCTTGAAACTCTTGCTTTCTCCTAAAACGGCTACTTTTGCGCTAAAGGATGTAACAGGCCTCAATGAGTGACCCTAGGATTTGCATGACTATATGGTTTGCAAACGTGTACTTCATACCATGGAGGTTGCATGAACCGCTATATCTTCCCTATTTTTGACATGTTTCTTAAGTGAAATCTCAGGCGAAGAGAGATTTTGGACTTCGTTAGTCGAAGAGAACGGAGTTTTTCGGCATTCATTACGTCAAAAACGACACTGATATTAAAGACGTGGAAGTGGAAGGTACAGGGCACCTGGTGGGTCTGACAGCACAATCTAGCTGTACTACGCAGTCTAGTAGACGATGGTATGGGGCTAGTTGACCCAAAAAGGACTCGAACGCCGTGGAAATGTTGGCAAGAAGAAACGGCGTAGGGGTGCGACCGGTACTTTTACTTTACTGGTACGAATTTTCCAATGTTTTGTATGTATTTCTTTATCATGAGCTATTGCCGCTGAAGAAACAAAAATAATGAACCCACAAAACTTTTAATGGTCCCAAATATCATTGGTAACAAAACTGTTTATTGATTACATAACAGGTGTCCATAATTTATAAAAGACAGTTCACTGTGTACATTTATTTGTCTGTCTTGATAAAGCTGCTGAATTATCAGGTGTTCTATAGGAGGGAAATGATTTTTTACCACCTGAAGTTAGAGAAGAATGTGAATGTGAAAAACCGGAAGTGGAAAATGTTAAACCCAGGGATGCTGCTGAGATCTAGCTCTCCTTAAAGGCTCATTATGATATTCAACATTAAACTTACATTTTACTGTTCAAGAAAATAGTGATATCCCTTTGACTCCTATTTCAGTACTGATCCTGATTCATATTTAGAACTGACATGTTAAGACACACTACCTCTCAGAATTTTCCCTGACTTCACATGGGGGAGTATGGGAGATGTGGCATAACACATTACTAATATTTCAGCAACCTCACTGAAAGGATGCACCAAAAGGCAAGTTACTGATACCAATAAAAGGAAGAAACACTTGATTTAACAGGTACATGTATATATACCAAGTACATGTATATAATAACTGATTTTAACCAAACAGCACTTATAAAAACTGCTGTGATAACCATTAAAATGTCAAACCATTGTCTTTCAAGAGGATCAATCTTGAATAAACTCAACACTGTAACAAAATTTAAGACCTTCAATATTACTGACTTGAGGAAACTTCCAAAAAAATCAAGCTAAACATGATCATTTCATTTGACTGATTTGCCACTGACAATTCTAAGATGTCTAAGATGGTGTTGGTTAACATTTTGTAGCCAGATCAGTGCAGTTGCTGACAACTTCAAAGCATATGTAATTAAACAGTTACAACACGTGAAAGTGGACCTCTGCCTCAAAATGAATTTGGAGCCCACAATTTCATTCAGAGGTGGCAGTGAAGGGGAAGGGGTGTGTGTGTGTGGGGGGGGGGGGGGGGGGGAGCAAAGTTGGATATGCTGACGGGGCATATTTTCAGAAACGGTCAGTATAAAACATGGACTGTGGGCTGCGGACTGGGTATAAAATCTGGACTACGAACTATGTAAATAAAAACAGCCTTAGAAAGGTAAAAATGAGAGACACGGAAAGCGGGCTTGCATAAAACAGTAGTTCCAGCTCCTTGCCTCACACAAAAACATTCTGTAAGCCGGTCACGCAGTCTATATTCTCCTCATGTGGAGAAGGAAAGCATACTGCACGGACAAGGAAGCTACGTTATGCCACTATTCAAGGCAACTGAAATTAAACTCTGAATTTTATTAAAAGAAGGAGTTTGAAGAGAAAAAATCAGAGAAGCACCAAATAAAAAAGAATAGTATTGGTGTTAGCCGAGTCAGAGTAAAAATTCCTAAAGATGCCTCTATTGCGTTTTTTTTGGGGGGAATATGAGGAAATGAAGAACTCAGATGAGAAGGTCAATATAGGGGCATTCTGCGAGGTGAAAAAGCAGTATTTTGGGGGGAGGGATTACTCATCTATACGTGAATAATAACCGAAATGAATCATCCAACCCAACGTTACATTCTACGCGATGATTATGATGACATGATTTACACCCTGCTCCTGAACCCCGGAAGGGGGTACTGCTAGGAATTTTTTGGTGGGGTTATGCCTCCTGGTTCTCTAAATCCTTACCCTGTTTCAGAATAAAAAATGTCATTTTCCACACCCGTTTTCAGACCTGATCTCTAAAATCCATACCCATTTTCAGACCTGACCTGATTTAGAACGTTCCAGGCTCTCAAATAAAGAGGAGACTACCCAGTTTCCTCTCATTTTATTTTCGCGCTTTCTCAATTTAGCGGACCCAACTATCTTGGAGCCTGGAACAGGCTAGCCCTGATTAGGCAGAAATTATGTCATCATCATAAATTTATAGATTAGGGCACAACAGTAGATCATTCTCTCTAGAGCACAAACAAAAAAATCTTCAAATGCATTTCAAATTCGCATATTTCTATTTCATTCTTATTCATTTAGAATTGAAAACGATAAATACATTCGTACATGTATGCTCCCGTAGTTTCCTCGAAAACCATACCCGATTTCAAACCAAAATAGGCAAAGTGTTTTCAGACCACCAAAAACGGCCCATAAATCCTACCCTTTAGGGTGGCAAATAAGTATATGGCTTATATAAGAGAGTACCCCGGGTCCTGACCCCTTTCATGATTGTTAGAGACCGAGACCATGTCTAAAATGGGTGTAGATAATAGCATTTTTGTCAGGCTCTTGATTCAGAGAATCTCCACCAAGAATTTCTATTTCATACACAGTCCGCAGTCTGCAGTCCGCGTTTTATACCTAGTCCGTGTTTTATAGCCAGTCGATATTTTCCAGTCCGCGTTTTATACCTAGTCCGTATTTTATACGTAGTCCGCAGTCCGCAGTCCGCAGTCCATGTTTTTTTCTGACCGTTTTCAGAAACGTAAAAAAAGTACCTCAAATACAACAGATGCTGAAAATGATGTTTTCATTACCCTTGTTGCATAGATGGAGGTACCAAATCTTTATCTATAGAGTCTGTTGCAGCTGTTGGCACATTAAAATGATCGAGGTTCACAAGAGTCAAGTCGCTGTACTCTCCAAAACTCTCAAATTCCCTTGGTTGGATTGGGCGGTGCGTTTGCCTGTTATCGGGCTTTTGTTTGACATCTTTTCGTGCAACTCATTCTGAACTTGCTTTATACTTGTGCCACTTCGTTTTTTCCTCTGAATCACTGAATCAAAAGCGCAGGAATCCAGTGCCGAACGACGCGTAAACTCGTAAACTCCGACCGTGGCCATGGTAGGGTAGGTAGGTACTTCATATATGGTATGCCATGAAATTATACGACTGCTGGTCAAAGATATGACGGGCTATGAGAACGCTCGGCTTTTTTCGAACATTTTCATTTCCAAATGAAAAATGAGATGTTTGATGACGGCCTGGCGTTCTCATAGCCCGCTATATCTGTGATCAACGGGCCTTCACGACCTCGATTTTTGCGTTAAGTAGAGGAAAAGACGATTAGACGGCCGGTCGTTCTCACAGGTTTTTCATTTTCGATTTCAATATTTTTATGAGAACGATGATATCGGCCGGTCGTTCTCATTGAATTTTGATTTCAATATGCTTTTGGAGTCGCAATGTTATTTAAGGGTTTACTTTTTTTTGTTTTGTTTTTCGTCTTTTGCATTTTTTTTTTTCTATTTTTATTATTTTTGTCTTGTTTTTCTTTTTTTTTTGTTTTCTGATTTTTTTCGTAATTTTTTTTTGTTTTTCCTCTTTTTTGTTTTATAATTTTTTTAGTTTAATTTTTTTTTGTTTTGTTTTTTCAAGTGCGTTTATTTTGTTTTGTTTTTATTTTCTTGGCTAAGTTTTTTTTAAATTTTGTTTAAGGTTTTAAAATATTTTCTCTTATTTTTGAAGAAAAATTATTTTTTTCCTCTTCTTTTTCGAAATCGCAGCACAAATCTGACCATCTTTTTTGTGAGAATGCTCGCCCACCATACTTGACAACAATAAGACCTATACTAGCATATGGCGTGCAAGTCTGGTAAGATATTCCTGAATTCCTTTCAAATAAGCTGGAGTCAATTTTAAAAAGGGCACTATATATTATCTACCAATGCCATAGTTACTTAGATGCCCTTAATACTGCCAACCATAGCAGCTTGAAAGAAAGACGAACTCAGCTCTCCTGTGAATATATTCAGAAGATGACTCAAAATGACCACCCCATTAACTTCCTCAAGCCGAGAACAGCAACTAGTGGTCATAGTTACAACTTGCAGGCCAGCGATAACAATAGAATTATTGTTTATGCTGACAGGGGTTGTTGCCAGGCCCAGCGTTCAGGTTCCCTTATTTCATTCGCTAGTAAATATGTGTATATGTAAATAGTTATTTAAGATATTTTTATTGTTTCTGTAGTATTAGTTGTGTTAATTATTTGTTGATTGTTAATTTATAGCCTTTTAATTCAGTCAATTCTGCAATGTGGCAAATAAACGGGATATTAATTATTTATTCAACTAGAATGCTTAACCCTTCCGTTTCTCAGGATTAACAGCGGGTTCATTTTAAAATCTTTATAATGGACAATTAATTCTGCACACTGACCGTAGCACCACCTCTAATATCGATGTTTTTCCCAACCATTTGCACATCCATTCTATCCTCTCTGAGTACCGCCATGTAACCATCTGTTTGGATAACCACGTGATCCAATGCAAATTGCGTTTCCGTTGAATTTTCTAAGACGAAACGACACTGCGGTCCAACGGTAAGATTCGCCATCTCACCCATCACTCCTCGCATAACGACCTCAACTTTACGACAGGTTGTACTGTTGGGGAAAGTCACAATAGATCCTTTTTGTGCCAGGAGGGAGAATGGAAGGTGACCCTCTGAGTCTCTCAAATGGAGGGTCTGGGAGGGACGCAATGTCAGGATGCCACTGCTATCGCCAATAGTTTTGTCCACGCTCATCTTTACGTCATTTCCAGACATCGAAAGGCTTCCTTGACCGAGAATGTGTAACTTATCAAAGAGAAAAAGATGTATTTAATGACAAACAAGTTCTCAATCTCGGTACAATTGAAGGTCAAATAAAGGAAACCGTTATTTTTGTGTTGGGTACTCAGAATTACCACGAAACTAGGGACAGATGTTTGTTTGAATTTCAATTTCTTATTAGGTGTTCAAATAATTTCTAGTCGTTCAAAAGCATGAATTTTGTTTTGATTTACTTTTTCAACCCCTTTTTCGTATTAAGACGTTTCCTTGTGTTTCATGTACAGCTGTAGTACAAAACGCATGCACTTCTGCAAGCGTATTCATGGATTCCTAATCTTCACTGCCGCTCCAGGGGCTGGAAAGGAACATTCAAACAAGAATAAATTGCCAAAATCTGAAACCCTTGCTAGTCAGAACGTTGAACGCTGAGTTAAATGTGAAAAACCAGCTCAATATTTATTACAAAATACAGCCACTGTGATTTAGAGTAGACAAAGGGCGCCCAAAGAGATTAGTAGGTTTCCCGTTCACTTAAGAATGTATACCTCACTAAAGTGATGATCCGTAGTTTTTTCGTCTTCGCTGACAATCCAGGCGGTGCTTGGACTCGTGTAATGTGGTTCTTGCAGGGTAGACGACGGGTTCTCACGAACAAAAAATTTAACGGTGCTAAGAGAAGCATTACTTCTAACTTTCTGAAGACTTATCACCACCTTTTAATATAAAAAAAATAATATCGATTTTACAAACATGTTTTATCTAGAGACTGTTTAGTTTATTGATTGGTTATTAATATAACTGAATAAACGAATCTGTAGTGGATATTTTGGCACCTGGTCAATTCGACAGCACTACCGTCGTTTAACCCATTGCCAGCCTCGTGAATTACGATAAAAAACAATTGTTTATCTACCTATGGAGAAAACGCTAGGAGAATCGTCTTCGGGACAAACGATCGAAAAGTACCTTTATAAGCGGAAAGGGTCACGAAAATAGAGAATGGTAAAGATTATCGGGTCCACTAAAAAACACGTTTTCGGACTTGAAATGTAAATCGGGTTTTTTTCCTGTGATGTACTAGAATCAAGCCATTGCATGCTTGAACCAGGGTTGGCGCACAAGAAGAAATATCTTTTTCTACCCTAGACGGTACAACAATCTTCTCAAGGAATTCGTGCTCGCAACAAAGAGTTTGCTCTATCCAGTCTTCTGGGCCTTTTACAGTCACATTTCTTCATATGGAAACCTCTGTACGACGTAACCTCCTCCCGCTAAGGTCAAAAGATTGAGTTAGCACCGAGCGGGCATCTTTTCTGTGATTCTGCTGAAGGCCTGCAGCCACAAATGTAACAATGCCCGCAAATGTAAAATACTATTATCCACAGCCGTATATACTCGAGAGAGCACCGCCCTCAAAAATAAGCACCGCGGCGCTCTTCCGAAAATCGAAAACAAAATATTCTGTTGTATTTAATCGAAACAGCGCCGCCCTCAAATCGCCTTGGCATCTTTAAGTACGAAAATCAATAAGCGCCGCGGCGCTCTTTCGAAAAATACAGTATTCTAAATGATTCTCGTCCGGAGAGCGGGCGCTCCCTTTTTTCGATTTTCCTTTTGTTTTTAATAAGTTGGTGTGCGTAAATTTTCCTTTCGATTGAATGCAGTACAGCATTTTTTACTGAAAGATCGCCGCGGCGCTATAACGCTTTTCGATTTAAAAGATGCCAAGGTTATTCGGGGTGGTGCTCTTTCGATTAAATGCAATATGATAGTGTTTTTCGATAGAGCGCCTCGGCGCTTAGTTTCATGCGACTTATATTGAGGGCGCCGTTTTTTCGAGTATATACGGTTTGGATAGCATTTGCCGGTTTTTGTAGTCAATTTGTAGTCAATTTTTATCACATCTGTGGCTTCAACAGAGGCGACATGTTCTTAAACCAGGAATATTGGAAACTCAAAACACTCCTGAAATCCCTTAAAACCAATGGAATATACGGCAGAAGGTGACATGAAAAAGACAAACACAAGCCCTAACGTAAACTTCCAAAAAAAGCGTTTCTAGTTCTGTTTGCTTTATTCATTTGGTGACTTGTTTCTAGTTGTTCCTGGGCGTTCCATGTTGTGGGTCTTGAAACATGCGCTGTAAGACTGACACCTTGCTAAGACGGGCACTTACTGCCGATCGCAGGAGTATCCACCCGGGTATTTGAGGGGTAGAAGCTGCCCCCCAAAATATTGTTATCATTTCAGTATATAAGCAAATATATCGGGAAAATCGTCCAGACGCGACGAAGTCAGTGCACACACTGTAACATTTCTCAAAATTGTGTCTCAAAATGCACCAGATCTAGGAAGCTCGTGGCCTTCGCCCCCTCGGGACTTCTCCCCCAAACGATAAATCCTAGATAGAACCCTGCCCCCGTAGACAGATTTGACTGTACCCTTAAATTCAAATTGATATACTGACCTTATCGCTTCTTTCCCTTACAATTAATCTGCTATATTGCCCTTGAAGGCAATTAGTCGGATTGATCCAGCCGTTAGTTCCAGCAACTTCACTGTTGTTCAAATAAATTCGTACATGATATGGCGTCCAGTGATAGGAGCTACAGTGAGGATAAATCAACATGTATTCCAAGAATAGAGGTAACGGAAAGCGGTAGGTAATTACTGGACTGGAATACGCGGTATAATAATGAGCGGATGTCGATAAAAATAAGTTAGCCAGCAATGAGTTGTCTGTGGCACACTGTTTAGGATCCCTTGTGTAAGTTTTTCTGCAATACGGTGTTCCAGTCGTACTCAAAATAACTCCGTTTGGAGCTTGGTACACTCTTTGATAGTATGGATAACCTGTAAATAAAATATAACATAAACCTTTAAACCATCCCCCGAAGGGACGAACGCATCACTCCATGTAATAGGCAAGCGATATATGAGCAGAAGATAGCTCTCAGAATGATGCCCCTAGATTTTAATCTCATTGGATCTCTGTCATGATATTTTGAGCCATTTTTGTAAGATAGGTTATCTTAAAATTCAATAAACCCTCAAAATGAAGGGACAGACATAGTTTTCCCTTTTATTCAGTCTGATAATATCCCAGCGAAAATCTCTACGCCAGATATTTTTAAAACCCCACTCACAATTACTACGTTCAAATCCAATGAAAGGTCTTTATAGCAATTGGCCACTCTTTTCCCACAGAACCCTGGATGAACGAATAACTCAATAAACGAAGGTATCAGTGGGTAAATTACCTGCAGAGTTTCCCCTTAGGTCTAGTTCCTGAACTTCAAGAAGTCTCGACGGTCCACCAAGAGTAACTCTGTTGTCAATTCTCAGAATACGGTACGGCTGACTGACGTTCTTGTTGTTTTCAATGTAAACTGTTCCTGCTCCACCACGCTCCGTTTGACTCGCTCCCCCAGCACTCTGGTATGATCCAATGAAGGTATAATTCCCATTGTAGTAAACAGCAATGCGACCGCCAGCCCCGCCGCCACCGTAAGGAGTACCGCTCGAAGAACATGAACCACCGTTCACCGTTACAGAGCCTTCACCATCAAAATTCAGTGCCCGGAGTATAATACTTCCACCGGCACCCCCACCGCTGGAATTGGAACTTCCTCTTGATTCTCCGTTTGCTTGTAGACGCCCTTCGAGTCGCAGCATTTCCGAGATTTCAAATACGATACGCCCTCCGCCTCGCCCGCCAACACTGTGCAAACCGTTACCGCCACCACTTCCATATATGGTTGGTTCGTATATGGAGTCGTAGGAATAAGACGCTTGGAGACCAGCTGATCCCCGTCCACCCCGGCCCCCGTGTCCTCCTCCTCCTGCTCCGGTGTTGTAGGAGGTCTGGCGAAGACCAGCCCCAGGTCCTACTTGTGGTCCGTAACCTCTATAGTCTGCTGATACGTCGCCTGGTTTTAAAAAAGAGAAACTTTAGAAATAAATAGTGGTAGTAATTCACCTTCTGAGCGTCAGCTTTCGCGTGTAGTGTCACGTGACTTTCGATGTAAACAAGCACTCAAAGTTCGGACATTAGTTTCACCCACGTGTACGAACTTCGAGTCACTATTTCAAGTTTCCGTTTATGTAGCCGGTTTTTTCCATTATCTGTAGTCTTTAAAATTCGACTATCGAATAGAACATCCGTTCTTACCCACGTAATCTACGCGGTCGCATCACAAGTCGCATATTTTGGTAAAAAACACCCGAAAGTTCGGACCCTAATATAAGGCTATAAACAAAATGGTTACGACAAAAAGATGTGCTTATGGTACTTGCAGAAACGATTCCCGATACCCTCAGTCTTGGAAAAGAGACTCGAATGCTGATCCACTTAAGTTCTTTCATTTTCCTGGCGCAGTTAGACAAAATAAGGGACAGCAAAGGTGGATTACTACATGTCATCGCCGTGACTCGTTCGTTTGTACGAAGGATAGTTACATTTGCAGTATACACTTTGTGCGTGGAAATGGTCCAACAAAAGAATATCCTGATCCAATATCGGCTGTTGCCAGTAAAGAAAAGGTAAGTCTGCCGGTTTTTCCGTTTATAACACTGATTGGATTGTGAAAAAAATTCATGCCGTACGTAGGTGATGCGGCTCAATCGCAAACGAAAGGCATCCGATGAACGGGAAGCAGACAGAGAGAGAAGCAAGAATATTTGCCTTGAGCGATCTCCCGCGAAAACCCTATTGACCCTTCATCGCCATACTGGTAAATCAAAAGAGGAACACGAAGCTGCTGGGACCCTTTTAGACCTGTCCTTTGAGCCAGTTGTAAGTGCGGAAGAGGCTGAAATCGAAGACTTACAAGAAATGGAGAAGCAGATAATCGACCAGTTTCCGGAACCGATCGACTCGCACGTTCACCGCGACACACTGATAAAAAAATGGTTAGAGAATACGGCACGCAAGTAAGGGACCTTTTAAGTTGAATGCATTTTCCTAAATGTTTGCACCTAAATCACTTATTCTTAATTTATGAATGATATTGAGGTAGCTGTGCTTATTTTTTTAAAATTACATACTAGACTTTAGGTACTGACAAACTGATGAAGATGTTATTTATGAGGAAAGTAATGGACCCACAGAAAACCTACCACTACACAAGTATAAAAACAAATGAAATCTAAATGAACCTGCAGATTGAAGCATGGACTGGAAAGTTACTTTATTATCTGATATCTGATATTGCTGGTATGACTAAGGGATGTCTGGCATGTCTTGAGGTGATTTACGGTGAAGTCAAAGAAAAGAGTCAGCGTATGAACATGTGGAAAGGTTCACGAAAAACAAAGACTTTGAAAGCTCCAGAGTTGTAAGCAAGGATTCCACGTAACCGTCATTGAATAATCTATAGTCATCAAATGACTTATAAGCGGCGAGTCCCTGTTTATCGTAATCGGTGGAGTGGTAGATTAAATGGTTAAAAATATCGAACAACCCGAATGGCGGCGAAGAGTTGAAGTTGTTCACGGTCTTCAGGGAAAATGGATCAGGAATTACCATAGCATGAATGATTAATGTACTCGCATCATTTGTTCGATCTTTTTCAAAGTTTGGGTCAATGGGTAAAACCATTCTTTCGACTGCAGAAGCGATTTCCACCAGCGAAGTTTTTAAATATCCGCTCACCGAAACGCCGCGATCCTGTAAATATTTTTTAAATTATGCCACATTCATGGCCTTGGAGTCGCTGCTGTTCTTCTGCATTGACATTTTGCCCCTGATGATACTCTAGTTTCGGGGGGGGGGGAATATTTAAGCTGAGTGGGAACTTGTACTTTGCACAGTATCGGAAGGTAAATAAAAACGGATGTTCTGTTCAATTTTTAAAGACTTTAATAGCGACTTCTGGTTCGACCACGTACAGTACGTGGATAGGAACGGATGTTCTATTCGATATTCGAATTTTAAAGATTATAGGTCATGGAAAAAAATCGGCTATATAAACGGAAACTTGAAATAGCGACCCGAAGTTCGTACACGCGGGGGAAACTAATGTCCGAACTTTGAGTGCTTGTTTACATCGAAAGTCACGTGACACTACACGCGATAGCTGACGCTCATAAGGTGAATTCGCTTACCTACATACCCGTTTGTAATATTAGCCTCTTTGATGACTCATTGAAAGGACATAATGATAAAGGGTGGTTAACAATGTGTTCTTAATTTAAGTGAGCAACCTGCGGTCACACATCTCTAACAGGTCAGATATTAATTAACTCTTAAGTGTAATGTCGCTTATTGCATAAAAAAAACTCTGTATGCTGTTTAAATCTACCTCGCTGGCTCAATAGACTGGAAGTCTGTTGGTGATCTTTGGAAGAACAATAACCTTAAAGAAATGGTCTCTCTCTAACTGCATATATCCCTCATTTTCTCAGTGCTCTTATTTCGTACAGAATTGTTTGCTTCCCTTAACGTGAGAAGTAAACTTACAATCGCCTTTTGATAGCATGCGCAAGGAAGTGATAATTTACATACAAGTCAAAACGTACCAGCCACATCAATTGTAGCGTTGACCGATTCCAAATAGAAATCATCGACACTGGCTAACCCACCAGCGTTCACCACAAATCGTATCATGTGCAGACTCACTGGTCCATGATCTGGAAGTTTCGTGGTGTGAAGCAATCCACGCGATTTGATTGACAAGTTGACGAACCGGAAGTGACCAAGATTTTCTCCAAGTGAGTTACCACCGGACCAAAGGTAAAGCTTGCCGTTTCGGTCAATCGTGTAGTCGTCGGAGTCAGCAAGCGTTCCATTAACTTCCATGTACACCTCTCTAAGAGATAGTCTTCGAGGAACTTCAAGGGATGCGTTGAAATAAACAAGTGTGTTAATTGGGAAGTACAAATCAACAAACTTGAATACAACTGATTGAAAGCGACCGATATGAAGCACACCGCTCCGATCTCCTCGCAGTGTATGGGCAGACAACGTGACATTCTCACGTGAAGCGTTTCCGTAGAATGCGAGGTGAGAGTTGCCATGAAGGTGAAACTCATCCAAGATGTAGCTGTTTGCTTCGTGTAGCCACGTGACAGCTCCAATGTACCTTGTATCGCTGTATATTCCCTTCATGAGATGACGAAGCCTTCCATGTGATTTATCAACAGCCCACGGGTAGGCTAATCCATAGTTATTAATTTTTAAAACTCTGTACTCTACTTTGCTGCCGTTTCGGGTCTCGAGATATACAGTTCCAGAAGCGCCTGGCTCAACGCCGCTGTCTCCTCCTTTGGCGGAGAGGGTACCGTTGAAGTTCAGCATGAATGCATGGTATATTGCTATCCGGCCACCTGATCCCCCTCCTCCCTTATTTGGAGATCCTGCACCACCCTTAACACTGATTGTTCCATAGCCGTCCAACTCTTCACAGTCTATCCAAATACTACCTCCACTGCCTCCTCCTGACGTACTTGGAGGAGGGCCGTCTTCACCATCAGCTGACAGGTGTCCATCAAGAACCAAATGGCTCGTGGTAATCTTTATTACACCGCCTCCTTGCCCTCCCAGTCCGCTCCGTGTGATGAGGTTTTTGTACGGGCCCACGGTTTGTGTCCGGTAGTCTCCAAAATAAAGGCCACCTGCAGAGATGACAGACAAATTGACGCAGTTAGTGAAGAAAGGTTGAGCGGTAGTCTAAACTGACGAATTAAATTTGTATTCTCGCCAACGGTTATGTCAATAGAAACACTGTTTCTGTTGATCGTGGGTATGTTTTTATGATTCTTGGCTAGAGGGCTTAAGGGATTCCTCCTGAGGATGAAAAAAAATATAGCAAGAATGGTGAAGGAAAACGAAAAAAATTCCGTTAAGATTCGAAACCAAAACAAAAGGCCTAGGAGGCTAGACAAGCGCGACGACAAGGGAGAGGGCGAAAAATAAATACAAGTTTACCGTCGTAGACGTACATCTTACAGACTTTTTAACTGGAGAAATAATGCAAACGCCAATGTCTTCCTTTCCTTACCGTAATGTACGCCATATCCTCCAGCACTACCATAATCGTAAGGTCTTCTGTAATCCCCATAAAATTGACCCACGCGAGTCGCGTCAGCCCCTCGTCCACCAGTTCCGGCATATCCAGCCCCTGATGCTCCTGAGGAACTCCCAGTACCTTGACCCGGCCCTTCGGATGGTTCGAATTCGTTTCCAGATCTTCCATCCTTGGTGATGTAACCAGCATGATTGTGACTTAGTCTTCCACCAGAGTTTATCCTCAGCAGATGCAGCACAGAGATGTTTAATTTGTTGTTAGATTTGAAGTGGCCCCCACCAAAGATCTGGCAGAAAAGGAAAAAGAGCAACGGTTTCCATTAATTTTTACCACAGGCAAATATGTCTTGTGGAATGTACAATGGAACGGATACAAAACGATGCTCTCTAGAGTGGTGTTGACTGAATGAAAATTGCATCAAGTCAATAACAAGGACATCATTTGAAAGATCATATTTTTAAAGACATAACTTTCTTACGGTTAAGTTAGTGATAGACAATTGACTGGTTAGGTCCTTGTCAGATGAATGCAACTCGAACACTCCTCTGTCTTGTACGTGAAGGGACTGCAGCGAATACTGTCCCGGATCTGTATCCCTGCCAAGACTAGAGTTGGAATCAGAGAAGAAGGAACCATGATCGAACACGAACAAATCTTGAACACCCCAGATCTGAAACAAACACAAATCTGCATGTTACCTTCTTGCATTGTTATGACATCTCATGACACTGAGGAACGTAAACTGACAGATTTATCTTACATTTGAACTATATCATTATCGTGAGGCAAACTAAATTGGAAAGCCGCGATCTCGCAAAGTCAGTTAAAGAAACCCACCATTAATTTATCGACTATATGTCATGACATCAAGTAGCACAGTTGGCTAAGATCCCTGTTTCGAAGTAAAGGATACCGTTTGACAAGGTCAAAATGTTTTCCAACCATTGGAAAACGAAGCGAAAATATTTTGCATGCACACAAACCTGGTCTAAATTGACTTTTTAAAAGAAAATTAAGAAAGACCGCCATTAATTACAGCACATTTCTGTCCAGAAGAGTTTTAAAGACAACTTCCCGCCAAAAAAGCTTGAGCCTGTCGTATCGCTTTATACAAAAAAGAACTGAAACTCGTCTCACGTAACCGATTTGCTCAGCCTGGTAACGTTGAGGTACCCCGAAGTTCTCACAACGATTTGTTTAATTACCTGACGAAGCCATAGTTTAACGGCCCAAACAATACCCTCAGCGTAAACGAAAAAAAAACTGGTGAAATTTAAATGGACCAATGGCAATACGTTTACGACAACTTCATGCGAGGCCTGGTTTAAGTTATCCGTCCCGATAACGGAAACCAGACTTTTGATGGAAACGCAACAGTGGGTCTTCATCCAAAGTCGGGTCCAATCCTCTTCTCGTGAACGACCGCGTTTTGTTAAACAAAATCACGTCTTAATACCTTAAGCGTTAGGGTTTCCGATGAAAGTGTTTATGAAAAACAGGTTGAATATAATGTTGTCATCACACCTCGATGATTGGATTGAACTTAGCATTATTTCAGGGTTTTTTACTTGTGATGAAAGTGATCATACCTTTCCAGAGGATTTAAAGCTGACGGTTTGCAAGAAAGCGCGCCTCGGCAAAATCATACTTCCATTTTCATAAACGCGCAGACCAAATGGGATGTCGGGATCAGTGACAGCGACAGAGAAGTTTTGATTATATCCAACATGAAGAAAGCCACTTTTGTCACCGTATAGTCGGTCGGCATGGAAATGCACAGGAGCCTGTAGACTGATCAGTGGCATAGCCGCAAGCTGAGCTGATCCTTGGATGTAAACTTCGTTGAAGCTGTGAACATTGGTGCCAGCCGCAGGATGTATCCAAGTTCTTGCTCCGTCAAAACTCTTATGTTTGTATCTGCGATCAAGAGGGTAATCAGCATACCCAACTCCATCAAAACTGTGTAAGCAATCTATTGTTCACTCAAGGTGCGTTTTTTAGAAGACCTTAGAATACTAAAGGGGGAAATTAATTTTTTCAGAGATATTTTTAACTGGTCCAGTTGCCAAATGCCTTTCCTAGACTGAATGATTAAATTTAATAATATTGGCTGGCGTAGATTGAATGAATAGTGAACTGTTTAAGACGATCATCAATTAATTATTGAATTATCTGCCTTTGGCCCAGTCTTACCTGTCCCAGACTTCTTTTCCTTCAATGTATATTTCCAACTCGGACAGACCAGATACGCTGCCACTATGAGCCTGATTCAGTTCCACAAACACCTTCGTAGCGTTTCGCCCCACAGGCATATCCACATACGAGCCCTGGATGCAGCCATTGGACATTTGAACGTAGTTGCTGGTAACAGGGACATTACGGACGCCATCATACGTGGTGACCTGTGCAACAACAGTTCAAGCGTTTATAGTTACAATAAAACCGGCTTGAAAACTTTGGAAAGGGGCATAGTCAAGGAACGTTCCGAAGATTCACAGATGCTTCATTCAAGTTACCATTTCAAGTCGTGTATTTCGTTTCAAAACAGCTCTTTCTCTAAATTCCCGCTCACTGCACTATGAATATTCTGCCCTACTACGGTCAATAATGACTTAGCTTTAATTGTCTACACAGTTAATTACAACAACATGGGTCAATCTTGTCTAGCACGGTATCGCAGCAAAAGGCAGCATTAGGAACTTGTTAGGGAGGGCAATTAAGGACAGCCAAAACTAAAAAAAAAAACCACGCTGGGATGCAAGGATGTCTTTTCAATTGCAAGTTGAAAATAAGGGTACCGTTGGTCAAAATGTTACCCCATTGCCATGTTATCACAATGCGACAAACTGTGCCATACACATAAGTATATTATTTAGAGTCTATCATCTTGCAGTTTCATAAAGCGACCCATTTTAGTTTATCTCACCCTTCCAAATGGGTCCCTGCTAGAATTCATCCCAAAAGAGAAGTAGATGGCTCATTTAAACTGCTGCTAGTGAAGTCACCATGTGTTAACCCCCGCTGGCGGAATGGTGGAAGTGCGGGTTAAATCTTGTTTCGAAAGGAATCTCTTTGTTAATAAAATCACGCCTAAGGAGTACTAGTTAGCATACCAACGACGTTATTTACGTAACAAATAAGATGGGGTTAAAAAAATGCCACCCTTAACCACTCTTTTACCAACAACAGCAGATTGGAATATCAATCCTCAAAGTTAAATATACTTACGCGGAATTGAGGTAGGGATCCACTGCAGTATGGGTAGAGTCTTATGTGGTTTACAAACAAGGACGTTTTTAAATCAAACGTGAGCTTGGTGTACTGACAATGTGACAAATAGGAATGGCATCTGCTGGTGGACAGACCAAGGTCAAATAAATGGGCGATAGCCCAGTCTTGACAACTTTCACAACGATAATTATTGCAAACATAGAGGGAACAGCCTGAAGTGACTGTCACGCCGTTTGGAGCTGTATATGATTGGGATCGGCTCGGACTGCTTCCAGATAGGTCTAATAATCGACCACCATTCGGAATCTCGTTATCCAGTGATTTTTGTCCATTGTTGTCAACTCGGAGCGTCGAAAATCCACTTCCGGTATTCTTGAGATAAACAGTTCCAGCAGCGCCTGCTTCTGCACCGGAAGTAGCATTGCCACCACTGGTATCAAACTTTCCTCTGTAAGGATGGTGTGTGTCATTGTTACTATAGTAAACAGCTATGCGACCTCCCGATCCCCCACCTGAGCCTGCAGCTCCACTTCCCCCATGTGATTGTATTACGCCAGTGTGTCCGCCGGAAAAGACCTGGGTGTGAATCAAGATGCTGCCACCACTTCCACCACCACTGATAGTGTTGACGTCATGACTATTGCACAAAATACCACCATCAACCTGGGAAAAATCAGTTAGTTGGTAAAACGGAATGAAGGTTATTTTGTGTGTAAGAAAGAAAATGTTTGTCATCATGCCTTTTTGCTCAGTTGCGAGCTATGAAAAGAGAAAGCAAATAAAAGTTGCACGCATTTCTCATATTAATATTCATGAGGTTCAAAAGTTTATCACCTTGTTGTCATCATCATTATTATCATTTTTCATATATATCACTATCAGCGTTACTTTTGTTGTCTGAATTGTAAGTATTTTAGCAGTGTACCTCCAACATCAAGTTGTTTAATTGTACCTGTAGAGTAACTGCAACGTCGATCTTTAACACTCCACCACCAGTTCCTCCACTTCCATCGCCACCACTTCCAAAATCTCTCGGATAATACATGTTACCGTAGGGAAGTCCCTTTTTCATTCTGCAGGTACGATATCCACCACAGTCGCCTCTGCCACCCGTTCCGCCATGCCCGGCACCGCCACGCCGCCAGTTGTTGGTATGTAAACCACCTGGTCCTTTTGTTGCGAGGTAACCGCCATCGCTACCATCAATTACCCCGCCATCATCAACGGTAAGGTTGACAGCGGTAATATTCATATTGAATGTGTTGATGGCGGCACCACCTTCGACAGTAAGGATCTTAGCTTGAAGACTAAAAGCTTCGTTATGGGCGTTGGGACCGTAGCTTCGTATCTGTGACCTCGCCATGATTCTTACGGTCTCGTTAAAAATGTAATAGCGCCTTATTCTTTCTCCTGTGGAGCCTGTTAGATAGCAGTGAAGAGCACCGCCATTCAATATGGTGAGGTTTCGAATGTGATCAAGTGTTCCCTCCACGTGTACCACGATCTTGTTCATTTCGGATATAGGCGCTAGACCGAGGTAACCACCATTGTAGATATAAGCACTAAATGGGATGTCAAGAAAGAGGCGATGTAAATTCATGACTTGGTTCATGCCAAGATGAATCATCCCTGTTCGGTCTCCGATCATGTATTGGAAAAACAGCGACGCTGGACTATTTACTGGATCAGCTAGAATCGCTAGATGAGCCCCTCCATATATTTGCAATTCCTCGAAGTGATAATCATGTGTGCCGTTTGCAAATTGATGGCCACCTGACTCAGGCAAGATCCAAGCTCGACAGCCGTCTTGTGAAAGATCAGAATAATCGGATATTCGTGTTTTCAGAGGATGCTGGCCACCATTGTCTATAAGTAACGTTCTGTGAGTATGGACCAAATGGTAAAGGAACGCCGTTCCAGGACCGCCTGCTTCAGTATTTGATGCCCCACCCTTGGCACCTCCTCGGGACTGGAAGCTCCCAGTATAGGTGGTGTTTTCAGTGAAGTAAACAGCAATTCTTCCACCAGCACCTCCTCCAGAATTGCTACCACCGGCACCTCCGTTGACAGTTATACTTCCAGTTCCTTTAAAAAACAAGGGTGGGTAAAACTTAAACTATGTATTTAATAACACAAGATCCTAAGGATATGGTCAAAAAACGCGGAAGAAGCAAACTGCGGAACGTTTCCACCAATTTCACCTGTTCTTACAGTTGAATAACACATGAAAAGAGCAAGGGACGGAGGAGCTTTACACTAATAATGTACAATAAAAACGTAAGATGCTTTCGTAGAATGTAATTAAGCACGAACCATCCGTACGTTGTCATAATAACATGAAAAACAGACATAAACATGGGTGTTGGAATTTAAGAAAAAGCGTTTAATGAAACAAGTTTCAACTACTGTATCATCCGCTTATTTAGAAACTACTTCTCAATATTACGGTGGGATTAAAGTGGTTTGCAGTGGCACTTCTAGTAATAAGTAAGAACACGAGTCTTTCCTATGTTATTTACCTTTCATCCTATAGCAATGCATCCAAATACTCCCTCCACTACCCCCTCCGCTTCCAGAGTCCCCACCAGGGGAACCGTCAGCTGATACCTCGCCATCTATTTGAATGACATTAGTTACATTGAACCAGATCACGCCACCTCCTCTTCCTGAATTCTGTCCCCCTCCTGAACTTCCGAATAGTAGAGGCTCGTAGATATGTCCGTATGCAGCTCCGATCACTGGGGCGTGAGCTCCTCGACCGCCTCTTCCACCATAACCGGCTCCGGAAGAACCATAAATGTTAGAGGAGCCGACGCCAGGGTTAATAACGCCATGCAGTCCTGATCCTTGTGGATGACTCCTATTATAGGAAATACGATTGAACGGCCGATATAAAACCTGGTTATTGTGATCTATAAATAACTAAGATAGTACGCACACTGTAATTGGCCCAGAGGCTTTTTTGCATAGGAGTATGTAAACATGGTTGTGACGCGCTAATCACACAGGCACAGATAGAACGTCTGAAGGTCATCCCCGGGACAAACGTCAGTCTTCACGTGCGACGAACTAAATTCGTTCGGGAGAAATTTATTTATGGCCGGCTAAAATTGCTTCTTGGTCTGATTCAGTTGATTGGTTCGACGTCTCCTAAGTTCGACGTCTTACCTAGCAGGAAAATGTTAACTTAATTTAGATTAACCCAAATTAGAGTCTCGGTCAAACTTCGAAAAGATTGACGTCTGGCCTAGGTCTAAGCAATACGTTCCACAACGTCGCTTTGAAACATTCACTTGTAACTGAATTAACATTTTCCTAAGAGTAAAAACGATGGACGTCATGAGTGAATAAAAAGACAAACAAACCTGTTGTATCCTTGACCATCAGCCGTTATTAGCCCTCCATCGTCGATAGTAATATTCTCTCCAAGAACAGTCATCCTTGTCCCATGGAAAAGTCCTCCTCCCTCGATAAAGAACGCTCTAGCAATTATTGTGATTCCAGGATGAATGATGGGGGATGTAAAGGCACGAATGACGCCTTTGTCCTGCACTCGAACGGTGTCGAACTGAAACGAGCTGTTAACCTGATTTGCAGTCCTTCCTCCGTGGTACATCCAAAATTCCCCGCCATGATGGAGTGTCATGTTTTCAATATGATCGACTGCGCCGGAAATGTAGAGCGTGACGCCGTGCACTTCTGTGTACGGGGCCATACCTAAATAGCCACCTGCGTATACGTGGACGCTGAATGGAATGTCTATTTCCGGTCGATGAAGATCCATGACTTGTTTGTCAGACACATGGAGGGTTCCAGTGCGATCTCCGATCATGTGACGGAAGAATAACGAAGCATTCCGACCAACAGGTTCCGTGAGCAGCGCCAGATGACCACCTCCGTAGATTTGAAGTTCTTCAAAGTGAAAATCGCGTCCCTTTCCTGCGAAGTCGTGATTTGCAGACTGTGGTAAGATCCATGCGCGACATCCATCCTCGGATAAATCACTGTAGTCAGCAATCGCTGAAACCAGCGGTTTCTGGCCTCCGTTGTGGATAAGTAATGTGCGATGAGTGTGGATCATGTGATATAGAAAAACGGTACCAGGCCCTCCTGCCTCAGCCTTGCACAAATCCTCCCTACCAAGTTGGCATCCAAGAGCTGCCCCACCTCGTGCCTCATACACAAAGTAAGTCGATGTTTCGTTCACCTCAAAATAAATAGCAATCCTTCCCCCAGCTCCACCTCCGCCTGGGGATCCACTATTGGTTGAGCCAGCTCCCCCATTGGCAGCAATCCTTCCATAACCTTTAATTGTTTTGCAGTACATCCATATGCTACCGCCGCTCCCGCCACCACTTCCGGTTAATGATGTCGCATCTTCTCCATTTGCTGATACCAAACCGTCCACGTCAATTAATCCAGTGACGTTCATCCATAACATGCCCCCACCATTGCCCCCTCGGGAGCTACTGGATCCTTTCCCACCAGCGCTGCCAAAGATATATGGCTCATACATATCTCCGTAGGCAAATCCAGTTTTAGGAGTTCCTCCCGTCAAGCTTCCTCGACCCCCGCTCCCCCCATGCCCGGCACCTGATGCTCCGTTACTGTCTATGCCATGGCCGGGATTAATTGGTCCGTGAAGACCGTTTCCTTGGTAACCGTGTGACGTATTATAACCCAGGCCATCCGCAACCAAAGAGCCACCATCGTCTATTGTGATGTTCTCTGTGACAAATATGAGGCGTGAACCTCGAACAAGTCCTCCTCCTTCGATAAAGACCGCTCGAGTTGTGAATACGAGGTCGGGGTCATTTATGGGGGACGTGACACAATGGATTGTACCAGTGTCTTGAACTCGAATGGTATCAAACCTGTAGTGATTTTCAGCCATTCGGTTATCAGTGCGCCCGCCGTGGTTAAGCCACAGATCTCCACCGTGGTGTATTGTCAAATTCTGAATGTAGGCCAATACTCCTCTTACTATAACCTCAACACCGTGGATCTGTGTGAAAGGAGCGAGACCAACAAAGCCACCGCTGTAAATTTGAGCACTAAAGGGAAGATCGATCTCAGGCCGTTTTAAGTCCATAACTTGGTTATCTGCAACATGGATCATCCCACTTCTATCACCAATCATGTATTTAAAGAAGAGGGAAACGTTTCTGCTATCATTGCTTCCGCGAGGCCAGATCCCTAGGTGAGCCTTATTATAAATTTGTAGTTCTTCGAAATGAAACTTGTGTTTTTGGTCGGCAAAATGATGGATTCCTGACTCGGGCATCACCCATGCCTTACCACCTTAAGAAAGAAAAAAGAAGATTTTGAAAGTTAAACTTTTTACCAAAACAAGAAACAAGTCAACAGTATGTAAACAAAATTAAATTTTGACATTGGACAATTATTTGATGAGCGCAGGTTGGATATGAGATAGTAGATAGCCAATGAGGCGCCTGGCGTTGGGACGAAAATAATCATCTCATGTCCAGTCAGTGTGGGTGGATTAATTATTTTGCAAAACCAAAGGAAAAATATTCACAAGATATTTTGATTTTGGTTTGTAAGAATAACCACGAAACGATTGACGGTGGTACCCGCATTGTATCAAGGCTCGTTTCACATGGTTCGTAAGCAATTAAAAACTCAGGAATTGCATTATATAATGATACAATTTAAAAACATACCACGACATATATAAATCAGCATAAATGATATATACCTTCCTCATCCAATTTTGCATAGTTGATGTGTTTATTCAGTGGTTTGCCGCCATCATTATCGATAAGTAAAGTGCGGTGTGTGTGAACTAAGTGGTACAGGAATACTGTGCCTGGTCCTCCATTCTCCACATTCTCTAAACCCGCCTTAGCTTTTCCGCCGTGAGCTTGGTAACTAAATTTGAGCAAAATAACAAACATAAAGTCAAAGAATATACAGATTCTTTCGAGAACATTTAGAAAAATGCAATTACCTTTTTCTTGTTTCACTGTCTTGTTACTCAACAAAAGTGTAAGTGAGATGAGCTTTGCACGGAACAGGTTGGCCTTTTAACCTCGTTTTTAAAACACAAATAATTGAAAGATCACGTGTCCATTTATAAATGCTCCTAAACATAAAACATTTTCAAGTAGCAACTTCAAGTATTTATGTTTAATATTGGGCCAATTTAAAACTAGTTTCTTTTCCCTGAAGATTAATTTTGGGCGTTACTGTAAGCGTAAACGTTTTCTTCTTTAAGTAAATGCGTTTTTACCTGAAATATGAGAAAGTATCATTTTTTGTGAAGTAGACAGCAATTCTTCCACCGGAACCCCCTCCCCCATGGTAATGAGGGTAAACAGTGTCCTCTGGAGAAGAGCCACCATTTGCAGTAATTTTACCGAAGCCTTTGATGATGTAGCAATGAACCCAAACGCTACCGCCGCTTCCCCCTCCCCCTTGGCGAAGAGAGTCCGTACCATCTGCTGACAAGGTTCCATCAACTTCCAGTAGGTGAGAGACATTCAAGAAAATTTTGCCGCCCCCAGTACCTGAAGGATAAATCCAAAATGTAAAGAATAGCATCTTGTTCAAAACTTCAATAAAAGACTGCTTTGTTGTAAGTGTCAAGCTTTTGGGCACGAAGAACAGATTACAAACACTGCTTGTTAACTATTTACACGGGCAAACCGGTCAGTCCGTAGTTTGGGCAAATGGTAAACAAAAGGATTGCTAAATTTCGTTCCAGAATCGCGTTTACCATTTGTACAAAACAGTTCCTTTTCCAAAAAAAAAACAACAACCGCGAAAGGCCTGAAACTGGTATCAAAGATGGCTTTGGAGAAATGGAACACGAATTTCCGCCTGGTTTATTCCGTTCGGAAAAACAGGAGTACCTTTTCAGAAGTTCCGTTGCTCCCGGAATTTTCTCGCTGGAAAGACCTAGCGGATTGTCAGGAAACGTTTTGTAAATGGTAAACAACCACTATTATAACGCCCCCTGTTGGAAATGCACTGAAGCCGACTTAGGCAGAGCCAAAGTTGGTAGAGTCGAAGGGTGCTGCATTTTGCTGGATAATAAACAGTACCCTCTTACCAACCTCTTTTAAGACCCTGAGTATTGGTCCTTCCCCTGGGGATCATGAGCGCGACATCCCGCTCTGCAGACTAGCTCTCTATCAACTGACCTAACTTAAACTTCTTAAATCATTAAAAATGTACGAAAAACAAACAGCAAAAACAACCAATAAATCACTCCGCTTGCTGAAAATTTAAAAAGTTCATTTGGGAAGCTATATCAAACACTGTTTTATGCCACATCCAGACACTTTGAAGAAGGTCGACTGCTCAATACGCTTAAAAGTTTCTATATACTGGATGGCCAGAAAAACATTTGTCTGAAACATTAGTTTTAATCTGACAGTGCCCATTTTGTGCTTTAAAATATATTCTGTGTACTTTTTCTCTTGAAACAGGAAATAAGAATGAAACTGATAAAATTTCGATGTCAAGAGCGAATCAATGCTTACCTGCTTTCCCGGATGAACCGCCGCCACTGCTTCCAAACTCCACAGGCTCATACATGTTTCCATAGGGTACTCCAACTTTAGGTGTATTCTTTCCGCGCCCTCCCGTCCCTCCGTGTCCTCCACCAGAAGCTGCGACCCCATTTCCGGGCCCAAGCCCGCGGTTGATCTTCCCATGCACACCTTGTCCCGTCCCGTCAGATTGCTTGTACCCGTGCCCGCTTAAAGTCAGGATGCCTTCTGTGTTAATGCTAATATTCTCAGCAAGGATCCTTAGATCACTGCCCTCGACTTTTCCTCCTCCTTCAATGTGTAATACTCGCACGGTTAAATTCATTCCACTGTGTGAGACAGGAGACGAGATCATTTTAATGACTCCCTCGAACTGCACGAGGATAAATTCAAATTTGAAATCATTTATCACCGCTTCGTTTCCAGTACGCGAATCTTCGTTTAAAGACAAAAGACCACCATGGTGTAGCGTTAAATTTTTGATGTACGATACTACGCCATCCACGTGGATTTCAACTCCATGAATTTCAGTCAAAGGCGCGAGACCGAGGAATCCTCCGCGGTACACTCGAACATTAAACGGTAAATCAATACTTGGTCGAATCAAATCCAGCGTTTGGTTATAGCCAACATGAATAGTACCTGAGCGATCGCCGATCATATTTCGAAAGAAAATTGAAGCAGACCGATTATGTGGCTCCGTTAATATAGCTAACTGTGCTCCACCATAAATCTGCAGTTCTTCGAAATGATAATTTTGATCACCAGAAAAGTTGTGCTCTCCAGAACTTGGTAGAAGCCATGTTTTTCCAGATATCAGTTCCGGTTTGGAATAGTCACTAATAATACGGTGAGCTACTGGAATCACTTTCCTGCCGGCATTACTTACAAGTAGTGTGCGGTGTTTATGGATAAGGTGGTATAGAAAGACGGTACCGGCGCCTCCAGGGAGCGCATCTCCTTTAGCATCTCCCCCAAGGGATTGAAACACCCCGCTGTAGGTTCTGTTACTTTTGAAGTAAACAGCTATTCGTCCGCCTGCTCCTCCTCCGCCATGAAATATATTATGACTGAAACGCAGTAAATTATAGCAACTGATTAGTATTATTATGGGGTTCATTAGAATAACGGTACTTGACTCTAAAAGTTGTTTTCCTGTATCAGAAACGTATAATAAACGAAAAATTCCTCCTTGCCAAAAGTCGTTCGAAACGTAAAAATATCTTATACTCTGTAACTTAAATGTTTTAAAAAGGTTTCTCTACCGTGATTCTGTATTTCCATCTCCTCCGTTTGCCTGGACCGTTCCGTAGCCCTTTATTAAATTTGCGTCGATCCAAATACTACCCCCACTCCCTCCTCCAGAACGATCCTGCTGACCACTTGCACCATTGCAGCTGATTGTTCCATCAATCTGCAAAGTCCCATTCACAGACATTCGTATTATACCACCGCCAAGTCCTCCCGATCCACCTCCTCTGCATCCAAAATGCTCAGGTTCATACACGTGACCGTAGGCTATTCCAACACGTGATTGGCCTCTGCCACGCCCTCCATTTCCAGCATGCCCTGCACCAGAGGAGCCGTCTGAGCTTACTATACCTGCACCAGCGGTACAGCTGCAAGCAAAAAAAGTTTGGAGTAACATTCTTTAAAAAAATCGCTGGAATCAAAATCAGAACACTTTGACAAGTGGAGAGCTGGCGCTAATATAAGCTTAAATCTTGTGTCATGTACAGGCAGGAGCCTGGGAGCTAGGATATTGCTTTACTTCAAAATTTCTTCTCTGACAGTTATGCATGCGAAAAAAGATAACCCTCTTTTTTCCAGTTGAGTTCCACTTTATCGTCTTAAGTAACAGATATGCAAATCGCTATGGCATATCGCATAGGGGAATGAAATTTGCACTCTTGCGAATACAGGCAGCTGGAACGAAGCACAAGAAAACAATGGTGAATCGCGTAAGTCACGTTTTACGTTTTCTTTTGTTATTTCCTATGTTGAGCAACGACAAGTGGTACATTTGTTAAAACTACGCGTAGAGAACCGAAAACGAAAACAAAATTAGAAAATTACACACAGCCAAACATAAAAAAGTGTACAATCTATCGGTGTAACAAAGCTGACCTCGCATCGACCAGATCTCCCGTAATGTAGCCCAAATCGTCCACAGTGAAGTTTCCGGCCAAAACGCGCATGCGCACCATATGCAGAGCTCCACCTCCTTGAACTGTGATGTCACCGACGTTCAGTGTCAGCGAGTTGCTTCCTACTTCAGAAGTTGACGTCACTTCTCCTCCGTCAGCCACAGTAAGCGAATAGAATCTGTAAGTTCCTTCACTGTTTGCGAGCTCTGTAGAGCCTGTGAGACCTAGATATAGGTGACAGCTCTTTGCGACCGTCATGTCGTCTACACCGAGGTAGCCCCTGGTGGATAAAAGTAAGAAACGTTATTGGTATCAATAAATTGATTTTGTGACAAAACGAAGGACTATTATACCCGTGGAGAGTGTTACTCTTACGTTTAAGCTTTGAGGGTATGTTGTAGGTGACATGGAATAGGATATGGCTCAGTCCTGAAATTCGATATTGTTTTTTTTTTTGTCCTTTAATAAGGTTCCTACCATTACAGGACTCGGTCCTTTTTGCCGGGGAGAGGATGTTAATTTTTTTAATTCATATTTTGTTCAAACAAAATATAAAATTGTGTAATGCTAAGCGGCGAAGGCAACGCCGGAGAACGGTGACAAACAACAATTGGTCTAATTAGCAAAAAAGGAGCTTTGCACGTGCAGCACACTTTTTTGCACATTTCTTTGCCGTTGTTTTGCACGACTGCAACGTGAAACTTCCAGAAACTTCTTAGTTACACGTTTTATGGACTGAAATGTCGTACGTTTACTCGTTCCCTTTTTTTTCACTGCCACTCACTTTCACCTTGCATTGGTGGTCGCTAGCATTTCTCATTTTGTCACCACCGCTACAAAATTGTCTTGTTGTTCTTCCAACAAAAAATGTCTCCTTTGTTTTTCATCTCTCGCTCTAGATCTCTGTCGCCCTTTATCTTGTTGAGCTTCGCTGGCCTGCCGCCTACTTTCTCTTTTTCTCTGTCTTTCTCTCGCTCTATAATTCCAAATTTGTGGACATGACAATTTAACTAAGCTTAATACTTTAGAAAATACAGAAACAATTTCCGCTTTCCGTTTTCGTCTTTGTTGACACTTTAGTTGTCTCTGCTTCACAAGACGCGGGTGGGTATGCGATTTCCGTCAAAATAACCCCTAGTTACATTTGGGTTGCCATAGCTGTTGAATGAGTTACTTTACATTGGTATGTCTGTGGTGCGAACGGACGGTCGGGCGGTCGGTCGGTGTACGGTCACGTGATTACCAAATTTTCTCAGATGGGTAGTTTACCACATTTTCTTACCCATGGTATTCCGCTGCGTGCGCCTTCGCGCGCGAGAGCTCCGCTATAAGGCCTCTTTAATATGTTCGTGTTCACGTTCTTTTAATTTCACACTATTTACCTCCAATTCAGTCCACAGATATAAAGTATAAAAGATATAAATAAAACAGAGCTAACACTATATTGAATGTGTGTGGTGGCCAAAGAAGCAACTGCTTTCGATTTGGCCACCAACTAAAGATCAACACAAGTTGCGACAATCGACGAAGTAATCAGTTGGCTATAGACAAATTTTAGTGTGATAATATCGTATCGATCGATATAGCGGTTGATACTACGGTGATATCTAGCCCGGCATAGTGACCGTAACTTGCTGCTGAGTATTTCTAACTTATCATAGTCGATACAAACCCGATCGATCGAAATGCAACTTAAAGTCGACTTTTCATATCTAACACGTATTGAAAACTACCTTTAAGTCTAATTAGGGAGTCAATTTATCTGATAACGTTAATACACAACAATACTATATAACTGTGATACTTTCTTTGACAGCCCTGGCTGTTGTTAGTTACCTAGGGCTCACATGACATCAGGTTTTAATTTTTGACGTCTTAGTTGTGGTTGATGCCTATAGTTGTGCTATATGTGAAACAAATTAGTTAATAACTGGCCTTTCAGGAAACTAAAATTTATATTTTCGTAGAAATCGTATGTTAATTGAGTCGCGAAATAACAAGATTAACTATTTCGCTCGGTAACAGAAGCTACGTTTACAATGCAATATTCAGAGGGCTACAAAAAAATTGTGTTTTTACAATTTTTATGGTTATTTATCCAACAAGGTCGCCATTTTAGTGTCAGGAGGGTGCATGGTCTCATATTTTCTTTATGTAGAGGTACCATGCATATCTTCAGCTTCAAAATTATAGTCTATTAGTGTATCATCTGTCCGTCATCATGTCCGACTGCGTTTGAGATTTTGTCGGACATTGACATTTTTCAGTTGGACATAGTTCTAATAGTTTGATAGCCGACTGGTATTGGCAGCGCTGCATTCACATGACAGACTTACCTTGTAGTTATTTGGATTCCGTAACATGAAAATGTGGGCGGCAGATGAAAGTGACCATCCTTGTGAACAAACACATTTACAGCAAACAACTCATGATCTGCCATCTGACTTATCACAATCTGATTTGGTCCCACGTGAATAACACCCGTTCCGTCTCCTACAAAGCTGTAAACTTTTAGTCCATGAGGTCTGTAGAGTAAAAAGGAGAAAGGAAAGGAAAATAAGGAAAAGCCTGTGCTCTAAAAAAAATTTTAGGGATCCCAAGAGCTCTGAGCCTAAGAAATAAAGGCAACTGCGCTTTTCCGAACGAAGAAACTGTGGGCAGAAACTGATATTTTGTACTAAGGCAAAGGGGCAAAAGAGTAAACATTTAATTGAGACAAACCTTGTTATGTTAGGATGCAAAGCCAAATGAGCGTTCCTCAGAACATGCACTTCTTCCACTTCATACTCCTGACCGATAGGCTGCAGCCACGCCCTTCCACTGTCAGTTTCAGGCGAAGAAAAATCTGCGATTTCCATGGATCGTGGACTCAGATTATTATTATCAAAGATAAGGGTCCTGTTGTTCACACCATGTTGGGTGTCCTGTATGCATTTTAAATATACAAAATATATTAAAGTGTTTAGTAAGGTCAAGGTGAACATTGAAACGCAAAGAAATCATCGTCCTCCAGGCTTTTAATAGCCGCTTAGGCCCGTTTCAAACGTCGTGTTACTGCCGTGCCGAACTCAATTGATCGAATTAACTTCGACTTTAGCACGGCAGTAGCACGACGTTTGAAACCACGTCGTGCTACTGCCGTGTAGCACGGCAAGCTTTGCCGTGCTGCACGGCAGTAGTTCGACTTGGTTTCAAACGTCGCGCTACTGGCGTGCCGAACTCAATTCATAAAATTATAAATACATTAGAATACATTTAAAAGTTTGGTAAACCGTTTCTTTATTTTTGTGTTTTGTTTTCGGCAACAGCCGTTCTATTCGAATGAATTAAATTCGACGTCTGAAACCAAGTAGTACTAGTGTCGTGCTACAGTCGAGGTACAGTCGAGCCAGGTTAGCACGGCAGTAGCACGACGTTTGAAACAGGCCTTAATATAGCACGGAAAACTGAAAACTGACTCTTACATCATAATTGACCAAAAGAAAAAGGCAGAATCAAAAGCAAGCAAAATTTATCTTGCTTACTTTTAGACGCTGCTTTTTAATATTACGATCGATTCCAAGTGTAATCTCAGTGGGCGTGTCACGGCTGGTAAGTTGATTGGGTTAATCCTTATTCGCTATTGAACTTGAGGGATTACTTGTGAGTGATAAATTCTTAGCTTCGTGTAAAACAAACATGTCTACCACGAATTATATCAAACGTTATTAACCGCAAAAACGAACTTTGAAAAACTGGTTCGTTTTCAAAACCCATTATTGCAATCCGTTTTAATTTTCTTCACGTTTGTCTATATGTACCTTCTTTTGTATTGGTGTGTTATCTATGGTTTCGTGTCATCTTTTGAGCGGTAATTTTTATGGTTCACTTTGTTTGGTGGCAGCTCCCACTGTTTGACGTTTGTATAATTTCGTGATACAGCCCCTTTAATTTAAATAGGGAGCTTATTGAAGCAACAACGTTTTTGGGCGGCGAACGTCAAACGGAACTGGGATTTTTTTTTCATTTTTGGACGGTGGTTTTGCCAAAATTTTCAGTCAAATCGTCTCTACAAGAGCAAAGAAGCTAAGCAATACAAATTTTATATCGTCTAGGCATATTAAGAGAGAAAATGCCCCACTTCCAGTTGACGTCCTTCGCTCAAAAACGCTTTTGCTTAAGCTCCCTTAGAAGTCGTCTTACCTTAAGATAAACCGTACCAGGCCCTCCGTTTCCACCTTGCGTAGACCTGCCACCAAATGCGTTCAGCCCACCGTACCACCACTCCCTGTCTTGCCAATAAATAGCCATTCTACCCCCTCCACCACCCCCACCGGCGGCATTACCATTTCCGCCATTAACTGATATGAGTCCAGAACCTTCCAGAACGCGCGTGTGGATAAGAATACTTCCTCCACTACCTCCTCCTGAGTTTGACGCTGCTCCTGAGCTGCCACTGGCAGTAATGGATCCTATGCAAAATTGAATTGCTGGGTTATTTATCAAGAAGTAAACGCTTCTTTAAGGTAGCCTGCTTCAAGCAACACAAAAATCACTACAAGAGGTGAGTAGCTATGACCATAGTGGAATCTCCTCTAAGCGGCCACCTAGAATGCCTCCAATCAGTACTTGCAAAGGATCTGAAACATCTGGAGTTCACTACAAGTACCTCTAGCCTACCGAGTACGCACTTAGTAATGAAACAACAAACTATATCATGTCTTTTTAGGGTTGGGCACTCAGTAAAAGCAAATGCACTAGGTGCTCCCCCCTCACCAACTGTTTTTTCAATATCGACCATCAAACGGTCAACAAAGAATTACAAGCAGAACTACAGTGTTAACGTACCTTCCACAACCAAAGTATCAGCGATCTGTAATGATAGAAGACCACCACCAGACCCAGCACTGCTCCCCAGTCCACCGCCACTTCCGAAGACTTGAGGATTGGTGTAATCCCCATAGGGTGCACTTGTTGTCACGGTAACCATTCCGCTTCCGCCGGCGCCACCGTATCCCGCTCCTGAACCGTCTGAAGATCCTGTTCCGGCGCCGGGACCTTTCCCTTAAAGTCAGGTAAGGATAATTATGTTAACCGTTCGTTAGAATATTATTATAAGTGACTTTCAACCTAACAACTGACTTAGAGACTAACAAAGTCTAATTGTGGCTGATAAATCTTAAATCAGGTTAATGCTGGTCAGCTGACCTAATCGGTAGCTAAATAAGTCAGAGAATAGATGAATGACTCAAAAAATAAATAAATAAAATAAATAAATAAATAACGATTTGCAGGTAGCAGACCCACATAGTGTTTCTAAGTCTACCTGATTCCTGGTTGAAGGGGAATTTGGAAATGTTGGTTTTTGAGGAGGGGAAAACCGGAGTACCCGGAGAAAAACCTCTCGCAGCAAAGGAGAGAACCAACAACAAACTCAACCCACATATGGTGTCTAGGCCGGGATTTGAACCCAGGCCACATTGGTGGGAGGCGAGTGCTCTCACCACTGCGCCACCCTTGCTCCCCATAGCAACTACAGTCGAACCTCCTGCAAGCGACCACTCAAAATGCAAAGATTAAGTGGTCGCTTGTGAGAATCGACACACAGGGAGTTTCTTTGAGGAGGGGTCCGGACGAATTTTCATTTTGGAATAAAATTCTTTGAATGGAATATATTATTTACGATATGTGTAGGTCCTTGATGTCACTAAAAGGTCTTCGCATACTCTGAGTAGTGTTGTACATGCAACAAACAGAGTGATCAAGACGCCTCAAGTGGTCGCTTGGAGAAGGAAACCAAACAACAGAAGATCTAAAACCGTCATCTAAAACAGTGGTTTGGGTCGCTTACGAGAGGTGATCGTTAAGTAGTAGTTTTTTGACAAGGATAATTTTAGTGTTTTGAATCTGTGGTCCCATAAAGGAGGTGGTCGCTGACGAGAAATGGTCGCAGATGGAGGTTCGACAGTGTAACACTCTCTGTCTGATTGACTGATTGTTTAATAAGGTGGCTGATCGTAACTGGTTAACTTAACAAATGACCGGATTACTGACTCATGACACAAATGGTTGACTCAACAACCAACTGACTCACTGACCGACCGGCTGGCTATGTCAGACGCTCAAACACACTGAAACCACTGACTGAGTTCTAACTAGAACTCAGAACGGACAGAGAAAAAGAAGGAGGTACTGTGTAGTTCATTATTTGTGGACCACTGATGGCGAATTTCTAGAAGACTTACCAGCTTCGTATCCTTTTCCATCGAGAGTTAGTTTTCCCCGCTGATCAACAGTAAGTGACAGAGCTTTGATTTTTAATGATCGTGCTTCAAACGAACCATCACCCTCTATCGTCACCATGCCCTCGCGGTAAATCGGTCCATGGTCTTTTGTAATTTCCACAGTCCAGCCATCAGACTCATTTCCCGCGATGCTGTTCAAAATAAGTCGGCTTGTTTTTTGCACCGTTATTCCAACAAAGTTCAAGTTACGTGGACAAGACGTTTCAAAAGAGACCGTTGAACCATACGCTACCATGAGATGAGCTTTAAATCCCAGCACAATACCCCAGAATTTTACAAACGAACTTCGTGCTATACTGGGATAACTCAAGCTCTCAGCTCGACGAATTTCAACAGTTCCGTTTGGTAAAACAAACGTTGCACCTTCGTATACGAAAGGCGCCCACGTGACGTTGATTCGCTTGTATTCCGACGTTCCCGTCATGTTCAGTGTGTTGGATGGTGGCACATGTATGTGGCCGGTGTCATCTCCATATATGGTATCAACTCTCACTTCAGTTCCAGCTCGCGGGAAAACCAGATGACCACCGCCATAAACCTCAATTAGCGTAAAGAAGTAGACAAAATTATCCGTAGGAGGGTTGAGATATGCTACAGCTCCTAAAAGAGGAAGCAGTGTTCAACTGTAATTGCCCTTTCATCTTACAATACTTAAAGAGCTAAGAATTTTGAATGCTCAGAGCAATGTAATTAAACACAAACCTGAATTTATGAACAGATTGTAATTTCCGTCGAGGGAAGTCTGTGATACAACAGAACCACAAAATTATAATGAGAATTAGTAGTATTAGCCCTTTGCAAACCCGACGGCTGCGAATGTATTACATACTGAAGATAAAATGTAACAACAACAACAATGAGAGGGAAATATGTTACAAAAGCAATAATTATTTTCACCGTCTTGGGAACCTTTAAGGAAATATATAGAAGATCTTTTGTGAGAAAAATTTAGTTGAAAACTAATGGATTCCATATTGCGTTCGACTTTCGGTCTATTTCGGGATACCTTTCCCACAATTAAACTTAATTGCCTTCAAAGTCTTCTGCGTATAGTGGAACCCCGTTAATACGGTCACCAATGGGCCAAAAAAATTTGGCCGTAATAACGAGGTGACCGTATTAACGACGGTTTCTTTACAAGAAAATGTATCGTCGTTTTGCCAGGCAGCCAAAAAAAAGTGGCCGTAATAACGAGGTGGCCGTAAGGCGGGGTTTCAGTGTAATTCAATACGGCAAATAATGTTCCTGAAAGACGCTTTATCACCAACCAGCCGCAAGATTTTCAAGAGTTAAAGCCTCTTCTCTTAACACCTCAATGACCTTATTCGCTACCGCTGGCGGAAATCCCTCTCTACTCTGTTTTTGTTGCGTTAGATAAATCTATAAAATAGCCTTAAAATATATCACGCCGTGACCCATGCCTCATAGGAATTTGACTTTCAGGGCTTATGTGCTCCTGGTTTAGCTTAGTAAAATACTTACCAAAGGTTTAAGTCCTTTGTTGTCGATCCTTAGATTTTTGACAACAGGAGATTTGCCATCCAAGTAAATGACGCCAGGACCTCCTGCTTCAACATTTCCTCCGGATCCCGCCTGTCCACCACTGGCGTCTGCGTGGTCGGTATGGAAACCACCAGTGACGTAATTGACTGTGATTCTTCCTCCAGCTCCACCTCCCCCATTAGTGTAGCCGTTTCCCCCTTTAGCTTGGATTTTCCCACTTCCGGTAAACTGCTGGCAGGTCGCCCACAAGGAACCACCACTGCCACCCCCACTACCATAGCTCTGAATTCATGTAAAAACATGCGGTAAAAGACGGCCTCTAACTTCAAAATTAAAATACAAATAACTGAAAGGGTACACTAACAATAAACTGGAAGCAGTTCTCGAAATAATGGCATAGGGCACGATTCAGTGCATATTGAGCAAAAAACAAAATTAAGACTAATAGACACTGGAACCGACTAACTCTTAACGTTGGAATTAATCGCTACCGTCTAACGATAAAACCAGGGAAACATTATTTTCATGTAAGGCGTGACGCTACGTTTTAGGCAACTAGCCCGGATGACAAAGCAGCCACTGATATCAAGCTGCGCAACAAAGGATTCCAGTGAGACTTGCTTTAGTAGACATATTGCAATCGAAAATGTCCACCTAATAAGCCTAATATGGGGTCGTTTTAAAGAATATATGAGAGGAAAAGTTTGGGAAACACCAGCAAGGGTCCAGTCGGGTCTTAAGTCAATTGCATTATAATTTATCCGCCTGGGCCGAGTTGTTCAAAGCTGGGTTAAGATAACCCGGGGTTAGTGCGAGATTTGAATTCAGATTTGAAAGCTTCAAAAGCATTTCAGTTTTAATTCTTTTTGTCTACAAGTTGATGATTGGAAGCTCTAACAATAGCACAGAAATTGTCCGAGAAAATACTTTTGAACAAAAGAAAAAGAAACCCGGATTAAATTAAACCCCGGGTTAAGCGCTATTCGGCCTTCGAAACAACTGGGCCCTGGTATACTGTTGCGCAAACAATGAACAAGGGTTTCAAGGATTAGTTTAACTAAGTATAATTCTATAAACATAGGGTATCCTGAAATGAAATAAATAATTAAATATAATAAAAACACTAAGCTACCTGTCCGGGGAGTCCATCCATCTGAATAGTTCCATCAACGTGAAGTGATTGGTTGACTTCAAGAAAAATGCGTCCTCCACCGCGTCCCCCACCTGTACCTCCACTGCCATTACCACCGCCACTACCCCACCCTCCTGGTGAAAAAATGTCACCATAACTCTGTTTCAGGGAACGCGTGTAAGCCCCACGACCTCCTCTTCCACCATAGCTAGCCCCAGAGCCTCCACTGCTGTGCGAAGTTCCGGCTCCTGGTCCCATTCCCCCGAGCGCTCCTCCTCCATTCACCGTCACTCTCCCCAGTGATCCCACCCGTAAGTTTTCAGTAAAGAGATAGAGCGAACCAAGTCTAAATAAACCATCGACCTGAACGTTTGTCACATAGAAAGTGGAATTGATCGCTCCGTCAACGATCGTTGAGGGATGGCCCAAATAGTTGATGCTTAGTGTTCCTGAGGTTTCTATGGTAACTGATTCACCAGTCATAGGAGCACTGGGGCCCACTGCTGATCCAGTCTGCATTAAGCCACTGACCCTCGTCTGATTAATGTTAAGCTGCTCAAAAGTCTCAAAGTAGAACTTTCCATTGCTGCCGTTTACATGAAGGCTATCCCACCGAGAACCTAGAGACAAATTCCCGATGCGCAGAGTTCCTGATATAACAACAGATTGGCAACGAATTGGGGTAAGATCTGCTGAATCGATTAGCACAACCCCACTGAATCCAACATCGCATTGAGGTATTCTCTCTTGTGACAAGCCTGCCATTTCAACCGCATTCAAAAACTTTACATTTCCGTCCACGTAAAACTTGTCTAGGTTATAAACACCGACAGGGTTAAAATAGAAAGTACCCCCGGGCTCCACAGTAAGATCTTTCCAACCTGGTTCAATTCGTAGTTTTCCAGGCAGCCATGTTCCCCTAACTACAACAATATCGGCGTGAACAAGCGAGGTTCCATTTAAAGAATGTTTCCCGTGAGAACCGTATTCTTGCGAATGGTTATGCACAAAGATGGAAGATTCAGGGCTAAGAGATAAATCAAACTGTACATTGCCATACCGGTCAATCTCAATCGTTTTAGTAACAGCTGGGTCTCTTCCTCTGATATACACGGCTCCTTCTATGTGCAAATTTCCGTTTGAATAAAATGTATCAAGTCGCACATCACCGTCTGGAAAAAATCGTAGTTGTCCATATCTTTCAATTCTCAGGCTCTTCCAACCGTCTAACAGAGAGAGTATCCCTGGATCAAAACTCCCTGTGATGGTGACATCATTCATGGCGACATAAGAAACGGAACTGTTACCTTTGATATTCATAGCAGCGTTAGACCCGATATTCATGCTATCTCCCGTTAAATTAAAAGGGCAATTGATGTCCATGTTGGAATTGTCGCTCAGCGTGAATCTCGATCCTGAAATAGAGAAAACCCAACGACAAGACTCAGGGGAATGCGTGTCATAGTTCAGCAATCGGAGATGGCCTGATGAAGCGATGATCAACTCTCCAAACTTCAGGTTACTAGGACTTGAACCCGGATGCATTGTTACAACACCCTGCTGTGCCCCTACAATAACACTCGGGGCTCCACTGATGGTCAGTGTTCCAAAAATATCAACATTACGTTCCAGAGACACACTGGGCTTTATATCTGACAAGGTAAGTTCAGCTCCGTGAAATATCCGGGCGCAAGGGGACATTACACTATTAACTTGTAGTTGCATGGAAGGAAGAAGGTACAAATGACCCGTATTATCATCTGTGATGTTATCTACGGTCAGGTTTTTGGCTGAGCCTGCGACCACGAGTTGTGCACCTCCTGAAATTTCTATTTTCTCCAGTTTGTGGTTAGCAGTATTTAAGATCCATGCCGCTGCTCCTGCGAGAAAAAATAGCATCTATGATGTACAACTTAGTCTTCGTTTCTAGGATCCAAAAAACTCAAGGGGCTTAAAGCCTGGGTCAAAGGTGTATTCGGAGCATTTGATTGAATGACAATATCTCTCTCTAGAAGACCTAGACAAAATTAAATGTTGAGGTCTTCTTGCACCTTAACGTTCGTGGCCAAAAATTGAAAATGAAGGAAATTGGCGAATTGGTGGCAGATTTACTTTGTTTGGATAAATAAATTGGCTTTTGTCATAGGAGTTAAACATACCTAACTTTCTACGTTTGGAATGAATGTACGCGAACAACAATTCAAGGTTAAATTGGGGCATTAAAAATGATGTTTTCCCTCATAATTTTGTCTTTTCTTAAACGCGCCACCAATATGTCAATTATTTAAGATTTTTAGCATAATGGTCACGTGACATATCACGTGACTTATTAACACAATATTTATACTTTAAAATGTTAAGGACGATGAGTTTTTTATGTGTCACAAATTTTGATTCAGCTTCATAATCTGTGCCGAAGTTATAGCCAATAAATCATTTTCCAAAGGCAAACCTATTAGATCCAGGCCTTAAACTACTTGAGAATATCACTCGCACGAATTACCCTAAGGGTTGATTTCCACTGTCGCGTAATTTTTACGTGCATAAATGAAATAGAGGAAATGTATGAAAGGCAACGCGTAAATGTAAAAGTTGAGCGAGGTTCAACTTTTACGTTTACGCGTGACCTTTCCATCCATTGTCTCTATTTTACTTAAACGCGTAAAAATTACGCACCAGTACAAATCCACATTAACAGCCGTCAATTATGGGCGCCGGGGAGATCAACCCTTGTCTGTTGATATGCGTAGCATATGTGTTCAAGAAAACACTCTAGCTATACAGATGACGACGATAGTTTACAATCTCATTGGTTCATTGGTTGATCAGACCCAACCACGAGGCTACAAAATTGATGCAAACGCTCTAAAACTTTATGAGCTAGTATTTTACATTACCTGTCTGTAAAAATACGTTAACATCTGATGAACTTTTTACCTGTAAACACAAAAGGGAAAAGTCGACGAGAACACCAATTTGAATAGTAGAGAAATGAGACAATGATACTGGCAAAAAAAAACCTTTCTAGACAATCGTTTGGAGCACGAGCCCCCCTAAAGACCGCGTGAACATTTTGTTAGGCAGATAAGGACCTGTGTACTGTTTCATCATCACAGCGTCACAAGAGCTACATTTACCTGGCACAACAGCACATATGTATATCCACTGAGGTAAAGGAGAATTTCAGCATGCCTAGCTTGCGGTATTAGAGTATGTCTAAATGTCGCGGGTCGCAACTCGCGGGTAAAGGTCGCAGGTGCGGGTTAGGGTCGCGGGTAAAGATAAATCACCAAATTTAACATTAAATTGTTAACAAAAGAAAGAAAATTTCATTGTTTTTCAAAAAAGATTTGCAATACTTTAAAGCTAACTAAGTGCGATACAAAGGAAAAAGTCACTAAAGAAAAATCCACATGATTAAAACTACATTGGCTAATTAAAATTGCACTAAGTAAACGAGTTACCTGCGTTTGGGATTTGTTGGGGAGGAGGTTAAAGTTCTGATCAAGAAAAGAAAAGTATCAGTGGATATGTGATGACTTGTCTTGGTGGTTGATTCAAAAAACCTTCCGGGAATTTCACCCACTCCCCTATCTTGTACGCCCAAGGGTTTAAGGGTACTAAGTTGCAATATTAAAAAAAAGTAGTTGGCCCTTCGCTGACATCTATATTACCTGTATGTAGCAGCGAAGTGTATTGAAAAGGGAGTGTAAAAATTCAGTGCCCGCATTAAACAGCCGAAACCCTATTGGACTGAAAAACTACCTTTAACTAGTACTTCTTTTTTTTCTTTTTTCTGCAAATCAAGACAAATAAAATTAATTTTGGTGGCATAAATGCGTAATCTCCCAGGAGGTTTTTAATCATTACCATGTTGCGAGTGATCAGTCTTAAATCTTGTTTCCTCCATGCCTAGTACATTTCTCTCTTTATTACATCCACTTTGAAATCACTGGCGATACGTGCAATCTGATTGGCTCTCAGCAGTGTGATTTATTCCCAAATCGCACCATTTTTTGCTCTAAATCGCATCTGTTCCAAATCGCGTCATTTATGTTCTAAATCGGATCATTTCTGTTTTAAATCGCACCATTTTTGTGCTATATCGCATCATTTCTGTTTCGAATACAAAATGAGATGTAAAATCCTTTTTGTTTCGGCTTTTTAACAAACCAGCTACTTGATCGATAAATATTAGTACTGACTAAATTCTGCGATTTCAAAATGGATGTAATAAAGTGGTAATTGAACTTGTGATTTCAAATCGAACTCGCGCTGCGCGCTCGTTCGATTTTGAAATCACGCGTATGATTTCAGACCAAATTGCACTCCACTCAGTTCAATTACCATTATTAATTTTTGACCAAAAATGGAAAAATCAAGATTTCGTCCGCAGTGTCAGCTTATGTGACTTGTCCACTTAAAAAAATGGTTTTTACCCTATGTATATATGAAGACATAATTTGGCTCATCGAAAATACAGCTTTGACTTTTTTTTTGCACTAAATGAGACTTGCGTGTACTTAATTCCTCAGCAAAAAGTATGCATCGAGAGTTGTCATTCGTCGTTCGTGCTCAATTTTGGCGCGGTAGCACGAAAGAATTTGCCATCCTGGTAAATCGAACTTTTCCCACGTTACTGGCGGCTTGATCACGGCAACAATACCCGTGCACGTGGGTAAAACTTTCATAGTTCTGATTTCACACTGACAAAAAGGAAGAACATTGCCAGGTTTACTTCGATCGATTCTTTATCCTGATGAAGTCCGATAGTTCCATTGAGTTTTTGGGGGCCATACGATTAGCGCTTATCGTATGGCCCCCAAAATATAACAACACGCAATAACATATTACAGCATAGTTAAGTTATTATTCAGACTTCTATCGGAAGTGTTACTTACGCAGAAAACGTGTTATATATGCTGTTCTTTGTTATGCACTTGTCACCGGAAACCTCCACCCCCCCCCCCCCCACCCCGGGGAGACGTGGGGCATTAGACAGCTGAACGAAAAAAAGGAAGAAAAAGCCCCACCTTAAAGGGGAGAATTTTTAGTTTAAGCCCCGACTAAAGGTTTGGATTTTTCAAAGACTGGTTAACATTTAATAGCGAAATATGCAACACAAACAACACAAACGCATTAAACTGGTAAAGAAAATAGTTTAACTCGCCTTCACAACCCGCCATTTTGAACAATCGACCATGTGCTTCGGACTAAAGTCCAGTCCCCGTCTACAATATTGTCTAAAGTGAACTATTCCCCCACCCCCTGGGGACTGGTAAGTCATCTAAGCACTTGCAAATCCCCACGTATAACCCACGTCTCCCCGGGGTGGGGGTTTCCGGTGACAAGTGCATTAGTTGTTTTCATTCCCTGAAGAAGTCTCAGTAGGAGACGAAATGTGTCGGAGATAAACGAAAAAGCGTACAACTACAATAAGTCTTCCTTTGTGCTGCTGACTAGTCTTCGTTAAAAAATTTAGAAAAAATAATTTTTTGTGGTTGTTTATTTTATCTTTTTGTTAAATTTGGTGATTTACTTTTACCCGCGACACTTACCCGCACCCGCGACCTCTACCCGCGACATTTAGACATACTCGCGGTATTATGTTACAGGAGCGCTTCGGGGTTGGACAAACCACACAAATGAGGGTTGGTTCCAGTGGGTTCCCAACGAGACCCACCCCAGACTTCTCGCGGCTCTAATGCCGACACAAACGCACTTAAGCACTATTGAGCGCTAATTTTCGCTGGTTACACAATTTATGTGAATTCTATAGCGCCCTTTTCAAACTAAAGCCAAAAAGTGGACCAACAGTTCGTCGAGGCTCTGCATTGTTGATTAGAGAGACTCAGATGCACTAATCGCTCTGATGTTATTTTAGCCAAGTGTTACCTACCCTTGCCCTTCTTCCTTGGTTGTCAACACTCAGCACTCGGTGCCTCAAACCTCCTTTATAGCCATCAAAATACACCGTTCCTGGGCCTCCCGGCTCCGGATTACCATCTACGAATAATAAATTAGCAAGCATGTTTGGATTGATACAAGTAACAGGCGTCTAATTTATCCTAACTATGCGCGCAGGCTCTTAATCATTAGAGTTCGAAAAGCTTTCATTTGCCTGGCTTCAGAACATAAAAAAATGATGCGGACGTTAACTTTTTTAGGGCTAAATTCATCCAAGGCCCAGTCTGGACTATGCTGGATATATATTTGAAAACGCAACTTTATTCTTACGGATAGGCCTACCGTTCTCAAAATGATAGCGGCCACCAGAAAACGGATTTTGGGGTTGGCAGTCATCGGCCATCATATATGTGCAACGTTGTATGTGCCCGTGAAATATTCAATTAAAAATTACGAAAGGATCAAACGTACTAGACTACACCGGCATAAGTTCCTAATTCCATTTACTGTAAGACCCCTTGATCGTGGGGGATCGAGAATTTGTGCTGTTCCCGAGGTTTTTGGCGATAGACCCTTCCTCAGTTAGCTTGTCGTAAATAGTTGAAAACATTGTAGACGAGTCTATGATTTGAGTTCCGAAAAGAAACTAACTTAATTATTTTTATATCAAAGACTCCGTACTTGCCCTCGTTTTGGATAACAAACTAACGTAACATGATAACTAGAATATTAGGCCCAGTTGTTCGATGGCTGCTTAGCGCCAGCAGGAGCCGATTAATCGGCTCGTGGCGCTAGCCTGTGTTCAGACGTCTCTCTCCCCTCAGAAAATAGGGGAGAGAGTCTCACTCACCGATTTTTCTTAGGGGATGGGCGTTTGTACACAAGCTAATTAGCGGTAAACCAGGGTTAAATTTTAATCCAGGTTTCATTTTTTTTTTTTTCAAAACCTATTCATTGGGTAATTTTTCTCTCTTCTTTTTAGAGCATCCAATCATGGATTTTGTTTGGTAAACTTTTATATTTGAATTCAAGTTTCGCACTAACCCCGGTTTATTAAGCCAGCTTTGAAAAACCCGGCCCTGAAGTAAAACGGAAGCAAAGAGGACATACCTTGTGGGAGGACATAGCTGCAAGTCGGCTGACTTGGAAGAGCTGCGAATAAAAACAACTTAAATTAACTCTCTTTTCGATCATCTTACTGTTCTTACGTTCGTGGGTCTTCGTCACGTGTTTCACCCGTACAAATGTTCGTGGTGAAGGAACGCGTGACCAACGAAGCCCCAAATCGTAGTACAGCATTTTCATGGCGGGAAAACATCATTTCACAGTTTCGACAATCACACCAGACAAAGCTGGCTTATTCCACGACCATCGCATAGGATAGCATACAAGTACGCAATTCTAGGAGATTTATCTGTCGACAAAGGTATTTTAAACTTATAACTGTATTCAATAATTATGTGGTAACATTCAATATATTTACCTGGAGAGTAGCCATACAGCTCCACTCTTAGCGCGATTCTAATATTGTAGGACTGTGGGTAAAAGCGAATAGCTCTCGTGTATATCACAGACGGTAGAGAATTCTTTCTTATTGTATTGACATCTGTATTACCAGTGAACGTTTTTATTTCACCATTCTCCTGGAAAAGTGTGAAAGGAAACCATATCTAATCAATGATTTGATACCCTGTAATGGCGATTTAGTTCTTTCTAGTCGGAATAAAGCTGACTAAATTTCACCGAAACGGAAACTCACCACCGTAGTACATTGCACATGCTTATAATCAAAAGATAAGGCAGCAGGCATCATTTTTGGTGGAGAACATAAACTAGCGAAACATCAACGCAGATGTGGAGAGTGACCTTTATCACATGTTTGTGTCAGTACGTGTTGCGTGGACTGCGTGACGGAAACATGACTGAGGCATACCTGTCACACGCAAAATAAAGAAAACCCTAATATGGCATTGTTTTAGGTAAATGGGTAAAAATGAACTGACGAGGAGTAATAAGAAAGGCATTTAGGACATTTATCTTTAATTTTCTCATTATTTTGGTCCTGAAAGATCAACAAAAAACTTTAAAGCAGTAGCTATAACTACGTGTAACTGAAACGCCCTTAAAACTATATTTTTGACACTGATAACCAAAAAAGTCTGCCAAACTATATTGAAATGATGAATTATTAATTGGTCTTAATTTCATGTATTTGAACTAAGGGATGAAGAAATAAATGCAGAAAAAATCATCAATATAAATACGCTACACCGGAATCGCATAGTTCAGGAAGCCCAGCTCTAACAATGGCTGTTTCGGGAGAAAAACAAATTTATTCCAGGAATCTGACCATGTTTTACTAGGTATTTGATACTGTCAGAATCAGTTCATTCTAGCTAAACACAGAATTTGACTCCTCTAAACAACAACAACAACAACAAAACAACAGTGACAACAACAAAATCTAAGGTCAGGTAATCAACAAGTTTGATAATTAACAAGCGGAAAAAACTCTAGGGAAAAAAATCTTTCAGGTCTTTCAAATTTCCGGGAGTAATTTAAGTTATTCTTTAATTTGTTCAAACAAATTTTGTTAGAGTTGTCACCCCCCGCCCTAACCAGCTTCTGGGGCTGGGCCTAATTTAGTTCATTTTTGCTTTCAACGGTTCAGGGAGCAGTGATTGTTCCGAAAACAGTCGTGTAAAGTACACTAAGCAGACTAAGTAAAGGTTGGAAAGTCCACTTAGCCTTCGTAATTTAAGCTCATCCTGACTGAGTGGATATTATTTAATTACAACACGCTTACTTTTACATCCCTCCATGTCTCCGAAGAAAGGTAAGGGTCAAGATATTTTAATGAGTATGTCCTGGTGAACTCTGATCCACCGTAGCGTCCTTGAGTAGCCACGTCGGTAATGTAAATCGCGCTCGATAGCCTCGCCTGAAAAATACGTGGGGAACAATCATTCATCGGTCGCAACACTGTTAGATAATTCGCGTAAAGATGATCACCTTAATACTTACGGTTGATGGTAAGGCTTAACCAAGCGAAATTTTAAGAGTTTAAATCGCAAATACCCCTAAAATACCTATCGATAACTTTATAATAATAAACGAGCCCGCCGTTATCGGTGCCTGAAACGAATACGATTATTGAATGAAATAAAAGTGCTAAATGTACCCTGAGCGTAAAAGACTTTTCATGGATGGTGTTACGTTTTCAGTTTCCGCCTTCATCGGACACCCCGAAACATCACTGTGCGCGCGAGGAAAAGCCTTCGGTACAGTCCCAGGTGCCACCAGGGAAATTCAGTGCTTCATTTATCGGAAGCAATATCCAGATCTGGGTATTAAAACAAAATTTTCTTTTCTAATATCATGAAGGATAATACACCAAAATGGAATAAAGTTTTTTTTACCAGGATTTTAATCGGCGGTTCCCCGAGATAATCAAGTCCGTGGCATATCTTTCTTTGTGCGGTGAAAATAAATAAGGATTGTAAGGAATGAAACTCTCAATTTGTGCAAAATAAGTAATTAATCTATTAATAAAATCAAGGTAAGGTAAGCTTTGATACATGCACATATTTAGTGATATACCGCTACAGATGAAGCAAACGGTAAATACAATACATTTACCATAAAATAATTACATTGGTTGAACAAACAGATTGTGTGCGTACTCTGTGACTTAACCCACTAAGTGTTGGTTCGTCTCGTGAAAGTTGTAAGTTTGGCCTAGGCCCTGTACGGCATTTAACAAATCCGTTCAAAATGAATATTAACTCACCTCCAGATACTCAGATCCGACATTATAAGTCGCGGGCATCCATCCTCCCGTTCCCCCTGTATATCTTAATGGTGCGTAGGATGGGTAGTAGTATGTTGTGTGATAAGGCCACGAGGAGCTGGTCACACTTCTTGTAGAAGAGGCTGTCAGTTGATTCCCAGATACACCGCGGGCGCTCACTTCGTTCTCTGACAAAGAAATAAACTTACGATAGTGAGACATTTTTAGAGACTTTCAAAGAAGTTGTTATAAAAAAAATAAAATAATATGCACTTTATTTGATTGTCAATGTATTTAGCACGAAAGTACTGATTGGGACACTATACTTCTGTCGCCTACTGGAGATGGGACCGCCATTTTACGTGGCCATCCGAACCACGCGAAGATCCAGCCATTGCAGGGCAAAGGCAGTGCCTTGAATATTAAATCCTCTATTAAGCCCCCCCTCTCAAATTACAAATTAGCATCTTCGCTCTATTAAAGCCCCCCTTTGCAGGAGAAGAAAGTTAATAAGGCCCCCCTCCCCTCCCTTAGTTATTCTTCACTAATAAATGATTTAAAATATTCAAATATCGATCGCGACTCTAAAACTTCGTGTGGACGGGATGGTTTATTTACCAACTGGAAGTTCGGATTTGATTCTGATCCTCGGTTGCTTGACCTAAAACTTCTTGTACTTAAGCTTTTCCACTTTGTATTCTAGTTCCTTATGAACAACTGATACCATCGTCATTTCTAAATTGAAGAAAGCCCTCCTCTCAAATAAGCCCCCCGAGGGGCTTAATAATTTTAAGACCCTGAGTTTGTAATCTCGTACCCAGATCTCTTGTTGACGAAGCCGAAGGGGAGATCTGGTCAATCTGATTTGTACACGTGATCACCTGTCAGGAATGTGACAGGCGATGAAATAGAGCATGTACGAAATAAATCCTCAATTTTAGACGTGTTTAACAACGAATTGATGGAGGCGTGAAGGTTTCTTTTACAGAACGTGGGTTATACGCATATGTTAAGTATGAACCGACTAATTTGTTGTTGTTTTTCTTTTTACCATCAAATTCAAAGCGACAGCTAGTTAGTTTAAAATTTAACTGATTTAATTATCATAGAAAGAAAATAGCGCGCGTTGAAAGCTCAAAGCAGTACGCGTCACCTTTACGCGAGAGTATTTTTACCCTTTTCAGAAGTCTTAATTTTGATACTGAGAGAGAGTTTCAAAAAGTCTTTGTAAATGAGATAAAAACGGTTTTTCAAGTTATATTGAGACATCCATCCATACATACGTGCATACATACATAACCTTTATTTAAACTCGAATTTTAGTGTAGTTACACTATATATTGTTGGTTTTCACATGACGTCACTAAAATTCAAACTAAAAAACTATCGATCCTACCGAGGTCTTGCTTTCACGATGTATTAGAGCAGCTGAAAACTAATTTTCATACAAATTTTCGCTTCAAAAGAGTTCTTGGTTTTGTGTTAGAGTACGCTTGAATTTCTAAGCTTTTGCGTGAGGCGGCATTTACATGACGGCCAAGAGAGCTGTCATGTAAGTTAAAAAAATGACTTATTTAAGGAAATTTTGCTATCTAAACAGTCCTTGTATTAGAAAAAGTATTACTTTAATGTTTATGAGTTTCTCGAAGAATAAATCCACGCTTTTGTAGCAAAATTCGGTAACAGATGTTTCTGTTGGTTTCCGTCCGCCATGTTGGAGCTCATCCAGGTGAGCACCAGCATGGCGTCTCCATACAAATCTCTACAAGTTTGGGTAAAACATTTCTTCGGATATCTCGTATACGAAATATTCCTCTGACCTGAATCTTGCATTGGCGAGGGTCTTTGTATATGTACCTCCTCTCATTTCCCAGATTCTGGACTTTATCTATTGAACGGTTTTCATTTTTATTTTGATCAATTTTGAATGGCGTGACACTGAAAACCAGCCATATATCTGTCTGGATTTGTTAAAACGCGGCTACAGAAATTTCAAGTGGATTTTAACTATTTGACATCTAAGTGGAATAGGAAGTAGGAAGCAGTTCAAAGTCACTAGCTGAAGCTAAACAATGACAGCATTATTGCTGGCAATAGACGGTAAAGTTTTCTCGCAGAAATAACAGGATTTTGCGATGAAATAAACAACATTTGAAAGGTCCAGAAATTGTAATCTTTTAGCCAGTCAAATCCTGAAGCCACAGCTCAGTGTCGGCGGAACACAGATTAAGAATCCACAATCTTTGAGCGCAGAATAGGCTTTCTAAGACAAAATCACCTAAAATAAAGACTCCGAAGCCTTTTTATGCTTGACACAAAGTATTCTAGTAACACGAGGTCAACCGCACATACCTGTGATTTGTCTGTCAACACTTTCGAGAAATCACACAATAAACGACTTTGGCGGCAATCACAACACTTCCCAAAACCACTCATAATACTTCCACACTTAACACGGGGGCGAAACATCGTCAAATTACTCCGTAAATCTCTCGCTTTCTCCACATAAATCGTCACATAGAACTTTTCTCGACTCACTGACAATCGATTTATTCAAGATCCCGGATGTACACCAGCGGTTGAAAGGGACACATACGGCCCCCGCCTTCCACACAATTTTTTACTAAGTATTTGGCCTGGTCAGAAATCAGCATGAATTTCCATCTTGCCTAATAGATTTCAACCCTAGAACCTACTTTGTGAGGCCAAAGACTTGTTACTGCCAACAACAAAGCTCGCAATGTCCACTCTTTCCGTCTCAAGCCCGGGATCAGTCTTTCACCCGTGTAGCCCGAAATGAGACGAAATACCAGAAGATACTGGACGCAGCAGACTTTGCCAGACGTGAGAATTGTTCCTTCATAAGGCTTAATGATGCCTTCCGGAAAACTTTGCTCAAGGCAGCCAAAAAAACTCTAAGACAACCCACTATGAGAGCCGAGTTCAGTCTAATACGCGCGCTGATTTCAAACTGACATACAGAGAGAATTATGGGAAGTTATGAAAAACATTTTTTGTTAGGGGGTGGGGGGGGGGGGGGGGTAATAGATTAATAGCCAGTGAGAAATTCATCAAAGTCTATCAACTGTGGCCTATCCGTTACCAATTAAATAAATAAAAAGTAACTGCGAAAAAAAAAAACTGCTCTGCTACGAGACTCACTCAGAGGGTATATAAGAGAGATTTCTGTAGCCACGTTTTGTAAATCCAGACAGATATATATAGCGCTTTTGGTCATATTTGCATGGAAAAGTTATTAATCATTATTATTATAGCTAATATCTTCGACAGAAACCTAGCTACTTCTTCAGTGAAACTATTTATTTGAACAGAACTGAAGACTTTGCAACGAATGAACTGCACACGCCATAGTGCCCGCAGGAGACAACACTGACGTCCTTCGCTCACAATCTAGCCAATCAAAAAATAATTTTCTTACTTGACCAGATCTCGCCTTCAGCGTCGTAAACTAGAGATCTGGGTACGGGATTATGAGTATTGGTCCGGCTCCGGGAATCAAACCCTCGACCTCTCGCTCTGCAATCAAGCGCTCTACCGACTGAGCTAATCCTGCCGCGGAGTTATAATTATTGGATTGTGTACTCTTAAATGTGTCTCATACTTTGCCAATTAAAAGTATGAGTTTCCCCCTTGGGATTATGGTCTTCTTTGGAGTCTAACGACCGTCATATCGCCTTTAAGGTATGTTATGTTATTTAATTGAAACAAAAAATCGCACATTAAAATTCTTAAAATGGCACTACTCGACTGAGCGATCAATGAAAAATGTTGCAGTTTTGACAGCCGGCCGGGTTATTTGACAGCTCAAGAGTCCCCACCCCCGGGAATTTGCCATCCAAGGCAAAAAAAAATGCTAATGCCTCGGGGTCATCCGTGGGTGGGGGGTGGGGGGTGGGGGGGGGGGGAGGCAGCTGGAATTGACTGATGTATAAGGATTTGTATGGAAAACTATGCAAGCGTGACTGGGTGGCAAAAGTTGTTTTTCTCCTACAAATGCTTCTAACTTTCGGCCGCTGTGGTAATAGCTACTTTTGAGATATACGGCTGAAAATTCCGGCTAAGGTTTAACATGCTCTTTCAGCCGGTGCTAACAACATTTTTCAAAAGTGAACTGTTTTCGTGTTTAATTTACCGAAAGTTGATCACGTGTCCACATGCATGAGCAAAGGGCCTATTGAATTGTAAAAACGGAAAAGGAAAAAACATTTATTTATGTATATTGCTTTACAACGGATCAGTTACAAACTGCTGTTATTTTTTCCACCGTTACTTAAAACTCACAGTCTCTTCGAGTTAATTTGTTATGTATGGATTTTATAAGGTCTGAGAACAGATTAAATATATCGGTTACCATTACGGGCGATTGCTTCGGGGTTTTAGCTAGGGAGAAATATACATTGAAAGACCATATTTCTAATACTAAACTAGAAAAATGCGATCATTATTGCATCCAAACACGGCACAACGATCTTTTTTTCCATTACAATCCTATTCTAGGAAAACTTTAAGAAACAATGTCCCGAAAAGCGCTCGAAAATACAAACGAAATCAGGGGCACCCAACGACAATTTTCGTAAAACATCTGTTCGGAAGACGATTTGAGATCTATAAGTTTCGGAACATTTGTTCTAAAATTTCTTGCTTGCCTGCCTCTCCTAGGATTTTCGAACATCTAAAAATGGTAAAATTGCCTATTTTTAACGGATTTTTACCCTATAAAGGTCACCTAGAATTTTCGGGAGCCTTTTTTCTGGCTGAAATTGTCGAAAAGGAAGGTTTTGATCCCTATAATTTTCGCATCACTAGACTTTCAGCTAGGAAATCCGAACAGATGAAAAATTTTTAGGGGATAAAGATATGCCTATATCTACCGTTTAAATACTGAAATACGTTTAACAATGCTATGTTGAAGTGGTTTTGAACTATATTCTCGCTGGGTGCCCCTGACAAAATGTGCTCATGCCCCCTGGGCATCCTATAATACTCCTTAAATCGAATTAATTCAATATGGCCGCCGTATCGGTAAAAAAAGTGTATTTGATAAGGCATGTACGAGCTTAGCGTACGGAAACCATGAAGGTTACATGTTGCATAGAACAAGTTATAATCTCAAAAATGATTCTTTGCTGCTTCAGCGTAGCTTGTCAAGGTTTTGTAATGCATGAGTAGCAACTTCCGTTCGTAAACTTCGTTTCCGAAAACGTTCCTTATCGTTGCTGTGTATACAAGAACAAAACGTTTAAAAGGTAAGTAGCATATTAAATGTTCTGTGTTCATTTTGTTAAATTTTGCCAATTACTCGCCCTCAATCGCTATGGAACTTAAAGTAAGCAAAGAAATTACATGTAAATGACAAAATCAAAGATCCGTGACAAACAAATATGTCTCCTGAGCATTATTTTTGAAGTTGCAAGCAGCAGGGATCAACTTTGAAAAACTTTTTCAAAAACCCTAACTTCAATCCGTTTCAATATTCTTCAGTTTTGCCCATCCGTGGCATCTGTTGTTTCTGTTAAGTTATTTTAACCTTCCTTAAGCGGTTATTTTTAGGTTTCTCTTAATTTAACGGGCATTTTGTAATTTCCTAATTTGGCTAATTTTCGCCGTGACACGAAGGGACATGGCCTCTACGCAGAGGTCCTTTGGGGTCCGTTCGCAAAGGACGTCTGCGGGGAGGCTAGAAAGGACATGGATACTACAGTTTAGTGTCGCATGTCCACCTAAATGGTAACGCGTTTAAGAAAAGGGACTGAATCATGATTTCAATTTTTTATATTACGTATTTCTAGCGTCGCATGTCCGGCAGCACGTATATTTTCCTACAATGGGAATAATGATACCTGCGGCGTGTATTAAAATCCAGCATTGTCTGACATTCATAGTCACTTCACTCGGCCGGTTTTAGTTTAGCTTATTTGTGTTTTACTCGATTTTACAGTCTACTTATTCTTTTTTGTTGAGGGCTTGTCTTAGGGTCTCTTAGCATTCAGCAAAAATAAGAAATAAGTATTTTTTAGCAATGGATTGAATTTCAAAACGGTATTTGCGGTCATATAACGATTTCCTAAGGTGCTTGTCTTTCCGCATTTTTGCAGCAGCCACTGACATTTAAATGCAAATAATCTTCAACAGGTGCGTATGCACTGATGACAAAAGTGAACTCGCAAAGGCACGGCAAATTATTTCTTTTCTTTTGGTTTATTTTATTACAATTACTTTTTACAATGCCGAAAAGAACTAGATGACAAATGAGAGAAGGTTAACGAATTACTCTCAGTGCTAACACAAAGTTTCAACAGCTTCTCATTTCTGCTTATTAAAATCTGCCACTCCAGTAACGCCAAAAACCAGTTCTGGCTGTTCTCAAAACTGACTCGTACCATTTATGGATAGACTTAACCGACCGACTAGTTGGAAAGAAAAAGAAAGCGCTCTTAGCTTGGTTGGAGGGCGATGGAAAAAAAAATCTTTTTTCCAGCGTAGCAGGTCGTTTTCGGGGTTTAACCACCTCCAACTAACACTCCAGCTAAGCAGATTTTGTCTGATTTCAGATAATTTACCCAACACTAGTACATTTGCATTGTTGACGTCAACAAAAGTTGTTTGCGGTGTAGCCAGAATGTTTAAAACAAGGATACTATTTGTAAGTGGTACAGTGCTAATATATTATCAAGTGACATTCATCCTGCCTCCTTGGACTCTTTTCCCGGATCTTTCCATTGAAACAGGAAACTGAGTGAGATAATGAGTAATTAAGAAAAGTAATAAAACGTCGGCAAAATTTTAAAATTTCCAATGCAAACAGCCGATAGTTCTGATAAAATCACAAGCTCTGATAAAACATGGCCAAAGAGAAAGATCTTCTTTTACCGTCCTTTCTATTAGTAGGAATGACAGTGTCTGATAGCGGCTAAATTATTCAGCTGCAATGCGTTTATAAAGAAAGAAAGGAATTGCACCTTATTTGGAGAGAAATTTGTTTTTTTTTTTTTCATTCTACTTAGGGCCGAGTTGTTTTTGAAAACACGGTTGCAGAATTAATTATTCGCGTCTTTTTCTATCATTTTCAGTAAAATAGCAATTAATGTATATACTATTGTTCTACTAGAAAAACAGCTGGAATGCGGTGAATGTAACGGCCAACACCAGCAACGTGCGACTTTTGAGCGTATTTTATGTGTAAAAATCTCAAGTTTCATTTCTAGTATTGGAAACAAAGGAAAGTTTGTGGCAAGTTTACCATAATCCTTCAATTGTTTACGTTACGATGCAAACATGCTTGCTTGCATATTAATATTAGATGGTACCGTTTGTTTTTGTAAGAAGTCATTTATACTACAGAGTATACATTACAGGGAAACTAGGAAACCGAATATTTCAACCAGCTCAATACGAGCCCTACGTGAGTGTTTACCGTATCAAATAGGACTAAATAGTGGAACTTTTTTTCCCTGTGTTAATTCATGAATAGGGAAATGCCGAGGCGTGTAAGGCGGAAAAATCAGGTTTCTTGTTTGTTGATATTACCTGTTTTCCCTCCAAAGGCTTTCGTCTCGCCATTGAATGATCCATGCTCAAATACTACTGAAATCCTTCCTCCTCCTCCACCTCCTCCTTTACCACTACCCATGCCACCTGAAGCATACACTCTCCCGTTTCCATCGATTTCAAAGCAGTCTATTGAGACACCACCACCGCTACCGCCTCCATCATTAGAATTCTGCTTGGCGAGTTCTCCATTCGCTTGCACAGTGCCATCGATTACGAGTTTACGGGCGGAAATTTTAAGAAAACCTCCTCCTTTCCCACTAGTACTGGAGTTACCCCCTCCTGAGCTCCCAGGCTGCGTAACTACAAAGGCGGTACCATATGCTTCAGCCTGGGATGCTGTGAGTGGCGTGTTAGAAGCAGCTCCAGCTCTACCACCGTAACTTCCTCCTGAGCCGCCGAGGTTTCCAGTTACACCTGCGCCAGGATTAGAACTACTGTCCTTGTTGTAATCAAGGGTTAGAATGGTACCTTCTTGAATATTGAACGTCTGTGTCACATTGAAAAAGTGTTCCGTAGAGCTTGAGGTTGTCTCTAAGAAAACTTCAGTGTTAATCGTCAGACTTGTGTAAGAGTGAATGCCCGGTGCAAATTTACACGGCGAAGTTATTGGACTGCTCCCACAGTGGGGTAACGCTGATTGCCCGAAATAAGACGATTGTAGCAAAATTGCTAGTGCAAGAACGCTTCGCGTCAGTCGTCTGCCTCTAATAATGTAGACCATTGTCGTGCGAAGCTAGATCTGAGAAATGTTTTTAATCGATGCGATTGCATCGAAACATTTTGAAGAACTTGTGAAGTGTCCCAGTATCGATAAAATGATCAATATCAGTTTTTCTTGATCCTTGACTTCAACTAAAGTTTGTGAAACTCAAACGTGCCGCATTTCAGCGGGTTAAAGTCTAAATGAAGCCAAATGATTATCCAGGCAAATCATTTATTACGTGGGATGTTTTTTTTCCTATGATTACTTGCTTGGGTAATTTGCGTGACAACTATTGTGACGATAAAAGACCTTCAGGGAACACTTGACCTTCTGGTATGGCGGGTGATTACCGTCATAATTAAGCTTTGAATTTTGTTTTCTGTTATTTAATTTTGCATCATATTGACTTCTGTCGAGAGACGGTGCCTTCGTCTTCAGCAAACTCTTCATCAAACAACTTTTCAACTGCTATCAATCTGCTCCGGCAACTCAAATTCTATCTGCAAGTGAAAATGTAAATAGTTCCTCATCTTTAACAGCCAGTAGACCTTCAAGCAGCAGTGGGAGATCGCATAACCCTACTCCTTCAGATCGGGATGCAAGTGTAATGGCAGATTTTAGCACAGGCAGCCCAAGCTCATTGTGTGAGTTTAAAATGGCCGTGAATATAAAGGATTTGTATGGGAATTCAGGTAAAAGATTCAAATCGATAAATACTCGCTAGAATGCCCAATAAAATACAGCTTACCGTATTTACTTTGCTTGTTTTTGTTCGCTGTGTGGTTATTTTCCCGATCCATTGCGATTTAAGCGATTTCCTTTAACCCCGAGTTTCAAGTGTAAGAGAAAGGACAAGGCTTCACACTCCAGTTCGGGATGCCCCATGCGAGAGGCGAAAAATCCTCAGCTTGAAATGGCCAAGCAGCCACAAATCAAACGCCGAATCCAAGCCAATATCATAGATGCCAACTCTCCCGCTTTTGGCGGGAGACTTACGCTTTTTTGCCTCGTCTCCCGCTCTCCCGCTTTGGTACATAAATCTCCCGCTTTTTACGTTCACTATAAATATTGAATACTTAGTAAAAAATAAAACAGTCTTAGTTTGAGATTTAGCCCATTTTTAGCTCAAAACTTAAAGTTTTCTTTTCGCAGTACGGTTTCTGGGGCATTTTTGTCATTGACAAAGATTATTTCTAGCATTCGAATTTTGATGGTATGTACATCATGTAAGACGTCATATAATGTCCTAAGCTGGGTCAATTTTTCGGGGGGGGGGGGGGGGGGCAGTCGTTGAAATTCCGGGGGGAAGTAAAAAAAAGACAGTCTCCCGATTTTAGGTCTCCAGAGGTTGGCATCTCTGCAATATGTCCTTGTTTCATTTCATTAGCTGAGCAATCCGGCCACTGCAACCGACGCCAAGCGGCAGTTTGTTTTCCAAAATCCAGGACAAAACCACGCCGAAGGGGCGAGTACATTTTCACCGGTTGTGACTAGAATGGATACCCCAGAGTCAGATTGTCATCTTCGCTCAACATATACATGATAGGAGTCTTATAACTTAAAGTACTAAATAAGAAAAGAAAGAAAACAGTAGGTAGTTCGTAGGACTTGAACCCGTGTAATTTGATATATAATCCACATCCGTATCCACTACACCATCAAGGGCTAACCGCCGAGACCGGTTAATTTTAACGTACTTTACATGGCATTGATCATTACATTATTGAAAGCTAACCGTTTTTAAAACAGCGCTTAACCCTAATCACTGTACTTCGGTGCTAAACCCTGTATCCAACTCTTTTCCTTGCACAATTGTCTTTTACTCTGATTTCCCCACTTTTTAAATTCGCATAGCGTGGAGTAGATTATAGCGTTGTGTAATAAACATAAGGTGTCCAACCTGATTTTGAGGTATCCATTCTAGTCATAACCCATTTTCACCACGACACACGACCGTTGAAAACCCACTTGGTAACCCTGCCTTCTCTACAAACTTAGCCTCACCTGGGTACCACACCGTCACTTGTCATCGACAATTTTTGATTGAGGCTTAGGGCGCTTTCCATTTGTCAGAACCGGCCGGTCGGATCTGTTCGTTCGTAAATGGTACGCGTCAACTCTGAGAACTGTCAACTTGTTCTGGCCAAACTGGCCCTGCTCAAGGAGTAGGGTACGGTGGCCCACAAGGGTCACTACATAAAAAAGGTCAACTGCATATTAAACACTGCACCCTATACAAATAAAAAAATGTTGCTACAAATAAAAAAAGTTGCTGCAAATAAAAAATGTTGCTACAAATAAAAAAAAGTTGCTGCAAATAAAAAATGTTGCTGCAAATAAAAAAAGATGTTGCTGCAAATAAAAAAGTGTTGTGAAAGGTTTGAACCCAGGAGTCATTTCAAAAGTAGGTTGAGTTTGATCGTCCGGGTGAACGTAGTCCTGAATAGGACTGTTGTTGTTAGGTAGTTAGGTTGTGAGGTAGTCATTTTCACAGTCAAAGTGAGTTGTATCACGTCAGTTGATGATATTATACTCTGTTTATTGATCTGATTGGTAAATTACATCACGATATTATTAGTCGTCTGGCAGTTAAGCCGTGATGTTATTGGCTATGAAGACTCGTAATCAGTAATTGGCGAGTTTCGATCCGTCTGTTGTTACAGTTAAACGGTCTTCTATTGTTAGTCCGGCAAATTGTCAGTTCTCTAGTCGTTCTCTTGTAGTTAGTTTTCCTTGATCTCGTCAATAAGTCGTTTGTACGGTGCTGGTAACTGTTGGCTACGATTCAGTGGCGTTTGTTCTAAGTTAGTAAACCAGCTTTCTAAAGTAAGACGTTGATAGTAGTCTGTAGAATACGTTATACATGTCGCAGAGTCCCAGTCAATGTGACGTCAACAATAACATTGCTGAGCACCCGATTTACAGACGAAACACCAAATTGACTGCCAGCACCATACAAACGACTTATTGACGAGATCAAGCAAAACTAACTACAAGAGAACGACTGGAGAACTGACAATTTGCCGGACTAACAATAGAAGACCGTTTAACTGTACCAACAGACGGATCGAAACGCGCCAATTACTGATTACGAGTCTTCATAGCCAATAACATCAGCTTAACTGTCAGACGATTAATAATATCGTGATGTAATTTACCAATCAGATCTATAACCAGAGTATAATACCATCACCTGACGTGATACAACTCACTTTGACTGTGAAGATGACTACCTCACAGTTTGTCGAAACGTCAGTCACTGTCAACAACAACAGTCCTATTCAGGACTACGTTCACCCGGACGATCAAACTCAACCTAGTTTTGAAATGACTCCTGGGTTCAAACCTTTCACAACACTTTTTTATTTGCAGCAACACCTTTTTTTTATTTGCAGCAACATTTTTTATTTGCATCAACATTTTTTATTTGCAGCAACATCTTTTTTTATTTGCAGCAACATTTTTTATTTGTATAGGGTGCAGTGTTTAATATGCAGTTGACCTTTTTTATGTGGGCCACCGTAGTAGGGCCAATCAGTTCTCACGCTCCTGCGCGGGTGCAGCGGCAAATGCGCGGGAATTTTCGTGCAGTGGGTGGAAAGCACGGCGTTAGTTTTGGCGTTCAAAGAAAGATTCAAAGATGGCAGAATCAGACAATGACAAGTTTGGTGGGTATTTATTTGTGAATTGTTTTATCTACTTTTTGCGTGGAAAACAGTGAGCTTCCTTCAGAGATCGTTGTAAAGTTTGTACAAGGCAAGCATGTTTACAATTACAGGACTTGAAGAAGAAGAAGCAAAATTGATAACGTGGTCGTCGAAGAGCACGAAACTTCTTATTTCCTTGCGAAGGGAAAATGACAGCTTGTTTTCTAAAGGAAAAGTAAGGAAAAACGTCGCATGGAAGCGAATTGCAGATCAGTTCAATACGACTTCCTCCGTCAAAGTTACTGGCGAGCAATGCTCAAATAAGTGGAAGAAGCTAGAAGAGAAATACAAGAAAGTCACGGATCACAACAGTCGTACGGGAAATGATAGAAAGGAATGTGAATTTCAGGATGAAATGAGAGAGTTTTTCGGATCTAACCCAAAGATTGTACCAGCAGCCACCGTTTCCTCTATGGCCATGGAAGCAGGGACAGCGGATCATTCCGACGATGAGGACGAGGAACTTCCTCGCAAGACGCCACCAAAAAAGAAAAAGCGAAGGTCGTCAAAATCATCCGCTTCGGAGATGATCGAGTTTCTGAAGGAATTTAAAGATGATAAATGGAAAGAGGAGCTGGAAAAAATGTCACTATCTCAAAAAATGCACGAAGAGAAAATGTCTATAATGAATAGATTCCTAGACATTTTGTCTAAAAAGGAAGGTTGAGGACTTATGTACAACTTTACCAGCGTAACGTGAAGTATTGTGATTATGGGCTGCTTAGCTCTGTTCTAGAATTCGGAGTAAATTGATGAACCGAGTGTTTTTTTTTTGTTATAGTGTAGCAGCACTTGTATTTGCAGTATCACATTTATTATAATTATTCTTCTGGATGTTTTATTTTTAATCCCAACTTAAGGAAGTGAAAAAAGTGTACGATGGCACTTGGAATTTGAGGCAAGTTTAGGGCCTTAAGGTGAGTACTTGTAAGCAACTGCTTGAATAAAAAAGTGACAAAACAATAACAGTTTTCTGTGTTTCTTTCTTAGCTTGATCTTAAATCATGTTGAGGTATTTAATTGTGGTATTGGCTTTGTGATCTAGCTAAATGGGAAACTGTAGACGATACACATTTCTTTTCCCGGCTGTGGTAAAAAGTTTCTTTATCTCATTCAGGTTATTTATAAAAATAAAAAATGTTGGCAACATAATAATTATAGAAACTGAAAATGATTTATCCAACTTCTGTTTTGATGCAAGACAATCAATACATCCTTTACAATACCTGCAGACGTTCTTCAATCACTGGCAAAATATATTATATTTTCTTTTGGGTTGGGTGGGGACATTGCAGAAACTATAAACCAGAAATAAATTATAATTTAAATATCTAGTTATAATTAATATTTGTCGTTATCATCAAAACAATGTCAATATTGCCAATTGAGGAACATTTATCAATGCTCTTGTCAACTGTGCAGCAACAGCACTATTTTCAAGTCCTCTTTGTGCACTTATGTCCAGCAATGCATCAAACAGCAAAAATGGCCACCATCACAAAACCCTGTTTATCTCTATGCTTACAAAACCCATTACCAAATGCTTATTGTGCTTTTTTTAATTAACAAAAATAAAATTCTGAAAGCCTGCTTCTTGGTGTTCATAATGACCAGGGGCCTGTTTCTCGAAAGTCACAGTAACTTTTTGAGTCCGAAAGCAAATTGAAAGAATCAACCAGAAAAAAAATCTGAGCCCTAGATGGAATTTGAACCCACGCCCCTTCTGTTCTATATCAGATGCTCTTACCTCTGATACTGGGGACTCGTTGATGTGCAAGGGTCACTTTTGTGGGTTGGACTTGCAAATTGCATCACGCAGTCACGCAGTTCATCGCAAGCAACACATTTGAAGGCTTAACTACATCACGCAGTCACATTAATTAATAGCAAGAAATGCCTTACCTGTGAAGGAGCCCTACTGTGTTGCTTCAGTGAAAGACTGCATGACCAGTGATGCAGTTCGGTAGTCCAACCCACAAAAGTGACCCTTGCTTGTCAACGAGTCCTCAGTAGCTCAGAGGTTAGAGCATCCAATCTAGAACACAGAGGGTCAAGGGTTCAAATCCCATCTAGATTTTTTCTGTGTTCTCTAATGGTTGACTCTTTACATCTCCTTTTATTTCCTTTATAATACTAAAATGCTTTTGTACAAAAGAAAAAGAAACCTGGGTTAAAATTTAACCCTGGGTTTGCATTGATTGGCCCTTGAACAACTGGGCCCTTGTATTCATTGTATATCTTGTAAAATTTTATATAAATGTCCTTTGTCCAGCAAAAAGGGCAAAGTATGGGTGTTTATAAGTGTTGCAGATACTGGACCATTAAATTTCTCTTTGCAGTAGTTTGTGGCTGAGAGAGTTCACTGTCTGAATCATCATCATCATCATCGTCATCTTCAGCAAAAAACTGTTCGATGTCACCATCATCGGCAAAAAGACAGAAATTGTGGAGCGAACAGGCAGCAGCAATCACACAGGGTACCTCCTCTGTGTCTTCCATTTCAAGGCATGTTATCCTCCATCTTCCCTTTAGCAACCCTAAGGACCTCTCAACCACCTGACGCGTTTCTGAAAGCTTTGTGTTGTATGATGATTGACTGGCAGTCAAGTGCCCATTGTCCTTGAAAGGGGTTAGAAGCCATCTGAACAAAATACAAAGCAGCATTGTGTATTAATAAACACTGACTGTGATTATTTTTTGACCATAGAATTCCCATTAGACTGATTCAACTTAACACATGAAACATATACTAACAAGTAAACAAAAAGAAGACAACAGAATAAGTACATAATAGAATTTTACAGGTTAAGTAAAATAACCCTAGCATTATTTGTAAAAGTCATTCACAGTTATTTTTATTTTATTTGAGATAAACTTTATACACTGTGATCTTGTACTAACAATCACTTAGGATGGAGACATGCAATGATGAGCCTATAGTTGTACTGGGAGTCAACTTTTACCTCTTCATGGGGTAGGCAGAATCGCCAAGAAGGTGTGAGTCACCATTGAACACGCTGTCCGCTTTTAAACAGAGTGGAGAATTTCTGAATACCCTTGCATCATGTACTGAGCCTGGCCAACCAATATATGTGTCAGTAAAGGCCAGCTGGTGATCACAAGTTGCCTACAAAAAATTATACATGTAAATTGGAGACCTTTTTTTTATTTAAATGAAAGGACATAACAAAACTGAAAAAATAATATACTCTCAAATAAAGAAGAATTTTTGTTTAACTCATGGGTACATGAGGGGCCAGTCTAATTTAATCATGCATACATGTATTTTTTACATGAGGCAAACTAAAAACCGGCTGGGAATTACCAACTTCCTCCCTCACTGAATTGCCAAAGCTTTAAGATTACAAGCAATTATGTGATTGAAAAATAACTGGAAAATCTTTGCAGCAACAATGCAAGACCGAGTTTATAAAGACTTAATGGGTGACTTAACTATTACAGTGTAATACAGTAACCAGAGGTTTTTTGTGTCAAAAATGTTTGGAATGTTCGACTTTGATAATACTTTATTTAGCCTTTGTAACATGTAAAAAGTTCAATTTTTAAACCTAAAGCAAATTTAAAAAAAATTGTTGGACAACTTGCTCAACACTGCAATCGTTTTATAAAATCAAAGCGTGCTTCTTAGGTGTTGCGAGTTGCAGCATGTTGCCGATCAATAAAATACTGCTAATAATTAATTGCGAGGACCTTTTAAACTCTCTACGGTCGATGGCTGAAGCCACTGTGTTTGTACCTGTAAAACTATAGAATGGTATCTCAGTCGATTGAGATATGCCTCTGGGTGCTTTGATGGAGTTCTGACTCGAATATGGCAACCATCCACTGCGCCGATAACTCTTGGAAAGCCACTGATCCTCTCAAAGCCATCTTGGATCTCGAAACTCCTGAAAGCTATAAATTAAAAGTTAAATGCATGAGGGAAACGTAACACATACACACGTAAAACAGTCTACGGTTAATGTAAATTGAATGATTAAATAATACCTACCATTAGGCCATTTAACAAGATCTGGCAAAAAGTCAACAAGTGCCTTGCAAACCCGGCGAAAACACCTTGACAGACAACGACACGTCAAATCTGTCTACAATTTGTCTGTGCGTTTCTTGGTTTGCCATCATCCACAAAGACATCGCTATTTGTTTTCTGGGGTCCACAGCTGGTCGACCGAATGAATTACCCTTCGGGATATGCTCACTGAGCCCAATCATGTGTACAAGTAACTCAAAAGTCCTTCTCGTCATGCGAAAATGCGAACGAAAAACGTCAGGTTAAGGACGGTGCCCACTAATGGGAAGTATTTTTTCCCAGATAATGACTATGTGAGACAAGTAGACCATATCAGGGGCTATTGAAATCCAAAAAGAAAACTGGGGGTAGCCTCGCATTTTTCAGAGATAACTGCTCTTCAATATGGAGAAAAACGCTGAGTAGGCATTTTTTAGAAAAATGATAAAAAGTTATTTTTTCCCCAAATTTCAGAGTGTACACGTGAACTGGCACAAATGCAATGATAATTGTAACAAGGTTTCAAAATAAGCAACAAACGATAAAATAACAACCGCTCTTTATACGTCTTTTTTTGAAATATCAGCACAACTGGGAAGTTATCAGCAAGTACCCCTCTCCACGCGTTTGCCTTAAAAATAGTGTAAACGACATTTTCCCCAAACCAAAAATTGATCGTTTGTCGAGTAGGCTTATTACTTTCATTTGGTGAGATAAAAAGTAGAGGTTACCACGCGTTTTTAGAAGTTACATTGGTTGGTTTCGACCTTAACTTAATCGCTTTGGGGGTTATTTACAATTTTTCCATCCCCTCCCAGGTCAGTTTCACTACTTCTTCACTCCACGCGGAGTACTCTGGGATATCCGCAATGGCTGTCAGAGAGAACAACAATCCACGGAGGAGAGCAAAAACAGAAAGTGAAGCAGGACATTTCATGGACTCTAAGGAAAACAAAGTATACTATTCAACTGGAGCTTCTCCGTCTCAAAAATTGAACAAAAATTTTTGGAGAAGAGCAATCTCCAAGGTATTAAAGATTACTTCCAGCGCACATAGAGTAGTATGGCGAGCTCAAGATCCAAGGCTAGTGCTGTAAACAAACTACTGTACTGTAGTGGAAAATAGTCGACAGGGACTCTTAGACAGGTACTCCTTTAATCGTTTGCTTACCTGTACATGTCCTCAAGATTTTTTGAACTGTAGATGTAATATGGATTGTAAACCTATCGTTTTTTACCATTTTACTGGATACCTCCATCGAACATGTTATTAAACTAGCGTACATTCAATGAGCTTATATCTGTGCTTTTTAATGCGCTATCTCTTTCGGGCTTTGCCACAAGTGTCATATGATTTGCATAGACTCAAGTTCCATACATGAACTCTCTTTTAAAAAAGCTGAATAGTGCGAAAGTAGTTGTACCGAATGCGTTTATGTACCCTCATAAATAAACTGGGCTATAAGGATCATTTTATATATTTCGTTTTGATATTTTTTACTGTAGCACTCTGTGTCACAATCATTCACTATTTTTCGTTCCTAAATGTTGATTTTTAGACTTAACAGTGTCTGTTAAACCTAAGAAAGTCTTAGAATGGAAATGTACTTTATGTTATCAGTTATTCTTCCATCTTTAGTTTGTAAACAGCCAAATGGCAGCTATGTCTAAATGTCCAGATTATGTGTGGCGTGAAATTGAACCTTAAGAAAATTAATACTATCTACACGACAAGCTGCCCAATGAGTCAATTATTTCAATGCTTAGTAATGCCAAAATGCTTAAATAACAATGATAATAGTAAAAAGCATAACAAATTTTTACCATTTTTTTTCCATGATGAAAGCGTTTCCTTTGCGGTCCGCAACTGTTTGTGAAGCTGCGATCTCAGCAATCCAAGCAATCTTGTGACAGTTTTTTTGTTGTTTGTTCAACAAAAAAAGCCTCGGACTCTCAATAAAAGGGACATCTGTATGTACTCGAACGCTTTAAATCTATTTTCTGGGGAATAATTACATAAAATCTTACAAAATTAAAGAAATATCCGGGAAAGTGTTATAGCCGATTAGCCGATGAAACGCGAAGGACGCGAGTGAAAGGTAAGCTTGCAGTTTCTCGATTAAGCAGAGGACTTGGAGCTATTTTCCATCTGATTTACTGATCCTTGCCTATTAAGGGATTTTTTAATACCCAAGCTCCAAGTGTAACATCTTGAAGCAATAACTTTTGATTTTAGAATTGACTTTTGTTTGACTATAAAATGTTCGGTCAGATCGATCATACGGCAGAAATAGCAACATGCGCATACTTCTTCGGTTTTCAAAGAACTGACAAGATAAATGGAAATTATTTTTCGTCTGTTGAAAAACGACGCATTTTTTCCACAAGAAATAAGTAGAACCTTCCAGACTTACAGGGGACAAAACCACTCCGCGTGTCCTGCGTGTTGCGCATTTCTTTCGCGTCGCGCGCGACTACCTTGGCATGCGCAGAAAATGTGCGCAGTAACAATAGTGGGCGCCCATTCTCGTCCCCAGAGCCCGTCGTTTCTTGGTCACGTGGTTGGGAAACGAGGGACTGGTCGGTTACAAATTAAGCCGAGTGGCTCTGGGGACTATTCTCGACCCCAGTGCTTACGGGTTTGGGAATGCGCCCGTAAGCTCTGGGAAACTCTGCGCCGGAGTAGCCAAAATCTGGCTATTTGGGCCTCACAGCGCATGCTCTTTGATCCAACCCAAACTTTTTGCTTCTTTTATATCTGCTTCATCGCGAAGTGTTGTGTTACTTCGGTATTAGAACGGAAGAAATTCAGTTAACGGCCTTGAAGAATTTTCAGGTATCCAAGGCTCTTGTGGTAGCTGCTGAGAAAATACCGTTAAACGTTCCCAATCACAGATTGAGACTTGAAGTTTGCGTATGCTTGGCAGTTGATTAATATTTCTGTGGACTACTTCACGAGGAGGTAAGTGAAACCCGAATGGCTTGTTAAAATAAACGTATGGAAATTCCAATAAAACTTTCCAAAATATGAATTTAGCGTCCTTTTATTTATGTTTGTTCATGAACATTAACACTTCAGCGAAGCTGCTTTGGAATGTGATATCGTGGGAAAAGAAGAGAACTATAAATATCTAGTCGCATTGTACACGTATCACTTTTACTTTTTCTGGTTTTTTTTTTCTTGGAAGTCTGTTTTTGGGCAATTTACGACAAGAAGCTGAAGTTTTCATTCATACTCGGCTACTTCGTGTCAACAAGATAACGTGGAAGTCAAAGAAAAATCAGCAATGTGTCACGCTTCTTAACTTATAGCTGGCAAAGATGTCGGTGTATTTTTATTTTATTTTTTTTTTTGCATTCAAATCTTTTTCTGGTTCACGGTTCAATTTTCGATATGTAGCTAAGCATTTTTATTTGAAAATTGGAAAATCTAGTAATTCTGACTAATTAGTCGTTCAAATGTTGTTTTGGAATCGCTGATATCAAGAATCGGCCGGCCGTGTTTACTTCAACATGTCTAGGGAAAAAACCCACTCACACGCCAGACACGCCGCACGTTCAACCGCTCTCGTGCAAACTTGAATAGACCAATCAGAAACACTTTTATTGTTTTTTGCTGAAACCAATTTAAGACAAATCTTGCTCCAGGGTTCCCCAGAGCTCTTGATCCCTCTCCTTTACATGCGCAGAAGAGCTCTGGGTCGAGATTGCTCTGGGGACGAGAATGAGTGGGCGCCGTCCTTAATACCTCTGAACTGTTACTTCAAAAATAATCATTAATGCGAGAAATGTCCCGTCTCATGAAAATACCAGTGGCGGCAAAAAGAAAAATATCATCCTCTGCATTATTTTGGGTTTCTACATCGGTTTCAGCGCACCACAACAACT
>JBBMOI010000009.1:21010000-21067500 GCA_038088405.1 Porites divaricata | reverse complement strand
AGGTCTATAGCCCCTGATATGATCTACTTGTCTCACATAGTCATTATCTGGGAAAAAATACTTCCCATTAGTGGGCACCGTCCTTAAGAAGAAGTTGAAGAGAATGTGTGGCTCATTCAAGCACCAGTTACCCAGCTACCTGGATGAATTCAACTGGCAGAGAGTATATCCGGGAGAGCGCTTCGAAATGATGCTACAACATATTGCAGAGCTTTATCCTGTGCACTAAGTTGCTGGGGTTAGCTACAACAAAAACGGTTCCTTTAGGAACCACCAAATAAAACAGAAGTCAATGACCAACTTGTAAGCAGCTTTTATTGTCTCTGACAAGTGACTACGTAAAAAAATAATAAACTAACTGAAAATATTAACCAAAAATAAACTCAAACAGACAGAGGTAATTGAAAGTGCATATATGACGCGCTAAACGAACCGCAATGCATTATAGGGCGATTTCATAGAGAATCGCATAATTGAGTAAAATCTCGCATTCTGATTGGTTAACGAAGCGAGGTATTTAGTGTGGAATTGCGAGTTGAAAACGAGGCTAAGCGATATTGTTTTGCATCTACGTAACAACTATCGTTAAGTTTTACAGCGGTTACCACTAACACGCGCCTTTGAAGGATTTTTTTTTGTCTGTTTAAACCTGAGTTTTCGCGGACGTCAATCAACTGTTTCCATGGTTTTCCACGCACTCTGACGGAGAAGGTTCCCTCATCTCTGAATGAAGGGCGAATAATTTCGAACGACGACGGCTTTTTAAATTATTTTATTAAGATGAAGGATTACATTGTTAAAACAACGAGGTCTCTGCGAGCTGAGTGAAATAGCCGAAACATTCTCTACAGTTTACGTAACGGTTTTCAGGTTGTTTATTTATTTGATGTATGAAAACACGGGAGCCGTGGACGACTGAATTGCTAAGAAGCTAAGCTAGTATAAATTCAAAGAAACAAAAGATATCACACCGAAAAGGGAAAAAGTTTCCTCTGAATGGAGGCTGTTTTCGAAAATGAATTTTACTACTTATCATTCTTAATGTTATCGAATAGAAACCAGAACTAGCAAGAACTCAGACGAGTTGCGAGCGATTGAGAAAGCTTATGTGGTTGTCACTTACAGTGTGTAAATATGTCGATAATTTGAGTTTCCTCCGGGACACACTCAACAAATTCTTTCTCCTCGTAATGTTGACATGAAGCGGTGTCAGATCCTGCGGCAAAATATTGCAAAAACCGTCAACGGCTGAAACGCCGACATATTCTTCCGAGTGCTCAAGAAACGGAGAAAGAATCTTCTCTAGGCCAACGCGTGAAAAACCATGGTAACGGCTGATTGACGTCCACCAAAACGCAAGTTTGAACCGAAGAAAACACCCTTTGAGGGCGCGTGTTAGTGGTAACCGCTGTAAACACAACAACTGCAAAAAAGGTTTTCTTCGATGTCATTTTACAATGTTTTCAAAACCATTGTCACCTTCTGAAGAGTTAAAAACAAACAAAAGCGTTTTTTTAAAGTGACCGGAGGTTCTTCCTTGTTTTGAACTGAACTACAAATGGAGAGGCATAAAAATCCTCTTTCGCTCGCGACAACGAGAAAACAAGAAAATCCTGTGAACACGGCCCAGAAAATGGCAAGACAAAGTTCAACCAAACAAAACGGAGAAGCGACAACGGAGGAAGTGCCAGGATCCATTGTCAGAAGAAGAAATAAATACCTTCAAAGACGATCTTGCCTCTGAAAACACTAAAAAGAGTACGCCGCTTGCAATCGTCCTGAATCGTGGTACTTAGAAAAGTACAAACAGAGCTGAACTTGAACAGCATTTCTAAAACATTTCAGGGTACTTACCTTATATCAATCGCGACGTTAAACTTTCAGTGCTTTCCCTTGGACACTTCATTTCTTTCACTTTTGCCACCGAAGAGGTAAAAGGTGTAAATTATTTTCGTTCTCGAGCAAATGACCAATAGACAGTATTCGTATTCCCCGACAGTCCTGGGACGAGTATGCCTTGATCATGAATGCGAGGCTCATGCGGGGAACTTCTCGCCAAGAGGACAAACAAATATGAGAAAACTGTCGCTGAGTTTGCCGAATTTAAGGAAACTTTTTAACATTGTAAAGTTCCGAAGGGCTTACATACTTGAGAGATCATTACTTCAAACAACAAAAGGAAGATCTGCTCATTATCACTAAGAAAAACAGCGATCCTAACAATAATTATATTGACGAGAAGAGTGCTTGGTGAGCGAGTTTATAATTTAATATAAACAGAGATGTTCTCAAAATCCCCGAAGCCATTGTAATTGTAATTTTCAGTGTCCTTTAAACTTTTTGAAGAATATCTTTTATTGATATGGACGTAATTATCGAAAGCCTGCGGTAAAGTTGTAGTGGTGTTATCACACCTACTATACAGTTGAAATTTTCTAACAGAGCGGATGCAAAATCTTGAATGTGTATTTGAAGTAAACCAAACGACTCATTCAGTGGATAATTACTCATCAGGACGGGGCTTAGCGTTCTGCACACAGTCCATGTGCATTTTAAGGAAGTTAAACCGGTTTAAACAAAGATGACTAGGTTAAGTTTATTTTGAAATTTAAGTTACATTATCTTCGATAAAAACTGTGCGAGAGTACAAAAACGTGCACGCAGTTGACCACAGCGTTTGGTAAGACGATAATACTAAGCAGTTTAAACTCCACACTACAGATTCACACAAGAGAAAAAAAATAATGACAAGAAGACAATTTTATAAAAAGGATTCGAGTATTGACATTTTGACACAATATACCATTTTCTTGATTACTTCTTGTTTCTTCTTTTGGCTTCGTGACTTTTAAATTTTGCTGTTAGAACCACCAGCTCTTCCCACAGTTTTGTTTTTTGAAACAGATATCCCATTAGCTTACCCGTAAGGTTTCAGCTTTTAAATCTTGCAGTTTTTTGCTGATTTCTATCGTTTTGCAGCGATTCAGCCGCGACTAACCAATGTTTGTTTGTGTTTTTGCCAAAAAGTTCCCCGCTTTAGCCTCGCAATCATGCTGTGAAGTCTCTCGTCCCAGGGCCGTCGGGGAATACGAATATCGTTAATTTGAAAAAAGTTGTTATAGATTAACGGCTTGTAAATTCAGTGAAATACCGCTATTTATCCTTACGATTAGTGTGAAGCTTGTTTACATGTAAGAAAGTTTGAAAACAAATAAAAAACAAGTACAAGGTACAAAAAACGTTGTCGAAGGTTCAGACGTGTACGACTGACCTTGCTTTCTATTCGCTAACGCAATGACGGTTCTGACAGTTGACTTTGTGAAATGGCTTTCTGGAACGCGCGCTCAGGATAAAAACAAACAATATTATTGCTGTTTTCATTTTTTTTTCTGATTTTTATTCAATTATGCGATTCAAGGAAAATCCATTACCTGACTCGTGAATTCCACGTTAAATTGCACTTGAAAACCGATATCGCACTCATCGCTTCGCGATTCGTGCGATATCGGTTTTCGCGTGCAATTTAACGTGGAATTCCCTCGTCAGGCAATGAATTTTCCTATATAAACTTACCCAAGACATACGATGATGCAATTTGTGGTCCATCATGCGACTGATTCTAATAGAACGGTAAGGGTCGAGTGACTGCGATGCCATTACACTTGAATTTTCAAGTGTCGGTTTGCTGTTGGTCAACTGTCGGTTAACTGTCGGTTAACTGTTGGTATACTGCCGGCCGACAGTTGGCCGACAGTCGGCCGACAGACTTTTAGGGGAGCTGTTCTTCACTTTTACCCGGAAGTTCGTTAAATTGTCGGAAATCTTCAGACAAGACGAACATCTCGTGCATTTGACTCAGAAAAAGTAGACAGGTATAAAAAAGAGATGGAGAACAGTAATGTATTACTTGTTAATACTGGTGGTTAAATTACAGATTAATAAGGTGCTGTGAGATAATAACACGCTTTTGAGGCAAAAGGGGACGACTGTGTGATATACATATATCTCATGGTTTTGAAGCAACAGAAATATGTGTGATGTCTCATGGTTTTAATGAGAAAATGAGGTAAGTCATGTATTTAATATGCGTTTTGCATTTCCTTTGTCCAGCACGTCTGATGCATATAGGAGTCTTTATATTACTACTGTTAAGTGGTGAAAGAAATTTTGGTAGGTTTAAATCTGAATGAATTTCTTTATCGATCTGTTATTTGTTAAATTTTTATTTTACATTACGGTTAGTTTTTTAAGGTACACTGTTAGACTATAATTGTGAAAAGTACTTTTTTTGCATGGTATGTCAGTTGAATCAGTGTTATTTAGAGGATCCATTCTCCACCTAATCCTTTATAATACTTTATAATTTATTAATTAATTATTTTATTATGCTCAGTTCTAATTTTTCAATTTTTATTACTCCTCTTACTGTGCTTGTATTGTGTTCATTTTATTTGATTCTTTGTTTAGGTCTGCATTTTCAAAAATTATTGCCTATTTAATAATGTTAAATATAATTATTTTTTACTTTGTTAAGCACTGTTGATCAACACAAATAAATAGGTTTGTATAAGTTATTAAATTGTTCTTACTATCATTATTATTGATACTGGATAGGTGTTCGTCTTAACAAGCCCTACTCAGTTCAAGTACCAATGGACATTCCAGTGTTCACAGGAACTCATGCAGACTTTCTCATCATTGTAAGTACAACTGTACCTACAGTGCAGTTACATGTATTAAACAGATGTTGATATAACCTGGCTGGGTAATTTATTGTCAATTTCAACAGTGCATTTACATGTATTAAACAGATGTTGATATAACCTGGCTGGGTAATTTATTGTCAATTCCAACAGTGCAGTTACGTGTATTAAACAGATGTTGATATAACCTGGCTGGGTAATTTATTCTGAATTTTAACAGTGGTGGCTACAGCTATACTAAAGATTTTTTTCATTTTGCCATTTTGCAAAACAATTTAAAGACATAGACATAGTTATTAGACATGGTTTTAATGGTAAAAGAGGGCGACACTTTAATACTACGTATAAATTATGTGATTTAATTCTTGTGGGTTTAAAAGCAGAGTAAAACCTTAGCTTTAACATGTTTTAAGTCCAGTTTTGTCGCATATAGTTAATTGTTGTTGTTTTTCCCATTTGTATCCTTCAACATTTTAGGTATTCCACAAGATCATAACTAATGGTCATCAGAGACTACAGCCATTGTTTGACTGTCTGCTAACTATTATTGTAAATGGTAAGATGACAATTTAATCTTTCAAGGTGTTTATCACTTCTGTATACACAGTACTAAGCTTGGTGGATATTTTATACCATGCATATTTTTTTCTTTCATGAAGTTAAATTTATTTAACACAGTTAGCAATGAGGAACGAGGGCATGGTCAGCATTCAGTCGTTTGGCTCAAGCGCAGTCAGCCTTGCTTACATCACAACCATGTGTTCAGTACAACGTTTTCCTGGCGGCCACTCTCTTCGTTTAGCCTTTGGATCATTCTTTTATCCCCATCCCTGCCCCCTTTATTTTTTCCACTGATAAATCAGTGTGACAGGTGCCTGGCTCCATTGGCATGGGGGCTCATGGCTGGAGGGTGCAGGTTTGCCAGTTGTGGGGGCATAACTCTGTCTACAGGCTGGCTGTGCCAAAGTGGAAGCTCCTGGACATCCACCTCCACCTCCACTAAGTGACACAGTTGTTAACATCTTAATTATCTTTTCATTGTGTCCTTCCACTTAGCCTGCTTAATAATGGTCTGGACTGTTTTTATAGGATTTTAAGGGAGGAAGCAACATTGGAAGCTTGTTCTTTCTGAAACAGAAAGAATAATTTGTTAATTTAATATGTTGTTGTTGTGTCCTGGAAATTAATTTGATATCACAAAGATTCTTGTATTTTGACCTCAGGTTTGTACAACAAAATCAATACATCTCCCTTTCCTTTCTAGTTTCTCCTTATTTAAAATCCTTGTCAATGGTGACTGCAAACAAACTTCTTCATCTCTTGGAGGTAGGTAAACTGGAGCTTTTGTGTTTGATCTCACTATTGAACATTCAAAGTTATAATCGCTCAACCCTATTAGATCCCATGAGTTCCCTAAGCTGGCACCCCTTCCCTGTAAGGGTGAGACTTGAACTTGGGGCCTATGCATGGTTACAAGTCCAATGCTCTAATCACTTGGTCAACCTGCCTCCATTGGATTAATAATGGTACAGCTGTAATAGGACTGAGTGGAGTCCAATTCGGTCTGTAATCATACTAGTGAATATAATAAACAACGATTTGTTTAATCATTAGTTAGCATTATTACAGACCAACTTGGACAACACAAAGTCCTGTTATCAATTAATCATAACTTTAACAAAATTTGTGATACTTTAAGCATTTTAAAATCAAAACACAAGAAATTCCAAGAGTTTTTTGCTAGCAGTGAAAAAAAACCCATTTAAGTACAGGTGTGTGATGGCACATACTGCCCTATTACACTGTTCTATTAGTGCTGAAATCAGGACACTGATATCTAATCAGATTTGACAATTTTGTTATAGTTGTGACTACTGAGATCAGGCTATGTGTTAAAATGGTGGCTTATGGGAGGTTTCAATCAATGAAAATGTTGGTCACAGTCTCTCTTTATGGGGTTGACTTAAGAGAAGTGTCACTCTGTTTACCGGTAGTCGTTTAAGGGAGATAATTTTGGCGGTCTTGGCTTTGGGTCACTTACAAGATGGTTAACGGATGTTGTCTCTCGGGAGTTAGAGGATTACAGCAGTAAACTTTCCAATTAAAATGATATTGAAGAAATTTAAGTCTAATTTGTTTTTTTCTTGCAGGCATTTTCCACTCCTTGGTTTCTCTTTTCCAATGCAACTAATCATCACTTGGTGTTCTTTTTGCTGGAGATATTCAATAATATTATTCAGTATCAATTTGATGGTATGTGATTAAAGAATAATTATTATCATGTTCATTCAAAGGCAAAATGGCAGGAAAACGGTATCAAGGCCATTAGGAAAGAGTTTCACCCTTTGTCCTGGTTATTTCAGACACCTATAATTTTATATTGCTTAATCCAGTCTTAATAGTTAACTCAAGATTTCATTTCTTTCAGTTACAGTGTCTCCAAATAAAAATTACAATTGAACCTTCACTAACGGCCACTTTTTTTGGTGGACATTCCATACATTGACTCTTGTTTAAACCTCTCTACAATGGTCACTTTCCTCTGTCCCCAAGGTGGCCATTATGGAGAGGGTCAACTTTAGATACATTGATGAATGTTGCATAAAGACACTTAGCCATGTCAAGACCCAAGGGCTAAAAAAAGAAATTGCATATTGATTGTTATTTGCAGACAGGGCTAGCACTTAGGGCTCAGGGGCTGTGTATTTCCCTTGGCTACTACTAATCTCCATTTTTTTTGGTGGACAGTCCATACATTCACTCTTGTTTCAACCTCTCTACAATGGCCACTTTCTTCTTTCCCCAAGGTGGCCACTGTAGAGAGGTCCAACTGTATGAGTATGACCCCAAGCTACTTTTTCAGGAACCCAAAAAAGAAAAAAGACGGTAGAACCAAAAGAACTGCCTTGCTGTTCAATTCTCCAACTAACAATTTTATATACTGGACAACTTAAAATCTTAGTGACAACCTGTCTTTAAACAGCTCAGTGCTGGCCAGACATCTTAGGTAGATAAAATTCAGTGAGATGAGTATAGTTGGCTACTGATGGAAGTGAATGTTATTGTCTGTCTCTGTTTTTCTAGGGAATTCTCATCTTGTTTATGCGATTATAAGAAAGAGAAATATCTTTCACCAGGTAAGTTTGTTATCAGGTCGCTGGGGTTGAGACTGTGGAAGACACTGTGAAACTTTAGTAGTAGCTACGGGCGAGGTCTAGAATACACTGTGATGAAGGATTTCTTTGTTAATAAGTCGTGTACGTATCTAAGAAGACATCCACCAATGCAAGGATGCTAACGTGGTATTGGAAGCAAGAACAAAAAGAGTGATGTGGCCTTAGTTGCCTCCCTATACCTTGGATGATTCTAACGCCCACGCTAATGTGCTTGATATAATAATAATAATAATAATAATAATAATAATATTGTCATTATTTTTTTGTTGCTATTAAGGCTTTTTTTATGTAATGTTTTAGTTGGCAAACCTTCCAACTGATCCAGCAACTGTTCAGAAACCAAGAAGGTCAAGAATAACTTCTGAAGGTTCCGAAAAGTAAGAAAACTTGTATTTATCCTTTTCCTGAAACACATTCAAGATAATGTTTTTTTGACAGATGTACATTGTACATATTGGTTTGTACAAGGGCCAGATGAGTAAATGCTTGTTTGTTTTGATAGTTGTCGTAACTTCCTCTGTTTGGAAAAAGTGAACTTAACTTGTCCACTTGAATACGGACCACTCCGCACCCCCTTCATCCCACAAGTTTTTGTTTGTGTGGGAAAAGTCACCCGGTTACTTAAATTTCCGTTGTGTTGTCTTGCAGGGATGCCCGAGCATCAAGTAGTGATGGAGAAGAAAAGAAGCCTGCAGCCAGTTCTTCAGCATCTGGTCACATGCCTGAAATGTCTGCAGACAGTAAGCTCATGCCACTGTAACATCGGTGTATGACATTTGCAGACTGCAGACTGCAGACTGCACACCGCAGACTGCAGACTGTAGACTGCAGACTGTAGACTGCAGACCGCAGACCGCAGACTGCAGACCACAGATTGCAGATTGTAAATTAAAAGACACCAAAAATCTTTCTAATAAAGGTGACACCATAAAAAATGTAACATCATGTGAAAGTGAGAAAGTAGCCTGGGAACAAGGTTGATGTTTTTGCACAAAGTTACATTGGCCTCATTTCCAAGATGCTGTTGGCTATTATGCTGTTGGCATATCACTAATTGCGTTGATTCTTTATTCTTCTTTGATTATTGTGAATTGATAATAATGACAAGTAGCAATGCCCATTAATGCCTGTCTAAATAGTAGTCCTCTGTAAAAAAAGTGTTTAGATTGCGAGCACTTCGTGCTCACCACAGTTACGTCTACAAAAACAACCAGGATAGATCACGGACATTTTAAAACACCTTTTAAATGACGTATTTCATCTTATAAGTAGTATTTAAGGATATGCCAGACAATCTAAACCGAACAGATCCTACCTGGACTCGACGAATTACCGGAAGTGCATTCTGAATTAAATAGGCAAATCGACAATTGCTTTTTTAACAGGCCAATCATTGCTCATGCTCAAATCCTAGTACACAGTTGGGGCCCCCGTAGAATAAGGATTCCGGCACTGTTTCACAGACAGACTTATATAACCAGAGTTTAGTTTCGTCTGTGGTGCAGGTTAAATTGCTGGCCTGTTGCTATGGATTCATGAGCGAGTTTGTGACATCGGCAGAAATTATTCTGCTCTAATTCAATACGAGACGAACAGCCAACAACTCCTTCAGGAATCAGGTCGGTGTAATTTGCGTGAAAAAAACTTCGTTTCTACGCCTTACATGTACTTCTCGAAACAAGGTAATGTTGATGATAACGCCACCTTGATTACGATACTTTTGGTTTCATTCAATTTACAGTCTTGCTGCCTCATGCAGTCTGCAGTCTGCGGTCTGCGGTTTGCAGTCTGCAGTCTGCAAATGTCATACACCGCTGTAACATTCTGAACGTTCAGTGTTAAATGTTTCTTTGGACAATGTTATGGTTAAATGAAATGAAATTACATACCAAATGTGAAAAAATTTCAAATTTCTTTACGTAAAATCCTAAGCAGTAAATAGTTCTATGTTAAACATCTCAAAAAGAGGTTTCATTGGAAACACCATAGGATTTTGTTTACAGGTTAAAAAGTCAAAGTGGTGACGAATAATCTCTCCATATCCTTGGTCTAGGAGTGAAGGGGTTGACTCACATACAATATGCAAATTTACAAAGAACAACTGGGTCGCCGTCTGACCTGATTTGTTTTCCTGTATAGTGTCTGTCAAAGAAATGCGTAGTCCTGGCAGTGATTCAGAGTCCAGTGATGTAGAGGCACGCTCCACAGGGGAGGTGACCCCACCCAGCACCCCTGGAACATTACGCACAGAGAAGAAATCCATTGGACGGTCTGCATCTGTCTCTAGCTCTGGACCTTTTGTCGCGACACCTGAATGGGTACGGCTTATTTTATTTTTCTTTCTCTTCACACTTAGTTATTTTCCCCCCTCAACCTTAGTAACAGTTTGGAGAGAAAACAAAGAATATTGCTAACCTGAAAGGATTTTGAATATAAGGGACCGTTCATTTTTTACGAGGTGGGGGGGGGCTGGTGGAATTTTTGAACCCCCATTACGAATTACCATGCCCCCCTCACTCAGTCCTCTAATTTTCTCATGCCCCCCCTTCCACAGACGGTCATTTTTGGGGGGTGACCCCCCTTTCAAAAGAGACATTATGATAATTAAACCCGACATGCATACATTTTGCAGCGTACAATATGATTTGTATTTTCTGTTCAATGTAAAGCTGTTGACAACTCATTCTACAGATGTAGCAGCCGCTAATAATTCAAAAGATAAATTCTGTCCATTTGCTAAGGCACTTCTTCACTATTTTTCAAACATAAAAAAATATAGAGAATCAAAAGAAAGAAAAGTCAATTTCCGATCTTCAGTTTATGGATCTTCCAGAGCGTGTCGTTGCTGGCCTCTCAACTTCTTCCTCGTCATCGATAAAAGCAAGTAACGCGGGATACAGAGACACTAGAAGAAAGTAAAGACAGTTTTCGTAGCATTTTTAAGGGCCTGCATGGAGACCTAATCAGCAAGGGAAGAAGAAAAAAAGAAAACCGTCGAAAATCGATTGCAAGAAAAAAGAAAAGGTTTGAAAACAACGTCCAACGAGTGTATAGTATTTGTGTCGGAAACCCGCTAGGTAATTATCTTCCGAAATGCCTTCTGTATCCTCCTTGCCTTGCCGTCCCTGAAGGGTGCATCGACGTGGAGAAAGTTTCCGAATTGCTTTTTGATCGAGATGCGGCATACATTGCACAGCTCTTGCAAGGAAACCATTTCAGCAACGCCGCAGGAAGCAGAATTATCACAAACCTCAAGCCGTAGGTTAGAGATAACGTGTACTGCTTCATGTACCCTGAAGAGTATGCTATGACTGAAAACGACGAAAGCGACTCTAGCAGCAGCACGAGAGATGAGGAAGAGCTTGGCAATGATGACGAAGAGGAACATGAGCAGAGAGACGTTGCGCAGCACTAACCTGTTAAAGAATCTTTTAATGATAGTTTCCTAGCTTTGAAAATTGTTGTCGTGGAACTGAACGCTGTCATGTAAACGCAGAACAAAAGTTTTTGATACATTTATATACCTTTTGCTTGTTTCTGCATATGTAGCTTTATTTAACAATAAAACATCATGTCAACTGTACATGAACTAAAATATTTCGCGTGACCCCCCTTTCCCTCCGTTTTTTTTTTTGCGTGACCCCCTCCAAATCCCACCAGCCCCTCCTACCTCGTAAAAATTGAACGGTCCCTAAGATAGTAATTTTTGTAAAAGCTTAGCATCCCTTCGGGAATTATTGGTTCATCTTCTGTCGTTCCTTGTTTTAAGCCTTGAAGTCCTAATAGTGTCCAAGATCAATTTTCTCCTCACAATTATCCATTCAATGTAAAGAGATAAGTTATGAGAATCAATAAAATGATCACCCAAGAGAAAATACTTTGAACTTTGAACAAATTCCCTCAACTAATTCTTTAGGGAAATGTATGGAGATCAGTTTGGGGAATTTGTATGTGGATACTGGGGCTACGGCTGCTTGTAGTGTTCAAGAAACAATTACTTCTTTTTGAATCAAACAAAAGACGCGAAGAATAGTTGTATGGAACTGCTATTCCAGTCAATACGCAAGACAACGTTTACCCTTAGACCTACCCTTTAAGTCCCAATAGTGTCCAAGATCAATTTTCTCCTCACAATTATCCATACACTGTAAAGAGATAAGTTATGAGAATCAATAAAATGATCACTCAAGAGAAAATACTTTGATCTTTGAACAAATTCTTTCAACTAATTCTATAAGGAAATGTATGCATGGAGATCAGTTTGGAGAATTTGTATGTGGATACTGGGGCTTAAAGGGTAATTGAGCTACATTTCCATAGAAGACCCACTATTAGTTACGGATTAACTCAATATTTAGCAGTTAAAGAACCATTTGTTATTTTCATATTATTTTGCAAGTACAATCTTGGAAACAGAAGCTTCCACTTCAGACCATAATGAGAATGCTACAGGTGTTGGTCCCTCAGGTAGAGAAGATTTGTATCGACAAGTAAGTTGGCTTTAAACTCATTTTGATTTCATTTTAACATGGTTGCGCAGCTGCCCTTCAAGCAAATTAACTTCAAGTAGCTGTAGATAACTGCGGTGTAGTGGTACAGTTGAAGTTCTCCTCTTGGTCACCTCTGTGTTTATTACGGACGTCCCTGCAATAGTCACTTTGCTTTTCCTTCAAGTGTCCACATTAAAGGTCTTGACTTTAGATTGTATTTTTGAATGCGCAAGCTTTTCTGTCCGGATTGAAAATTTCCACGTCCACACATATCCGGATTCACTCTTGTACCCAGGACTCCTATGGGAATATTGGGAACAGATCTTGCGTCGTTAAGATGGGTAAGAGAGAGACCCTGGGAACAAGGTTGCCATCTTGAATACAGTATTCATGGTAAGCAACTGGGCTCAATCTTGTTACGTCACCGGATAAAAAAATATCCGGAAAGAAAAGTTTCCCAATACATGTGGACGTGGCCTGAAACTATGACATTTTTGAACTGCGCCTGTAAAATTAGCCTTCTACCCAGCTGTCATTTGTCGCGTCACGCTACCCTTGTCCTTTTATGGCATCTTACCAGGCTATCGGGTCAATGCATATTACGTGACCTGAAACGTATCGGACAAGGCAAGCGTCACGAAACGTTCCTTTCAGTACCCTGGGTACCAGAGGTTTTTCTCTCTTGTGTGACGTGCGGTGAGAAGGTTCATTGGTCACAGGCCGAAGCCACGAGCGGCGAGGTCACTAAAAGGACTTGACCAAACCGGAAACCGCGCATGGAAAGGCTCTGGCACCCAGGATGTCCTCGCATTCGATGGCGATAAAGGGAATGTGTTATATTCGAACCCCACTTTTATGTAGTAAGTTATTAAGTTGACAAGAAACCTAACCCTGTAAACCCCTGCTCTGTTCAATTTATCTTACGCCTTATTGTAGCCCGCGATCAACGCGAGTCACATCTCTTTTTGGAGAATAACATCATGAGAATTCACTCGCCTGTGGCACTCTAAAGGAGGCACCGCCCACTCGCGCGTTTTTTCCCGGATCGTTTCGCTCGACGCTCGAAATGGGAAACCTTGCTCGCAGGTGATTAACAAATGGATGAAACACTGTTTGTAAACTTGAGATGAAGCCCTCAAATTTAAGATATGATCCAGGCGATGATGTAATCAGATTATCCAACTGGAGAATCTATGAGAGGGAAAAAACGCATTGAAAGCTGCCTAGGGGGGTGTCTCATCCAGAAAAGAAATATATATGTATTTCCAGTTAATTGCTGGTCAGTGTTATTATTATACGTGTGTTGGATGTGTTTTTAGGGGCTTGACGGATGAGTCTGAGATTATCAAGTTCCTTCAACATGGTACTCTTGTTGGGCTTCTACCAGTTCCACACCCAATATTGATCAGAAAGTATCAGGTAAACTGAATTGATAGTGTCATGCTATTTCAGATGTTCAAGGAATATCTTTAAAATTTTACAATTTTTTTGTTCTTTCTTTAGGAATAAACTGCGTTGATTCTTGCAGTTTATCAAAATGAACTGTTCACCATTTTTGCCTTACTTACTCTTATCCTGTTTAAGGCCGGCTATATTCACACTGTACCGGATAGCTAACTTGTCCACCTACTCCTCCCCTAACCCAACATTTTGCCCCAAGTGAGACGCAGATGTTAACGTTGAGTTAGGAGAGGGGTAGGTGGGCAGTTTCCCAGAAACCTAAATTGATCAACCTACCCCTCCCCTAAGCCAACATTAACGTTTAGGACAAAAATGTTGGCTTAGGGGAGGGGTAGGTGGGCAGTTTCCCAGAAACCTAAATTGATCCGCTAACTTTTGGTCCGGCCCAAAACCATACCGGTAGGGTTTCCGTTTACACATGGGAACGGTGATTTCGGCGCGGTTTCTGTAACGGCGCGAAGCTGCGTCGCGCCGATCTCTAATTCGCTGAAGTGGAGAGTCACATAAATTATCGGATAGGTGTTCATAACATACCGGATAGCTTTTCGTGTTGGTACGAAACGGTGTCCGCTATAGTGTGAACATAGCGTAAAGCTAACGTCTCTCCAAGGCGCGGAGGATGATGGGAAGGAGCTCCAGTGTTTTATGACAACGATTCATGAAATTCCTTTTTAAGCTGATTTTGTGTGCCCGAACGGAAAATCACCTCAAGTAAAGGGAAACGAGTAACAGGACAATAGTTGTTGGTCAAACGTCCCGATCGGGCGGATCGCGGCGTGGGAAAACTTTAATCCTGTCAGCATATTACAGTTTCAGGATCTGTGGATGAGTGGTTCAATGACAATTTCTCCATGACTGGTTTCTGTACAGGTTGTTTTCCATGAACAAAGTTTTTGCCCGAAAGGTTCGGTCGGTATCAGCTCGATTAACCCGTGTGAACAAGCCGAGCTGAGCTGGTGTAATTACGCTTTTAATTGGATTGCAAATTGTTGCTCGTGCGAGAAAATTTCCATTGGAAAAATAAGCAAACAGAAAATTGTACTCGATATAAACTTTTACTGAAATGGCTTCCTTCTATATTTGTATTTTATGTAGTAAACTACCACAGTATTTGGTTTATTCGACCACAATAAAGTTTTCCTCACGTTGTCTTTTGTTTTGTATCCTACTTAAGGCTAACAGTGGTACCCAGATGTGGTTCCGTACTTACATGTGGGGAATAATATATCTAAGGTAAGGAAGACACAAACACTAGACGGCCTAGACGTATCAAGTGGTGGAGTGGATATTCCGCTATTTTTTTTAAAAAAGTCTCTTAATATTTTCGCTGAAAGCATGTTAGTTTTGTTGAGCTTGTTCCTGTTATGAGAATAAACGCCTCTCTGTTTTAAACGCCCCCTCTTGGACCCATAAAATTAATTAGTAAAATCCAACTAGTGGTCTATTATCAATGCTGCGTTCTGATTGGTTGAGCTACTACTAGGCTATATGTTATAGCCCACTAGTAGCGAAAAGCGCGGGCTTTTAGGCGGCAAAAAAGGATTAAAGATTAGCTTTAACTAGCTAAACTTTTCTTATTCTCAATATTTTTGACCAACTAGTTGGATTTTACTAATTAACAATTATTCCTCGAGCCCGAATGGGCTGTGAGTCAATAGCCCATTTGGCCTTCAGCCTCATGGGATATTGACTCAGAGCCCATTCGGGCTCCAGGAATAATTAACAATTAGTCGCCGAAGACGACGTGAATATCGGCGAATAGTCACCGAGACGAAGTCGAGGTGACTATTCGCCAATATTCACGTCGCCTGAGGCGACTAATTGTTTTAGTATAATTACATTGATGATTATTCGAGAAAATAAAATTATTGATCAATTTCCTACCCCGAAACATAAAAAAATCTGGCTGCCATTTTGAAAACTGCTAGCCTTCAATGCTATGATCACCGCGCGGTGATTATAGCGGGATAAAGCGAAGCTCCTAGCCAATCACAGCGCTCTATTTTCGATAGTCATCGATGTAATTATACTAATTAACAATTAGTCGCCGAAGGCGACGTGAATATCGGCGAATAGTCACCGAGACGAAGTCGAGGTGACTATTCGCCAATATTCACGTCGCCTGAGGCGACTAATTGTTTTAGTATAATTACATTGATGATTATTCGAGAAAATAAAATTATTGATCAATTTCCGACCCCGAAACATCAAAAAATCTGGCTGCCATTTTGAAAACTGCTAGCCTTCAATGCTATAATCACCGCGCGGTGATTATAGCGGGATAGTGCGAAGCTCCTAGCCAATCACAGCGCTCTATTTTCGATAGTCATCGATGTAATTATACTAAAGCGGGATAGAGCGAAGCTCTTAGCCAATCACAGCGCTCTATTTTCGATAGTCATCAATGTAATTATACTAATTGTTAAATAGACGCTCCGGGCGTTGGTTACGTCATAAGGGAGCTTAAGCAACAACGACGGCGACGGCTACGGCTACGAAAACGTCAGTTAAAAGCGTGTTCGCGCTGCTTCAAACTTAATTTCGTGTATTCCATGTGTTTCAATTCGTCAAATGTTGGCGAATTTTTCTGAAGTTAAATTCTGAGAGACTTTATCAAAGTTCCGAAAAAGATAAAGGGGGTCGTTGTCTTGTGTTGACGTCCTCCACAAAACGTGAAATAAGACAATTTCACGTCGTAGTCCTGCAACGACGGTAAAGAAATGAACAAAAAGGCGTGATGCACGTGCAAAGTTGTTGTTTTGCCAATCTAAACCTATCGCTTTTTTGCCGTTCTCGTTGCCGTCGTCGTTCCTTAAGCTCCCTATTTACGGTACTGCTGCCTCCTTTTTACATGATATGGTAATCCATCGTATAGTCACTCTTGAAGTGTTCACTCATGAAGCAGGAATGTAAGGAGATCAGGGGTCCAGTTGTTCAAAAGGTGGATAATTCTATATCCACCGGATAAATCTCTTATTGGATCACGCAATTGGTTTCCCTAATACTTCTCCGCTGGACAGGGATTTATCCGATGGATAGCGCGATCCACTGGATAAATCGCTATCCAGTGGATCACGCAATTGGTTTCCCCAATACTTCTACGCTGGATAGTGATTTATCCGGTCGATAGCATTATCCACCTGGGCCCAGTTGTTCAAAAGGTGGATAACGCTATCCAACGGATAAATAACTATCCACTAGATAGCGCAATTGGTTTCCCTAACACTTATCCATTGGATATTTATTTATCCGGCGGATAACGCTATCCAACATTTGAACAACTGGGGCCAGATAAATCACTGTCCAGTGGATCACGCAATTGGTTTCCCCAAAAATTCTCCGTCTGGATAGTGATTTATCCGGTAGATATATTATTCACCGGATAAATCTCTATCCAGTGGATAACACAATTGGTTTCCCTAATACTTATCCCTTGGATGGTGATTTTTTCCGGTGAATAGCGCTATTCAGCGTCTTGAACAACCGGGGCCAGAAAATTCTGAAACCGCGGCCTATTTTATTTATTTATTTTTTTTGCAGGAACATTGATCCACCAATTTGGTACGACACAGATGTCAAACTCTTTGAAATTCAGCGAGTGTAGAGATCATGAGCAAGAGCAACGAAGAAGAAAAATACTCAACGAGGAAAACTTAAGTCGCTAATGATTGTTTAGTTTTACGACAAATGAAGATTAATTGCATCCTAAGCGGACTGGTGTGGGTTCGTTTGAATACTAGTGTTTGGACATTTTGTTTATGTTCAGGAACCACACGAAGGTCTACAAACTACATATTATTAAACTAAGAGGAAACAGGTGTAAAATGTGAAATATTTATTAAGTGAAGTAACCTTGTCGTTACAATGTAGTACGTAATCACTCTATTTATAACCGTTGTATCCAATGGCATTTAATTGGCTGTCGAAATCGTACACTTTGGTTAGTCGGTTATGCAGTAAAAACCCTCCAGTAAGAACCTACAGATCTTATATAAATGGTAATTAGCATAAATTTTGGCTATTTAGGTTCTTGAATAGGGTGTTATTTTCTGAAGGAAAAGAGACATTTTATCTAAAATTATTTAGTGGTATTCAGCTTATTTCTTATCTAAAATCTGCTTATCATTACATAGCAGTTTTGAGTGATAAGGCACCTATGTCTTCAAAGAGGATCCTGAATGTTGACTTGTCTTATTTGTCAAAGTGTACAGAATTTTTTTAAAATAGAAAATAAGAAACTGTTTAACATTTTCTGTTGGACAGGTTCTTGTGTTGAAGGGACCTAACTGGCAAAGTTTGGCCTGACAGGTTCTTAAAAACCAAGTTCTTATTCGCGGATTTTTCTGTATTTTGAATGCGCTTTGTTCAGTTCGTTATGTCCTATATGTCTTGATGTTACTGGTAACTTGCAATTAGGCTTCCGCGGAAATGGCGAAACAAAATGTTAGGCGCCAAAAAATAAGAGTATACGAGAGCGTCATTACATTTAAAATGAAATGTCTCCTAAGAACGAGATTAAAATTATAATATCAGGGCAATAGGCTTCTTGGTGTATCTGATGACGTAGTTGTAATCTGTCAGGTTAAAAACTCTTCTGCCCGAACATTGCGTTTTAAAAAAATTCGTAATACAGTTGTAGCAATTTTATTCTTTGAATTTGATTCTTAGGCCTCGGTTCAAACATTGCATTTCGCATTTGCTGAATATGAAAACTCGTTTTGCACCGGGTCTCACCTCAGCTTCGACGATGAAATCAATATCTCAGTGAGGTATTCATATGTGTAGTCAAATGGTGACGAGTGAAATTATTCCCTAATTTCACGAGTGTACCGTTTACCAAATATAATGGGTGACAAATTACGCTTACAATCTTGAGTTTTTGCCATGTTTATCGTATTGATCGAAAACTCCACGACTTAAGAAACGTTGTAGCGGCAATTTTGTAATTTTCCCCTTTGAAATTATAAATTAGTATAGGTTATAGTATGATTTGTAGTGATATTTGGCATAAATACCACGAGTGATATTTCGAAATTGTTTTACGTAACTGATTTCACAAGCCGTTAGGCGAGTGAAATTTGAGACAATTTTGAAGTATCACGAGTGGTATTTATGCCAAACATCACGCACAAATCATGCTATTATTTCTTTATACTATTACCCGCAAAAGGTTTGTAATTTTCACATGTAGGTATTTCAAATTAAGCTGAAATACCACTGCTCTAAGCCAATCAAATTGCAGAAATTTCTCATGTAGTAGTATAAACGCTGAAAGTCCGCGTCAAAATTAAGGAGGAATTTGTCACCTATGATATTCTAAGTTCAATAATATTAAGTTCTGGTTTTACTACCAACATAGTTTTGAGCTCGGCACCAGCTGGCAGTAGTCTGAAATGTCATCCGTTTCTTCGCCTCACCCGCAAAGGGCGGCAAGTCTCTGTCACCTTGCCGCCCGTTGGGGGTTAGGGCGAAGAGAAGGATGACATTTCAGTTGACTATAGCTACAGCTGGTTGTTGTCTCAGAACTTGATACTGCAAAAGCAATTTTATAATATACAGTGTAGTTGACATACCTCTTATCAACCCGTCATCTCGCGCAATTTTTCCGGTTATTAGCATTTAGTATTTACCAAATTAGTGAATAGCAATTTTCGCGCGTTTTGATTGGCTCCCGTAACTCGGAATATCCTTGGCTATTCACTGTTTTGCGACCGGAGCCAATATGGCGTCTTGTTTCAAGACATTCTCGAAAGACGAAATTTGAGCGATAAACAAATACCAAGAAAGCGACGAACTTTGGATTGTTGGTGTTTACTGGTAGGTAAAAAATTATTTTCATGCTGAATATGCAACAAAATATAAGCTTGACAAAATCACCGAAATTTTTGTAAATTGTAAACAAAGTTCTCACTAAGAGACGTTTTTAATTTACCAAAGGTTAATATTTTTGTTTTCATCCAACTGATTTGGTAAATACTAAAACAACTATCCCTCTCAGGGTCGATGAACAGAGCTAGATATACGCGCCACTATTCACCTCCCCTTCGGGGGATAGTTGTATAATATTTTATATGGAGACAATTTTTTTTTTCTCCAATCATTTCCTTACAATGATATTATGAGCTTAGCATCTTTATTTTTTAAGGAAAAACGTCGAGTTGAAGGTTGGAAAAAAAGAGGCGACTGTTTTTTTTATCTCGACTTGTAGACGAAACGACCGTAAATCCGTTAAAGATTCAAGCTCTCATCTGATTAGTTTGTTTTAACTTCTCTTTGATATTGCGAGGCTTCGATATATTAACAGAAAATGTGGTCAAGTCAGGATGCGAGTTAAGCCTTATTTATTTGTAGAAAACATGTTCCGGGTAGAAGGGTCACCCTCGTGCCTACCGGAGCTACCTCGGACAAACCAACGTCTCCTACATTTTCTTACAAAACTTGGCGAACCGTTTACATGAGAAACAAAAAGCTAAGCTTGCCAGGTCATCCTCCTGCCCGGGCCAACTTTTCTCTGCTTAAACACTGGCTCGCTCGCCCAGCCGGCTCAACGTTTTCTCATATATTAAAACGCTCGATAAAGTTCATTCTACTGGGAGGCTGACCCTCTTTCACGAGACAAATTTTCTCCATATAAGGGGGGCGTTTAATACTAAGTCTTAGTAGAGTTGAATACCAGAATAGATCCCCGCTTAAGCCTCGGTTGTACGATGAAATATTAGAGATTTAATTTAGAGTAACGTTTCCGGACCTTAACATCCAAAAATGGTGACCCGTGGTATTTTTCATTGACAAACTTAGCCTGTGTTCCTCGGTTTTTCTCAAGATGAGTTTCATGCCGTCCTGTAGATAGCAAGAAAAGTGCGTGACATTTTGTTAGAGATGATTTGAAACCACTTTAGGCACACAAGTTTTAATTCAAGTTAATCAGGCAGTAAAAACACGCAAGACTTGACAAGTTAAAATTAGATTTAAGTATAATGAAGATCTAAACAGCAAAATGTCTACTCAATTAAAAATTTGTTTAGTATTAATAGAAAACAGCTATAATACACCCTTAAAATTATCATGCCGTGGTCCTAATTTGGTTTGTTTAATTCTGTAAGAACAAGCCGGGCCGTTCTTAAAAAAAGTTCTATAAAAGCGGAGCTTCAATCTATTTGTTAAAAGGTCAAACCCCTTTAAGTGATCAACGGCAAATTTCTCCTTACACAATACAATCAAATATAAAGGCGTACGAAAAAAGAATGTTCATTCGTACCAAAGAAAATGCGTTGAGAACAATGCGGAGATCATGGGTTGTGGCAATTTTTCTTTTCAAGAATAAAAAATATTTCAAAGTAAGTAATACACTATTTTATGGAAGTTATTATCAATGAATCATTTTACATACGTAAACTCAAAGATGGCTATAGTAATGGCTATAGGCTGACTATGTCAAAAAAAGCTTGACGAGTATAGTAATAGTTATCAGAACACAATTTGAACACACTGAAGTCACTCATATCTTGATCCAATTTGACTCTGTCTGGCATGAAGAGGCTTTCAAACAAGTCAACCCAACTGATATAAATATCAAATTATCATCACCGTTGTCGGCACTCTTGTCATCAACTATCGGGGAAAATCTTTTGACTCTGGTGAGTTTACCTGTCTGCGTGTATTTTCAATAATCGTATTATGTTGGTTGTTTTGCAAAAGCATTTGATAAGAGGAGTACGTCGATCGCATCCTTAGCCTTCTCTCAGAAGACACTCGTTTACTACAAGAATTAAAATTGTCTAGTTAAATTAACAGTAAAGCAACTAGTTTACAGTTTTTAGTATGCACTGGTTCCAAACCAACATTACTTCTTTTGTCCATTTATAACTTAATTCCGAGAGGGTTGAAGATCAATCATGCCACTCTTAATGTTACAATGTACTTTCCTGCTCTTCCACTGCCCCCGCGGGATTTCTAATTAGCGGTTTCCGGGCCACTGTGGGAGTCACATGTGGGCTAGGTTCCTCCTCAGAATCTGTTTCGTAAACATCCAGTAACTCCTTGAGGGGCCTCATGGCATATGCACGGGGATGGTCAGCGCCCTCATCAGGGAGGTACTTGCTGGACGGCTCCACTGCGGTGCCCTCACGATAGATTTCTTCCACTTCTGACTGTCTCTTCTTTCTTCGCCGACAAACCACGATTATAATAAGCAGGAGGAAAAAGAGAAACAGGAACGAAGAAACAGAAATGACGATTATTTCAGTTGGTGTGAGCTCTTCCTCTTTTTCCTCTGGCTCCGAGGGACATTTAGGGAATGCGTCGTATGTACCATACAGTTTACACTCAGGGATGTTAAGCACCTTCTGGCAGTAAAAACCGAACAAACTCACTGAAAGCTTGTAGTGTGCAAGGTTTCCGGAATCAGCAACGTCTGTGAGACAAGACTCGTAGTAAAACAGTGCTTGGGATATCAGAGTCTTACTGCAATGTTCCTGCAGCACACCTTCAAAGAACTGTTTGTAGCACAGACGCAAAGCTAGTTCTTCAAGAGTTGCATTCTTGAAAGCCAAGCTGTAGTTTGCTGAGGGTGTCATACTAACACCTGATGGAGCCCACCCTGGGGAATCACCGGAAAGAACAAAGAACTGCACGGTACTGACGTTAACCGGTGGGCTCTCCTGCAGGGAACTGATCGTGTCTACCGGTAAAATAGTGTAAAAGTGGCCCTCTGTTGTTAGTCCCATTCCTTCATCCATGGGCACGCTTAGCACCAGTCCTTCACGGTAATCATCAAACTTGGTGGCCATTGTTGAATTGAGTTGATTTAATGTCTTGGCATACTGCCATACCTATTGATCACAAAAAAGTTATTCCACTTTCGTCTACGTAACCAATAACATAAACAGAGACAACTAGTACATGTAATTAACACTTCAATATAAAGGAGTTAAAAAAATAGTGAAAAAGAAGTGATAAAAGGGGAAAAAAGCTAATTGAAAATGGATTCTGTTGCATAGACTGTGAACGTTCATTATTGTCAAAGCTGGCCGGCCAGCCCAGATGAGTCGCAAAGAGAATTCCACTATCAATTACGAATTCTCAGTCAGAGCAGTCTATTCCAGAATAATATGACAGCAGTGATGGGTTTTAGTAAAAAAAAATGGAGAAAAGACTGTTTTATTTCCAAAATGATCGGTCCGGTCGTCCAGTTCTGACTCCTGGTAAGCGCCTATATTTTATGCCCGTATCGTTTTGCTAGGCGTATAAATATCATCAGAGCAATTAATTGTTCTGTTTAAAATCAAGAACAATCCTGAAATTTACAATTGGAATTAAAATAAACAGCTGTTGAAACAACAATCTACTATTAAGACTTCTGTTTAAAATATTTTTTACCTTGAACTCGTCCAGTGCTCCACGCATATCGTACTCGCTGTCCATCATGTAGCCTCGAATGTACCGCCCAAATAGAAGTACACCGTCAAATGAGAAATGCTTTCCAGTTTTGACTCCAAAAGTTGTTGATTCACGATGTTCCCCTTGCGCGTACGCATAAGCTTGCAGACGGCCATCGATTCTTCTCCAAGTCACAGCTATATGCGTCCAAACACCCTCTTGAATGTTAATTCCGGTCAGAAATTTATTCTCATCCCAGTTTACCTGTAAACCATCTTTGCAGATGATAGCGAGACCGCCACTACCTGTAGCAGCAGAGAAGATAGCGTGAGTTCCGGCAATTCGTTCTGTCGATAGGTTTTGGCTTGAGGAACAGAAATGGCCAACATTCGAACCCTTGTTGACAAGACACACCCAGATTTCTATCGTGAACTCGTCGAGAACAGGCAAGGAAGAGTTACTAGCGAACATAACAGCGGTATTACCGGAAGAAAACTCTAGCATGTAACCTGCTCCGGAAAAGCTGCGCCAGGCATTCTTTGTTGTCAGGAAATTATTATTTTCTTTGAGTATAAAATTGTCGCCAAATTTAAGATCAAGAGTCTCCTGGCTAAGTACAAGTTGATTTACTGTTTCACTAGAAGCATTTGCAAAAGGTTCTTTGGTGGGGTCGGCCAAATGTAGCGCAAGGCTTTTGTTGCTGTACTCTCGTATCCATTTGCCCTCTTTCTCTCCACAGATGCCATCTGTCTCAGGTCGCATAGATTTCGGCATAAGAATTGCCGTTCCCAAGGTGCCGTTGTATGTGAGGATATTAATCTGAACTTCCTCGTACTCCAGGAACGTAACTTCCAGTATTGTGGTCTTCAACCAACGGTATTTGATGTCAGCAATCTCCATCCATTCATCTGAATTGTCAAGCTTGGAGGATTCATTAGTTGCCACAACAATTGTTCCGCTTTCGGTTGTCTCGAGATCACTGTAACGAACGAACAGAATCACTTGCGAGGTTCGCAGGGCTATTTCACTGATACGCCGGCAGCTCATTCTGTTGTTGCAAGGGACTATCAATACTTGTGCTACGAAAGCCGATGAGTTAATAAGCTGATATGCTCCGGGCACCTCAAAATGGAAGTTAACTCCTGACACACTAGTAAAATGAGGATCGCCAAAATTAAGAGCCATTTGTGTTTCAGAGGATTCCACTATTGGAGATTGATCTGCGACAGAGCAGTCTGTGCCCGTCCATCCATCGGTGCACTTGCTGCAAGGTAATGTCGTCTGATCCTCAACAGACACATTCGTGATATTGCCATTCCAGTGTGAATGACACTCACATGTACCATTCATGACGTTGCACACACCATGCCCATTACACGTTCTTCTCAATCCACCGGGGCACAAACTCGAACAGTCCTCTCCCCAATAACTTGGCTCACACATACAGGAGACATCATCTGTCGCATTCACGTCTGAGATGGAATAACCAAAGACACACCTTGTAGTGCAACGCGGACCGATCCAATAGGGGAATCGTTGGAGGACAAAGTGATGACACAAACTTTTGCCTGGCCAATCGATCAGTTCCAGAGCACTTTGGCAGAAGTCGGCGAATGTAACAACCGCGTGAACAGCAGAGTGTAGATCAAGCGACAACGAAATATCGTGGAGGCAAGCTTTGTAGTAAAATTGGGCGACCTGAAGAGTAAGAGCCTCGCATTTGGCGTACAATGAGCCACTGAGAATAAGACTAAAACAGAAAGACTCCGCATCTTGTCTTAACTTTGCGTTAACAAAAGCAGTGTTCGTAAGCCTTTTGGGAGGGATGTCAGCATCAGAAAACGACCAAAGAGGCTCATGAAATTTAATCGTAAGCAAGTCACTCTTTCCTCGCAAATCACGGATGACCCTTCCCTCCGCGTGATTGAACTTCCAAAGGTGTAGTAAGTCCGGGTAAGTATCAGCTTGCACATTCAATCCCCAGTTACCTTTCACCAGGTCTGGGTTTGTCCGCCTTTTCCAAATACGCATTTCGTCGATTTCTCCATCAAAGCTAGATTCAGGAAGCAGGTTGTCGGAGCCAGGAGATGGTTGCCATTGCCCTATCGCTAACACGCCGCCATTTGTAAAGACGTGGCTGTCAAGTTTGAATACGCGAACTTTTACTTCTCCAGAAGAGCTAAAGAAATAGAAATGAAGAATTCCGACAAGCTTCATATAAACCAGAGAGATTTGATTCCACTGGCCAATGTCAAGGGTCAGCCCTGTGTGAAATACTGATCCACTATAAATGATCACTAATGTCATATTGTCAACTACAGCAAAAATTCTCTGGTTTGAGTACGAAAAGATAACCCCTCCTGATTTATGTGCCTTGACAAGCAGTTCGAATGTTAAGACATCGACATCGGGGAAATACATGGGATCAGAGCGAACGGAGTGATCTGTGAAGAACAGATTGAATCCAGCACCCGTGGGCACACGATGCTCCATGTAGTGTAGGAATTTATAGATGAACATTGTCTCGGAGACATCTACTATCGAATTAATTGTTAGAGCCGTGATGTGTGTTTCGAGATTGCTAGATTCGTTAAAAGTATGGGTTTTGCAGCCTCCAAGTAAACCTGTTGAATTCTGACAGTATGCACCTGGTATGTGTAATGTCACAGCAAGGCTATGACCGACAGTCACCACAAATTTAATTCCATGTGGACCATAGATGTGAAACGTTACTGTTGAAATTCGTACCATAACAAAGTGGGCGGATAGTTGAGTTCTGTGGTCAACTTCAACTGCCTTGTTGTTCAACCAGACAAGCGGAAACACGACGAACGTTTTTGAAAGCTTCGCGACCGGTGCACGAATAACAACATGGTTGCTACGGAAACCAAATCCAAATCCTGTTGTGCAAAGGGAGGTAAAAGTACCATCAGTGACGCATGGAGCTTGTCGAAGCTGGATGAAGAAGTTGTGTGGAATTGTTGATCGCAACAGGTAGAACTCGCCAACTACTCTGTGGGTAAAACTAACACCGAAGAACGTAGAGAAGTAGCCATAACCTCCAACGGAAGCAACAACGATCGTGTTTGAAGTTATACCAGTGACGACATTGACGGCAAATTGACAGTTAGTTCCATTCCAGCCTGGACTGCAACTGCTACAGTTAGAATCACCGCCCCAATTCGCTTCGCATTTGCATTTACCTGTAGTTCTGTCACACCAACCGTGTCCTCCACAAGTATTTAGTAGTCCACCGGGACAAAGATGAGAACAATCACTGCCCCAGACGCCCTCTGAGCAAATGCACAGGTTACGATCTTCAGGATCCGCAGCACCAAACACGCACTTTACATGGCAGTTGTCTCCAATCCACAAAGGGAAATGAACTCCAGGGAACTTATTGCAAAGACGTTGTGCCGGCCAGCTGGTAAGATTCAGAACAGCTTGACAATGGTCAGAGAAGGTTACAACAGCTGTCAGGGCCGTACTTAAATATCCAGTCGTTGCAATGTCTTTAAGACAAACAAGGTAATAAAATTCAAGTTCAGCTTTTAAACCTGCGTGGCAGAAATTATGTATTTGGCTACTGTAAAAAATTTCCAAGCAGAAAGATTTGGCCTTGCTTTCGAGTGTCTTATTTGGAAAACGAGTCTCAAATGGTTTGGAATTCGATGTAAAATTGGTCTTAACTTCGGCATCAGAGAATACCCACACCGGTTGTTGCCATGGTGATCTTGGCAAATATAAGTGTTCATTGCTCGCAAGGTTCTTGATGACGTCACTCTCACCTTCATTGATCTTCCAGAGACCTGTGACATCAGGATCTGTTGGAAGCACATTCATGCGCCAGTTCTGTTGTACTAGTGCTGGATTAAAAGCACGCTTCCACACACGGAATTCATCAATGATGCCAACAAACGATGTAAAAGTGCAGGTTTCATTGTCACCAGGCGAAAGTTCCCACTGCCCAAGTGAAAGGATTCCACCAGGAAGGAATGGATTGGAAGGTAACATGTAGGACCTTCGTTGGACTTTGCCCCTAAAGTCGAAGTGATAGAATTCCAGAACGTTCGTCTTGTAGTGCCAGACAAGCGATATGTGACTCCACTGTTTGACTGTTGCCGCTACACCAGTATCAATGACGGTATTTCCAAAATAAATTACGATGGAATTTTCAATCGTTATCGCAAATGTCTGTAGGACTGCGTACGAGAAAATCGTTCCAACCAATTGATAAGGCTTGACGAGAATTTCAACAGTTATATCGACGTGGGATATGAAAGTTTTTGTTAGTGGCTGGGAAGAGACTCCCGATCGGTTGAAGAAAATGGCGTAGATGCCCCCAGATGGTACTGTTGTTTCCTGATAATGTTCATACTTCAAAACAACCAGACTATCCTTATCACGTACAGCAGCATGACTGCCGATCCCACCATTTAACAGAGACTGAGAAATGTTACCTGGGATGAAACTTGTGTTGGAACTGACTTTAAGATCGTTGTTAGGATCATTATCGCAAGAACCAAGTAGTCCCGTGGAGTTTGTACAGTACTTAGGGTCCACATCTACCTTGAAACTCAAGTACCTTTCAGCAATACGAATGCGAATCACAAATTGATCTTTCCATGATAACTCGTAGTGACTACGTGCTTCAAACTTCAGTTGGATGCCATCATGGGGATCTCCGAGATTGGTGAGAAGACCCGATAGAAATATTAACTTTCCATTGACCCAGACAACTGGGGCCGCGCCTGCTATATACGGAGCGTGGAATGATATTACAGTTGATAAGATCCGTATACCAATGGCATTAACACAGACGGATTGTAATCTGCACGGCACCTGACGAACGTGAACTTGAAATGACAGGTGAGGGACATTTATTAGGTAGTACTCCCCAACAGCCACAAGGGTGAAGCTGTAGCCGTCAAAGGTGACGTAATGACCGCCAGTGGCAGATATCGCGATAGATACGTGTAAATTCTTAAGTGACACAAGAGCAAGGGAGCAGTCGGTTCCAGTCCACCCCAAAGAGCATCTACCACAATCCAGTGTCCCATTATAATTAGCATGACAATCGCACTTGCCTGTGATTCTGTCACACACTCCGTTGTTGTTACATGGAGTCGCAGCCCCACCAGGGCATGGGTTCTCGCACTCAAGGCCCCAGTAACCATGGTAACAGGTGCACGTTTCAGAGTCTATCTTTTTACCAAATACGCACTTTCGGTCGCAAGATTCTCCGAACCAGATAGGGAAATCCCTTCCCGGATATTCATTGCAAAGTGGTTTGGCCGGCCACACTGATAGATTGTTGACAAAGTGACAGTAGTCAGCATATGATATCATCACCTCCATAGACATGTACAGAGATTCCAAAGTTGAGATACGACGAAGGCATGATCGATAGTAAAAGGTGGTAACGCCTGGACCTAAGTTGTTACATTTTATGTTAAGCGGTCCCATTAATAATGTCGTGTTGCAGAAATGTTCAGCTTGCTCTTGAAAAGTTTTGTTGTTAAAGGAGAAGGCTTGTGGTCTACTGTAGAATGGCGTTTGTAATGTCACATCTGAGTATCTCCACTCCGGTTTCCTCCAGGGTTTGAACGGTAGCTCCAGCTTTACTCCTGCGATCATGTCCACAGCAACAATACCCTCACCTTCGTTAAACTTCCATGCATGCGCGATATCTTTAGTTTCTACACTCACCGATCGGTTCCACGTCTGTAGAATGAACGCTGGATGGAAATAACGCGTCCAGATGCGAACTTCATCAAAAAACCCAGTAAAGTATTCAGCAGGTTGAATTCCAGATCCATCCAAAGACGGCATCCAACCAGCCAAAGCGATTATTCCTCCGGGAACGAAAATGTCTACTCCGATGTAGATATCGAGACGATGCAACTGTCCTCCAGAAGAAAAGTAGTAGAACTGTAAGACGTTGTTTGATTTTCTGAAGACGATACTAATCTGGTTCCATTTATTCAGTTCAGCGTCGATGTTTGTTGGATAGTCTTTATCGCCGTAGTATACTGTAAATTTTCCTCCTTTGTTTGTGACAAAGAATGTCTTGGTTCTCGTATAGGAAAAGATGACTCCGTAACGCACTGTTTTAAACATGATTTTTATGCTTATGTCAGTAGATAAGAAAGCCTTGTAAATGACCCCAGAAACGACCGTTGTTTGGTCAAAGTAAAGGGCGTAGCCAGCATTTGCATCGCGATATTCTATCAAGTCTTTATAGTAGTACTGGAATAAACTGTGGCATGCTCTTACTTTGAGCTTTGCAACAACAAGCGCTGTTATAACATCTCCGGTTGTGTTCTTGTCGTTTGATACATTCTTTGTAACAGAAGATGCTGAATCGTCAGTGTGAGGAAAACCATTGGGCTGGTTTCCAGTCGTATTGAACGTGAAGCTCTCATCGGAGCAATTATTATTTGGATAATAAGACACCAACGACTCTAAGAAACCTTGATTACAAGAGCCAAGTAGGCCAAATGCGGATTTACAGACCAGTCCCATTGTTTTTGTGTTCAGACTCAAGTAGCGTCCGGTGATCCGTATTTTAAGGTTTAATCCTGTGTATTTTACTTCCCACAGATTTGGTGTAATTTTGTTGACTTGAAATCCATATGTTTGCACAGTTATTGGATGCAAATCCGTATCAATAACTTCTCCATTTAACCAGACGACCAGGTTCCCGCCAGACGTGTATGGCCCATGCAAAACGACTGACTGTGAAGATATTTTTATTGCAATGGAATTGATGCAGGTGGAGTGTTCGAAGCAGGAGATAAGACGAATTTGCACCACAACGGAGACATATATGGAGTATATAAGATAATATTCACCGGTCACGTGCAAAGTATAGCTTATGCCACTAAGCGATGTAAAGTAGCCACCAAGGGATGCTGAACCAGCACCTACCAAAGCTCCGCCATGGGGCCATCGCGTGACAGTAGTTGAACAATCTGTTCCAACCCAGCCACTAGAACAAGCTGTACAGTTTTCATTTCCTCGCCAATTTAACTCGCAGAAACATTCCCCTGTCACAACATCGCAGACACCATGGTTGTTACACGCGCGTCCTTTTCCTCCTGGACAAATACCCGAGCAGTTTGCTCCATAGAAGCCTGGATCGCATTTACAGACTTCGCTGTCATTTGAAGCTTCACCAAAGATGCAGGGAATTGTACAGTTTATGCCTATCCAGTTTGGAAAACGTTTGCCAGGAAATTTGTTGCATAATGACTGAGCTGGCCAGTAAGACAAACCAAGTGTTTTCTCGCAATAATCAGAGATGATTATCACTGCATCGATTGACTGAACTGTTGAACCACTGTCCACAACCGCTTCTACGCAGGCGCGGAAGTAAAACTCCATTGTAACGTTGCCTAGTAACCTACAAGCAGTAAAGATTGGTCCTCTGAAGATCAGCCGGAGACACACCTCGGTAGCGATGCCCTGTAAAGTTGCATTGTTCTCATTCAGATTTATTTCCACCACCGAGGAGATGGGTGCGTCCGAAAATACCCATTCCGGACTTCCTAAAGGATATTTCGGAAAAGATAATGTTACGCCAGAAACAAGGTCCTTTACTTCAGCATTTTCACCCTCGTTGAATTTCCACAAGTTTGTAAGAGATGGAGCGTTCGATTGAATATTTGCTCGCCAACTTTGCTGAACTAATGCATAGTCAAATGGTCTGCTCCATACACATACCTCATCTATTTGCCCGTAAAACACGTTGGTTGGTTGAACGCTGATGGAACCGGAAGCAGGTTGCCACAGGCCGATAGCAAATGTTCCTTTAGCAATGAAAGGGTCCATTGTTACATTAAACTTTCGCGCTTGTACTAGTCCGGATGAAAACGTCACAAAAACAAAGAGTTGCAGCTTTAAGCGATCAAATACAACGGAGATCTGATTCCACATATCTTCTTCAGTAACAATTTCGGTGTTAAAAACTTCTAGCCCAATGACAACTTTCAACGTATTATGATTGCTGATGTAAAAGGTCACATTCGACGAGTAAGAAATTAACGTTCCTCCGCATATCCGTGGATCACACGATTTGACAAGGAACTGAAAAGTTACTGTTTCGCTCACAAAGAGACGAAGTGCACTTTGCGTTACTACTGCTGTGAAACTGTAGTAGAGACAATAGATACCACCGTATATTACTCGAGTTTCTTTGCGGACTTCTTCATCAATAACAATAGAAAATTCGCGTTCGCCTTTAACGGACAGTTTTTCCTTTACAAAGCCATCAACGTCAGTATATGATGCGTTTGCTCCTCCAAACTCTTCTAAAACAGTTGTTGGTCGTTTTGTCGTGAATACGGAGCTTCCGTTTCCCAGAGTTTCGTTTACGCCTGTTTGTACTTTAATACACGAGCCACACAGTCCCTCGACAAGTTGGCAAAAGCTGAAAGGTATTGTGGATTCTACGCTGAGGTATCGATCTGCAAACACTGTTCGTATGGACAAATAGTGTGAAATAACTATCTTGTAGGCAGTGGAAGACAGTGGCTGAACAGTCACCTTGTTTACTAACATTTTCTTAGTAGGTTCACCTCCAGCAGTGATTTGCTCGTCATTTGCGTAAACAACTGGCTGTGATTCACTGTCGTATGGGGCGTGAACGCTTATGGTTAATCCATTAAACCTTACACCCACAGCATTGATACATACGGAGCTAACCTCACATGGTACTTGCCGAATATGCACTTGAAGGATGGTAGAGTTAATCATCAAGAATTCTCCCAATGTCGTAAACGTGAAAAGTGAGCCATCAAAACCAGTTACGTAGCCTCTCTCTGATATGGTGCAGATTTTGAACGTTACATTTGCAACGGATGGATCTGTTGTTGTGACAGCGACAGAACACGATGAACCTTTCCAACCGGGCGTGCATGAAGAACAGTTTTGGTCTCCTTGCCAGTTGGGATGACATTTACATGCACCAGTTTCGATATTGCACAGACCATTCCCGAAACAAGGGTTACTTGCTCCTCCAGGGCACACTTTGGAACAGTTCACACCCCAGTACCCACTGTCACACTTGCAATCTCCATCTACGTACCATCCAACCAGGCACCTTGTAGTGCAGTTTATTCCAACCCAGTCATTATAACGGCCCCCAGGAAGCACATTACAAAGTCTTTGACCTGGGAGTGTCGAGAGATTCAGGGCAGCTTGGCACTCCTCTCCAAATGCCATTGTTGTGGCAAGAACTGAGTCGGGGCTTCGCGAGGAGGAAACTTCGGCAATGCAAGCGTCGTAGTAAAAATCAGATCCTCCTGTCGCGTTAGAACATTCATCGTGTAGAGGTCCTTTAAGGAAAATATCGGAACACAGCTCTTTGGTTGAATTATCGATCACTTCCTCTAAAGGCTTTTCTATTTCGTAAGCGGAGTCTTCTGTAACTGCATCTGAAGGGTACCAAACGGGGCCTTGGAAAGGAGGGGTAGCTAGACTGAAGTCAAATGATCCCACAGTCGCTCGCGCAGAAAAGCCACTTCCTTCGTTAAACTTCCACAAAAGCGCTATTCCTGGTGTGCCTACTTGTAAGTTGGCGTTCCAGATTTCCTGAACCATAACAGAGTCGAATCGTTTATTCCAGAAACTTAACTCGTCCACCCACCCTACAAAGCCAGGTATAGACAGGGATACTGCAGAGGTTATCTGCCAGAGAGCGATTGATAAAGTACCACCTTCTGGGAACACACCAACGCCAATAAAAAATACTCTGGTTTGGATGACGCCTAAAGAATTAATAAGGTAGAACTGAACGAGACCTGAACTGCGTCTATAGACGAAGGATATGTGATTCCATAGTTCCCCTTCTAGAATTAGCTGTGTGTCAACGACATTAGCGCCAAAGTGAATTCTGATTGATCCGTTTACAGTTATTGCAAAGGTTTTGGATTGCGCGTATGAAATTATCGTTCCTGGGTAGAGTCTTGGGTCCTTTGCCTTCACAAAAAGCTGAACGGTAATGTAACTACCAACAAAAACATTCACCAGAGGTGATGACACGACTGATGTTCCATTAAAGAAAAGACAGCTGCCTCCTCCGTTTACCGAGGGAGATTCACCTGCGACTTCCAAGACGGGTCCAAAAGAGCTCTCATTTGTTGGGACAGTCCACTTGTTGAAATAAGTGACGAGCATATCCTCTGTTACAGTTGAAATGTCATAGGTGTCTAGGATTCCACCTCCGTTAGGGCAATTAGATGGAGTTACACTGGATCCAGGAATCCTGCATCTACCAAGGAGACCGCAAGCTTCTTGACACAACCATCTGTCCATGGTGATAGAAACATCAAAGTGTATCGCAAGGGAGTTAATAAGAAAATGGAAACCTCCTGGACCGGTAATTGTATATCTATTTAGCGATGTACGCTGAAAAACAAAACCTGAAACCCCAAGTGAAATAATGGTCTTGAAGTTGACGGGAAGACCATTTAATGTAATCAAGACTCGACGAACTCTTCCGATACTACTGTGAATTGCAATTACGTTTTCTCTAACACGCACAACGGCACATCTTAAGCGTACATAACGGCCTATTCTGACTTGCCGAAACTGAATGCTGAGTTGATAACGCGTCAAGGCCAGAACGTTGAATTCACCCGCAACATTCACATTTATTTTAACGCCATCCAAAGTGACATAGTAGCCAGTTCCGAACACCGATGTTATTGATAGCTTTTCAGTAGGCGCTGTAACAGCCACCGAGCAATTTTTACTCAGATAACCTGGTGTACATTTGCTGCAATCAATTGCCCCTCGCCATTTCCTTCTACAAAGACATGTTCCGCTTTGAGCTAAGCAACGTCCGTGTCCACTGCATACGTTCACAGGTCCCCCAGGACAGACGCCGTCACAATGCGATCCCCAAAATCCTTGATCGCACTCACATCTATCGTATAATCCTCCATCCTGGTATCCATAGATACAGGGAATGTCACAGTTTACACCAATCCAGTTGATGAGTCTTGAGCTTTGGAAGGTCTCATACCTGTGAAGAAGAAAACACGTAATTACAACACTACCGTGACTACTATCCTTTTCTTCAGGCTGCGCCAAAACCTATGTCCGATTGTCCGGGACAGGTAGAAATACAGTTCGGACAAGTAAATCTTTGACATAACTTGTCTGTAGAACAAGCACATTTTGAATTAGAAAAAATACAGACAGATGAAAGTTGACTTCAAATTACAGTAGAATTAAAATTTATGTTATAGTCATAAAAGCAAACCTCATGCTTTTCAAAATAAGGTTAAATATTCCTTTAAAACTTCGCCATTCCACAGCCATTTCAATCATTTGTTTTTTTACGAGCTCCATTTGGTTTAGGAACCTGGCCTTAGTAACTAGGCATGTTAACTTACCTGCAAAAAGGCTGATTATGTGATAATAAGCGGTAAAATATATGCCCGATTGTTTTGAGTTTTGAGCAAAACATTTTGGACAAGAACCCTTGGGTTCCGGACAACCAAATTTAATATAGTACTTGTCCGAAGGACAAGTGGATAAGAAAATTTTGGGCGCACCCTGTCTTAAAGCTGGAACTGATCTCCAGGGAAACATGTAGCAACGGTATCATTCAACTCGCAGATTTCTACAATTTAAATTGGCTTAAAACGATTAGATCTCGTATTCAGTAGCCAACAGATTAAAGTATCTGTTCTTTAAAGAAAAGTAGTTGCAAAAAAATCAAATGTCAAGCAGATAGTTTTGCCCGTTTTAGTCGTTCTGGTAATCAGGGACCCTTTAAGTTACCGGGGTTTAGTTTGCGTGTTTTCATTCAGGTGGAGGCTTTCAAAGTTCTGAGAGTAATCCGATGAAACTGTCAGTTAACATATCAAAATGGCCTGATTAGCGGTTAGAACTAGGACTATCATTTATTAGATGCAACGACATACCTGCACATTCTTCTAGCCGGCCAGATGGCGATGTTTAGTTGCATTTGGCACGTATCCGCAAACGCTACCACCACACTCACTCCGAGCGATACCTGGTGACTTGCAGCTATTACCCTCAAACACGCTCTGACATAGAACGCTTTGGTGCCACCGCCAAGCCCACCGCAGGCGTGGCTTAATGGTGAGGTTTCGATGTATTGATTGCACCACTTCTCAGCTTTGACTCTTAACTCACCCGTGTGGAAAATAATTTCAGTGGTAACCGGTAGAATGTTTATGTTAACGTAACTAAAGATCCAAAGAGGAGCCCTGCGTACAGGTGGAATATACAATTGGACTTCGTTCACCAAATCGTGTACGATGTTGTTCTGTCCTTCATTGAATTTCCACAAAATAGCGATGTGACGAGCGGTGGCAATAACGTTCACTCTCCAACTTGTTTTGACATCATGCAGACTGAATTCACGGTTCCAAAAGCGAACTTCGTCGATCAAACCAAGAAAACCGGGTAAACGGTCGCTTTCAACCGTGTTGGTTTCTAGAGGTGGTATCCACTGCCCGATAGAGACAGTGCTTCCACCCCTCTTAAAAATTCCGGCAGTCATTGTATGGGTAGCCTGACGAATATTGCCTATGGAATTGATATGGTAGAAGTATATGGCACCGGTGATGTTATTATAAACGAAGGTTACTTGGTTCCAGTTGTCCACCTCTGCGGATATTCCAGTATCCCAGATCTCCAGCCCAATGCACAATCTTATGGTCACGTTAATAAACATGGTAAATGTCACTGTCTTGCTGTAGGTGAAGAGAACACCTCCAGGCTTTGAATCTGCAAACATCTTAAACAGTAGTTCAGTAGTGATAACAGACGAATTTAGTACATCAGGCATAAGATCAGTAGACACCCCAATTCGCTCGAACTTTAAAGCGTATTCCCCACCAGTTACCTCCCGTTCTTCTCTATAGGTTCCGTAGTCATAAAAAAAGAGGCTTTCGCCACTGGAAACTCTCCATGTATCTTCCAAAGACCGACCATCAGTCACATTGAAGTCGTTCTCTCTGTTACCATCACAATTTCCACACAATCCATTTGTCTCATAACATAACGACTGGTTGACATGACCGGCAATTACAAGTTCTCTTTTCACCACACGTAGCTGAAACTTAAGACTCTGTTGAGTACTGTTCAGAAGATACGAAGTTGAAGAAGTCTGCTCCAAGAAGACGCCACTGGAAATTTCGAACCTTGTTGAACTAAATTCTGCCACACTTTCATTCACCCAAACAACAGGTTGCCTGGCTTCTTCATAAGGAGCATGGAACGTCAGTTTCCATCCAGAAATTGAAGAGAACGCCACCGCGTTTATACAGCGCGTTTCACTATTATGGCATGGTATTTGTCTGAATTGACCTTGAAGTCGCGCCCCTCTTACAAGCCAGAATTCACCCACTCCAAAAAAGTTAAAGTGAGCGCTGTCAAAGTTGGTAAAATGGCCTCCAAGGAAAGCGGAGCATGTCGGTAACTGCGTCACTGCAACGGCTACAGAGCAATCAGATCCTGTCCAACCAGGTGTACAGTTACTACAGTCGTCATTCCCTCGCCAGTTTAAATCACATTCACAAGTTCCGCTTTTTACGTTACAACTTCCGTGTTCATTGCAGGGGGTATTTCCACCTCCTGGACATTCATTGGCGCAGTCTACACCCCAATATCCTCGCGTGCACACACAAAGGCTTGCGTTTTGTCTGTCGGGGTATCCAAAGAAGCACTTAAAGGAGCAGTCAGCGCCGATCCATTCCTGACGAAGGTGGTTTGGAAATTGGTGACATAGGAGCTGAGCAGGCCATGAAGGAAGCTGAAGGACATACTGGCAGTAGTCAGCATAAGCAGACAATATAACATAAGCAACGTCCAGGAAACCAGGGGAATGGACATCGGCCAAGCACGATTGATAGTAAAACTGAGGAACGGCATTCTCAAGTAACTTTCCACATCGGGTCTGTAATCGACTATCGTAAATCAGTTCGAAGCAGAGCTTAGTAACAAAGGAAATAAAAGTAACATTCTTAAACTGGTCTGTTGGACTGACAGCTATTAATGGATACACATCTCGAGTGTACGAGAACTGCCACACAGGTCGACTGCTGATCACTTGAGGAAGGTACATATTCGATGAACTGGCTACGGGATTGTTCACCACCCAGCCAGCACCCTCGTCAAATTGCCACAGAGCACTCAATGTAGGTAGGTTCCCTTTGACAACAGCGAAGAAACTTTGACGGATAAGTACCGTATCCAGCACAAATGTCCACATGCGAACTTCATCTATGGTTCCAAAGAATGGCTGTAGCGGCACACCTGTGATGTGGTACTGAGTTATGTGCCAGTGACCAAGCCATAAAGTGCCACCTGCGGCAAATAAGTTGGGTCCAATATACACCTCTTTGCTAAACAGGTCGCCTTGAGCGTTGAGTTGATAGTAAGCCAAAACTCCTGAAAAAAAATACATCGTCAACACAAAGCCGCTTGGCTGGAAAAAAACAACAACAACCAGTAAAGAGGAAAGGAATTGTTATGTCGATTATTGTTCTGGTTCGCTTTTGAGGTGATATTAAGTGGCATTTAAACGGAAAGAATTCTTTTCCACTGAATACGTCATCTTCAGTTAGTTCGGAGTTTGCACTGACTGACCGACCTAACCTCTTACGGTTTGGTTAAAAAGAAATTATTGGGGGAAAATAAAGTCAAAATCTTGAACCTTTATCTGAAACAGTCAAAGTTATTTTTAGAAAAAAAATAACTTGTCCTAGTGCCAGGTTCGTTGCTGTTGTATCCTTAATGCCGGTCATTTACAGCTGTTTCGGATAACACGCGACCTGCGTTGTCAAAAACGTGTCAGGATTTTGGGTTTTTCTTCGACGTCAATCAAACCGTTACCATGGCATCAAATCCTTGCTTGTCAAATAAAAACGGCAATAACCAGCAGAAGCTGCAAAATGTCAAGTTGGCGGGAACGTAGCGATTTGTGTTTCTTCGGTAAGGAGGTAAAACAAAATTCAGTGTTAAAACGTCAAAAGTTCGTATCACACAACAGAACATCAAAGCACAAATCCTCCCGATCGACAAGGCACAACCTTACTGCGCTTTTAAAAAAATTCTGAAGTTCAAAAGCAACGTCCTTTGAAACACAGAAACACACAAAACGGATCGAAATCCACCAATCACAAATCACTGAACATGACCTTTTGAACCCCGTTGAAGTAAACGTCTGTTTCCTAAGAGGGCCGCTAGCAAAAGCGCCGAGCTATGAGATTTTGATTGACGTCGCGGAAAAACCCAAAATTCAAAGACGTTTTGACATCGCAGGTGGCATGTTATCCAAAACAGCTGTAATGTGGATCAAACTTATCACTTCACTTGAATAACAGCTTTTGTTGTCTAGGTAAAGGGGGATTTAAAAGCGTTACTTTCACGCACGTTTTCTTTACCATAAGATGATTTACCTATCACCGAAAGTGTCCGATGGCTGAAGTTCGACTGTATAAAGTGTGAATTTAACATACTATTACCTGAAGGAGAACTGTATGCAATAGATACTTGAGTCCAGGTTCCCAAAGGAAGCGCCATTCTCAAGTCATACTTGGTCTTTCCCACATAGATCTTAGTTGCCTTAGCATCGTTGACAATGGAAAAGGTAAATTCTTTGGCATAACATATGATCGTGCCTCCGTAAGCATGTATCCTGACAAAAAGTTGCAGAGTAAAGTCTTGTCCTTTTACAAATGACGTGTATAAAGCACCAGAAGATGCCAAGGTACCGTTAAACTGCAGCGCATAGCCATTCGAATTAATTTCTCGTTGTTCGCGGTAGCTCGTGAAGCCGAATAAAAACAAGGATTGACTGATAGAGACCCTCCACTGTGAGCTGAAGATAGCAACAATTTCGTGCTCTGACAGATTTTGTCCCCAGTATTTTGTCCCTGTGCTGTTTGTAAAATCGTTCTCAATACTAGAGTCGCAGGAGGAACAAAGACCAGATGAAACAGTACATAACTGAGCCACAGATGTCAACTCGAACGACAGATACTTCTGCCAAACTTTTACTCTGAGCAATAGAGTTCCAGGACCTTTATTACCAATTTCATATGTGTTTGGAGCTATTCTGTGAAAACGAAAGTTATTTTCCAGGTCAATTGTGGTGGTGCCTGTTAATTTCCGATTGAACCAGACTAAAGCGTTACCACTGCCATCGTGAGATGCTCTTATTGCGATACTTGATGAACCGGTTTCCACTGCCACTGACGAAATACAGAACGACCTACCCATACAAGGAATCTGACGAACCTGCGCTGTGAACTTATTACTATTCATCAAGTAAAATTCTCCATAAGTCGCAAACCCGTACCCGGCTCCATCAAACGTTACGTAATGCACTGCACCGAAGCCTTGACAAGTGTAGTTATCTGAGCTGCTGCCATTCCTTCCGTGTGCCACAGAACAATCAGAACCAATCCACCCTGGGCTGCACAAGCTACAATCATTGGTAATATTTGCTGCAACGGGACAGCTACATTTTCCAGTGATGTTATTACACGGTTGATGGCCGCCGCACGGTGAGTGGTACCCTCCTGGGCATTCCTGTGAGCAGTTTTCACCGTGAAACCCTTTCATACAAACGCAGCTGTCATTTTGTGGAAAACCAAACCTGCAGGGTTTGGCACAGTTCACCCCGTACCAGTCTGGGAAGTTTACCGGAGATTCATGACCGCACAGTTTCTGAGCGTACCATAATGAATCCTGGTCGAAAAGATAGTAGAAATCCGACAGAGCCATGATTGTAGAATAGGCATAACTAACTTGGCTGCTTCGTGTTATGGCTGCTACACATGACATATGGTAAAACCAGAGCGTTGCGGAACCTAGCATGCTGTACTGAGACCCAACTGATGACTGAAATAAGAGGTCAAAACATTTTCGTTCTGCGTTCATCCACTTGTCACCAAATCTAAAACTGTATGCGCTGAGAACGTCAACTGAAAACTGTTGCACGTCAGCTGTTGAAAATACCCACGAGGGGCCATGCCAGATACCGGTTTGGAATGTAATGTGAACGCTGGATACGCAGTCGTATGCCACTGTACCATAACCTTCATTGAATTTCCAAAGGCTAGCAAGGTTTTGAACCCGAGTGTTGCAGTCCATATTTCGCCTCAAGTTAGCTGAAATTGAAAATGGGTCCAACTTTTGGTTCCAGATTCTCAGTTCATCAATTTGGCCAATAAATCCTTCCTTGAGTGGTATTCTTAGTCCAGCAGGTGCCGGCTGGCAGTAGCCCAAGGCCAATATCCCTCCAGGTTGAAACATGTTTTCGCCGCTTGTGATTGGAAAGTTTCGGCTGTGTGCGATACCCGCGTCATTTAAATGGTAAAACTGGAGAATAAGGGCCGATTTTGACCATACTACAGCAATTTGATTCCACTTGTGAAGTTGAATTACCGCTAGTGTGTCCAAGATGGTGTCTTCGTATCGAATTTTTATCTTGCCAGATTCTAGAACAACAGCAAACATTCTGGTGGTCGTGTACGAGATAAGAGTGCCATTTTCGCTCTCCGCGCGAACCATAAATTCAATAGTGATGTCGGAGGAGGAGAAGCTGAAAATTTCTCCGGTGTGAGCACCAGTATTGTTGAGGAACAGTGCATAACCTCCACCGAACAACTGCCTGTTCTCCTTATAGGCGTTAAAGTTATAAATGAACATACTATCCTTCTCCACTACTAGCCAGGTTCGGCCATATAGTTCATGCAAGTATGATTGTGTGACATTTTGCCTTGTGATTACGTCGCCTTTCCTGCTAGATAGATCATCAAATGCGTTGTAATTACAGTTGCCCCAGAGTCCTTGGGTTGCCTGGCAATACGTTTGATTATCAATTCGCATATGGATGTCAAGATATCGGTCATATAAGCGAATGATCAGCTGGACGCCATAAACAGAAGACAGAATGAACTGTAATCGTGATGTCCGTTTGAACATAAACTTGTGACTGTCTGGTCCAAAGTTGAATTCCAGGGAATATGTCCTTTTTCCATTGAGGAATATAACAGGTTCTTCTTCGACTGCAAACCTTCCATGAACCAACAGAGTGTGTTGTTCTATTCGCACCGCTAGTGCGTTAAAGCAGGAACTTGTTGAAAAGCACGTAACCATCCGAGCCTGGACTTCAAAGGACTGTGAAAGAATCAAGTGATACTCTCCATTACCTAGAAATCTGTACCCAGCTCCGTCGAGTGTGATAATGTAACCATGCGCAAATGCCGCCGCGGTTCGATTGTTTGGACTTTGGGTGATTACGGAACAATCAAGGCCATGCCAACCCGGGGAACAAGTGGTGCAGTTTTCGTCTCCTCGCCAGTTCGGATCACATAAACACAAGCCCGTGGTCATATTACAAAGGCCGTTATTGGAGCATGGTGAACGAGCTCCTCCAGGACAGTCATACTGACAAGCTAGTCCCCAGTGCCCTTCGCGGCATGAACATACAAAGGACTCGCTTGAAACCTGTAAGAAAAGTGGAATGCACCTCAGTATGTAAACAACACGTGGAAATCTACAAGGATTTATAACATGCACTTCGCATATATTCGATCAAGAAATACTGTTGTGTATTATGATTTTCAATGTTCTTAATACTTAATCTATGCATTTTATTTATTCTCTGATCTGCTGGTCAAAAAAAACTTTCAGCTCACGTTCTGAACTGGAGCGTTTATGTCAGCACATCTTATGGAATGAAGAAGAGATGGTTCCACTACTGCTGCCTGTCTGGTATTGGACACTGGGAATGCTATTACCCAGGCTATTGGGTTGGTGTCCAGCAATCTATTAAAAAAAAACAGAAGCAAATACGTCAGGACCACATGAGTGTTGACGCGAAGTATGGTTTCGGGAAGAGGCAAGTGTTCCAAAAATAAAACAAAGTCAATGTTTGTCTTTTAAAAAATAAATACTGTATCTGTCCCGCTACATTAATTTGGTGATTTCACTTTTCGTTGATATGTATGTCATCCTTAAAAGTGCTTTTTTTAAGTAGACTAGATCATTGATTTGACGTTAGTGTAAATAAAGAATTACACGTATTAATGGCTACGATTATACGTTCACACAAGTTACGTAACTTTCTAGTGCCACACTTCACAAAAAAATTAAATTAAAGAAACCCCGCGATTTCCTGCAAGTGCAATTATCTCCTAAAATCTCAAGTGTTTTATGATGTTTTCTGGGCTACGGTATTTATTTGCAGTCCGCCTTTTCTTTTAAAATCCATCTAGTTCCTATCTCAGCCAGCGCGATTACAAACCACGACGTTATGTTACAATAAGGGATTAGGACCGGACGAGAAAAGACGGACCGCGGACTCTTTTGTTGCAAACAAACTCTCCGCCAGCCCAGAAACGGAGAAACCGATTGGTCAGTTTTACAGCTGTTGACAGATCATTGACTGGTCTGTGGTGCAGATGCAAGCGATAAAAATAGTCACCCGTCACAACTAACTACGAACAATTACGACCCTAGCGGTAAACGCTTGTTAACTACAACGTTTAAGGATAAGTTACAGAAGGAAACTGCTATAAATTTCCTCAAGAGAAAGGAATTCAAGGCAATCTTACCGGATTTAAAAAAAAGTAAATTTTTCAGTTGTTTATGTTTCATGTATAAATCGTTTCAAGTTAATAGGGTTTACCGGTAATTGGTTAATTAAATTACTTTGACAGCTTCGTTGTCCCCAGACAGAACAAAAGAGTGAGCAGTCTCTTATTTTTTCTTCTCTGGCTTACGCCCTCGTTTATCGCAACTCGCGTGCTTAGGTATCTCGTGCACTAACTTTTCAGAGAAAAATAAGAGACTGCTCGCAGTCTACGATTTGAAGTGAGTACTAGTTACTCTACTTACTATAAAAACTGCTGTACCTTTTTCGGGTTAATTCCAATAAATGTTAAAAAACCAATCAGAAAAGAGAAACAAATTAAAATTGTACCTGACTCGAAAGACTTTGTTGTGTTTGCCAGGAACAAACTTGGTCGGCTGTCCGTAATTTTTCGTTGCTAATGGAACGAGATTATTAGTCGCGTTATCCGAACCGCTGATCCTACGAGCAAATCCGGATAGCCCACCAGGAACAATCTCTAAATAGGGCCTGGAGAAGAAGTTATCCGGTCCGACACTGAGGTACACATTGTGAGGATTTCTGTTGTTGTATCCAAACCATGCAAACACTTCGCCCTCGTCATCTTTGTAAATGCAGTTAATGATCGGGTCGACTGAATATTTACCCCTGTCTCCGTCGAGTTCGTCACGGTACTGTGCATGCGCAGTAACACAGTCGATATCACATCTCTCCCCTACATGGGCACCGTCGCAGGATGTACAGGTCGGCAACCCCCAGCCAAATATACAACGGTCACAGGCTGTACCATTCCAGTAGCCAAGCGTTGATTGGTTATGGCAGGTGCAAATATCCTTATTTGGCCCTGTTCCGTTCCCATGAACACAAGCCACGTTACAGCCGACTGGCCAGCCAATGAAGTTTGTAATGCATCGGTCACATTCGGAACCAGTAAACTGCGGCAGACATTGTTCACAGGAACGTCCATCGAAACCATGGTTACAGTCACACGCTGGCAAGTTGCCTTGCAGTATGCAGCTCCCCCTGTTACTACACATAGGTTGACCAGGGCAAACAAGCTTACTACAGTCGTCACCATCAAATCCTTGATTGCAAAGACACACAGCCTTGGGTGGGGATCCTTGCTGCACACACGCACCACGTTCGTTACAGTCCGGTTCCCCTGGACAGTTTAAGGTTTCACATGTCAAACCTTTCCACCCTACATCACACTGGCAGCCACTATTATTGCAAACCCCCTGTTTGTTACATTCAATATCACAGGCAAGTCCAGAATAACATGGATCACACTTGCAAATCACGCTGTTAGGTGGATACTCATGGCCGTTGAAACACGGAAATTCACACGCAGGACCCATTGTGTTATTAGTACAGTTTACACAGATTGGCGGATCAACTCCTCCATAGCACGTTCCCAGCGCATTACAGTCTGGCACTCCAGGACAATCAGGGATATCACAGCCTGCGCCTTTCCATCCATTAAAACAATCACATTGTTGTGTAACAAGCAAACAGACTCCATGGCCACTACAGTCAATGCCTACACCTGGGCAGCCTACTGTTTCACACTTAGGCCCTCTCCATCCACTATCACAAACACATTTGCCCTGTTCGCATCTGCCGTGACCGTTGCATTCCGTCCCACAGTCCACTCCAGTGTGACAGCTGTCACAACTACATATATCGTCACTTGATGACTTAACCACGGTGCCATTAATACAGCGCTGATCACATCCCTTTCCCATGTAGCCGGGGTCACAAGAGACACAAACAGGAGGATCATTAGAAATTCCGTCACAAACACCATGTCCGTTACAATTTCCACCACCTGCGCAGTTAGGTATTTGGCAGCCTCTTCCAGACCAACCGGGCCGACAGTAGCAGATGCCTGAAGCGGCAATACAGGAGCCATGACCCGAGCAGTCAGAGCCCCATCCGGGACATCCTTTAGTATTGCAAGTGGGACCTCGCCAACCTTCAAACCCACAATCACATTTATTATTTGTACAGTTGCCACGCCCAGAACACTCTAGCTCACATGTTACACCACTGTAGCAACCATCACACTGGCAGAAGTATGAACCATCGGCTGTTTTCTGGGGTGTTCCATGCTCGCATTTTGTCTCGCAAGCTCGACCCATCCAACCTTGATCACATGTACAGAAAGAGGTGAAACCAAAGGTTTCGCATTTCCCACGAGCATTGCACATCGGGGTACCTGGACAAGCGGGTTTTTCACAACCTCGTCCATCCCAACCTGGGTTACAGTCGCATGTCTGTGTAGCACTGTTGCAAGTACCACGCCCGGAGCAATCGTCATTGAAAAGACCTGGACAGCCTTTCTTCTGGCAGTACTTTCCCCGCCAACCTTCAAAACCGCAGTAGCAATGATCCTTCAAACATGTGGCGTTAGGTTTGTTAGAACAGAACATATCACACCCCAGTCCACTGAAGCACGGATCGCAATCACACAAGACTGGATCTTTGATGTTTTGACTTCCATTCACACAAGGAAGTTCACAAGCTTTTCCTGCCCAACCTGCCTGGCAATTCCCGCAGTAAGGCACCTCAGCTGGAATACACTGTCCTCGGTTGTTGCAATCAGGATCACCAGGACAATCCGTCTGCTCACAGCCAATACCTGATAAAATGGAAATACTAAATCAATTTTAAGGTTATTGAGTAGGATTACAAGGAATAACTAGCTGTGTTTGTAGGTCGGCCTTTTACTCTTTCAAAGAACTCGAGAGGAATGTTTTATCACTGCGCATTAGTAATTCTATACTATTATTCTTATGTTCCAGTTAATTGACTAGCCTTTACTTGCTGAACAATATTTGTTTTACGCACGATTTTAGAGGCATTAAAAGGTTATTGCTATCTTTGGTACTAAGTGACTTCCTCTTAAAAAAATACTTCTTTACCTATGAACTCTTGCTTACCTAATAAGTTCCAAGCAAGTCTTACATGTACAGCCTAGCTGTGGTAAACCAAAAACTACATGCATTTCACAAGTTTCTGCATTCGTCCTGCCCAAGACTAATCTACACTACAAGCTAGTAAAAATATTAGCTAATTGTTTCCTAGGGCCCCACACTTGTTGGAACGATCGGAATAGTCTTTGCAGGATAAACGTACACAAACAATATAGTAGTAAGACCTACCACTCCAGCCTGGATCGCAGATACACGTTTGCGATGCTGTCAAACATTGGCCATGCCCGGAGCAATCTTTCTTATAGCCAGGGCATCCTCTTTTCTCACAATACTGTCCCCTCCATCCTTGGAACCCGCAGTCGCATTTTCCATCAGCGCAAAGTGAGCTATGGTTTGAACATAACATGTCACAAGCAGCTCCGTTATAGCACAGATGGCACACGCAAATATGTTTACTTGTTGGTGTTCCATGCTGGCAGGGCAGCTCACAGGCCACACCCATCCATCCTTTGGAACAATTACACCTAGGCGTTTCATCGTCACTTGTAGGTGAGACGCAACTGCCACGACCGTTACAGTCGGGAGTACCAGGGCAGTCTGGGATGTCGCAGGCAGGACCTGACCAGGAAGGATCGCACGTGCACTTCAAGTTGGCTTTGTTGCAGGTACCATGGTTACTGCAGTCTTTGGGCCATCCGGGGCAGCTTGGGACTTCACACACGTCGCCCTTGTACCCTTGGAGTTTGTCACAGACGCATGCGTTGTTGACACATTGACCGTGTAATGAGCATTCAAAATTACAACCAGATCCAGAAAAGCACGGGTGACAAATGCAACCAGAGGCGTTACCGTAGTTTGTTCCATTTACACAGGGAAGTTCACAGCTCTCACCCGCCCATTGTGGTTCGCAGTTACACCTGTAAAAAAACGTTATAATAGACACCATTGGCATCACGTTTTTCATGGGAAACCACAAACTGCAGTTTGCAGATTGGCGTTTGTAGTTTCAGATCGCCGGGATTTCGAATACTAGGAAGGCGTTAAGTGTTTCGTGAAACTGTGTTGTTTTTCGTCAAGTTAAAGTGCTTCACATTTACTACCTAAAAACATGTAGTTTCGAAAAATCTCACTAGCACATCGTAAGCAGGTATAGAAGCCTATTTCTTGCCTTTAAACGGCAGGCTGTACAAAACTCTTGCAGTAAATACCTTATCACTGGAAGCCCTTCCTGCCGTTCGTAAACTACGACCGGTGGTACGACCGGACCACCGTGGTCACGTGGCATCCTCCGGTATCTCGTAAGCATAAGCATGAGAAACGCGATGCTGAAGGTCTCTAGCATCAAATACGTAACCACGCACTACGACATAGATAATCTTATAATAATAAGAATAAGAAGGAATTACTTAAAGGATCCTGTCATGTACTATAACCTATTAGTTGATGTAGAACTAAATCACACCTTCTTGGGTTGGTATTACTGCAACTTCCATGGCCGGAACAAATTGGGTCTCCTGGACAGTCAGGTGTACTACAGTCATCCCCTGTCCACCCCTGAGCACATATACACCTCTGAGTTTCCGTGTTGCAAAAGCCGTTATTCGGGCTTGTACACTGCCTTGGGCACCCTGGCAGCTCGCAGTATTCCCCCATATGAGCACTGCCTGGCTCCTGACCGCAGTGGCATTTGTTGTTGATACATTCTCCATAGCCGGAGCACTCACTCTGGCATCCGCTTCCTGTGTAGCAGGGATCGCAAAGGCAAATTCCATCGTCGGGTGTGCCATGGGCGCAAGGGTCGTTACACGCTGGACCCATCCATCCTGGAACGCAGTTTGTGCATTCTGGCGTCACGCGATTAGTTGCGTTACAATATCCACGACCAAAACAATTTGGAACGCCAGGACAATCAGGGAGATGACAACCAACACCTGTCCATCCTGATGAGTAAAACATTTTCCTTACACATTTGAATAAAACGTCAATATTCCGTGTACTCGCCTAACTATGGATAAAACATAGACAAGTTTGTGTTCATTCTTAATCACATATTTGAATCAAACGTTAGTGGATTGCCAGTAAGGGTAAACAAGATACCAAACTCTGGTCTTATAGATTACGATTTTTTATTTTCGTTACTATACTTGATTAAGCAGGCCAGTTTTACCTGGTTCACAAATACACTGATGGTTTGCACTGTCACATTTGCCATTTCCACTGCAGTCCTTTCCATCTGAACCAGGACATCCGGGCACTTCGCACAGGGAACCTCGCCAGCCAGTAAGTTGATCACATACGCACACATCATTGACACACTTTCCGTGCCCTGTGCACTCCACATTGCATCCGCGACCAGTGTAACAAGGATCGCAGGCGCAGTTTCCACTATCCATAGGTACTTGCTTTCCATGTGTACAGAGGTCTTCACAAGCAGGGCCCATCCAGCCGGGTATACAGTTTGTACAAACTGGGGGGTCGGTAGTTATATTACAGTAGCCTAACCCAAAAAACAACAACCAGAAAGAGAATTCTTAAAGAACAGAAGTCTTGTAGTCAGAAACACTATCACTATTTAACCGCGGAGTCGATGCGTGAAATTCTTTAATTCAACAATTTAGCGTATACAAAAGAAAGCTAGTAATTTTTATTACGGTTGTTCTTACTTTTTGTCTTAGCATGAAGGACTATTTTCCTGCTTTACGTTGGACAAAAGTGGCTTTTACTTTCAAGGCTTTAATATTTACGATTCATAAACAAAACGATTGTGCGACAGTTAGCAAATACAAAAGGCACTTCTAAGTCTTAAGTCGATTGTTGATTTTTTAAGCAGTACTTTCATATTGTTCTGTGACTTTTTCGGTTTCTTTTGCACCTCGACTGAGTAAAAAAAAGGTTGGAACTTATCCTTGGTACCAACTAGTATTGACTGTATCAATATAGTATTCTAGCACTGGGCCTTTACTGTGTCTCTGCGTTAACGCGAGCGGCTCTGTAATAAATTCACACCATTATCCCTAGACTTCACAGGTTTTTAGAACAGTTTATAAATTTTTGGTTGCATAGTTTTATGCAGTGGGCAGTCAGTTAGATGGAAGAAAAAATTTGTGGAAATCTGATCATCAACGGTTTGCAATATTTATACTTTACCTCTGTTAGCACAATTGGGATTCCCTGGGCAGTCAGGAATGTGGCATCCATCGCCAGTCCATCCATTCTTGCAGATACAGCTGTGAGTGGCACTGTTGCATTCTCCGTGTCCAGTGCAATCTCGCCCAATTCCTGGACATCCGGGATTTTCACAGTACGTCCCACGCCACCCTACGTCACACTGGCACGTGCCTTTAACTACCTTACCATGTTCTGAGCATTCACTATTGCATCCAACACCTACCCAACCGGGCTCGCAAACGCAGTTACCGCTGTCCATTGGAATTTGTTCACCGTGGGTGCAAGGATCGTTACAAGCCGGACCCATCCAACCCTTACTGCAGTTTAGACACTTTGGGGGATCAACTGACGCGTTACATATTCCTCGCTGGAAGCAGTTAGGTAAGCCTGGACAGTTGGGAATTTCGCAGCCTTGGCCAGCCCAGCCCTCGTTACAAGTGCATACGTGAATTGCTGAGTTACACACCCCGTGGCCTGTACAGTCAGAGCCTTCGCCAGGACAACCAGGATTATCACACAGATCCCCTCGCCATCCCACGTCACAGACGCATTTGTCATTCACTACCTTGCCGTGTTCAGAACACTCGCTGTCGCAACCAACACCTTCAAAATCAAAATGGAAATGAAACTGTATTAACAAACGGAAAATTGCTTGATCATTTTAAAGCTTGCCAATTTCAGTTCTTAGAAAAAATATATTTGGCCAACAAAGTAGACAAAGATAAAGATTTTTGTCTTATCCTTCCTTGAGCAATGTATACCAGAGGTAATCGTGATACAAAGCACTTTTCCCCTACCTCCTAAATTAGACGAATTTCCAATAGTTCGACACTATTTGAAAAACATAAACACTAAAAGTCCTTTTCATATTTTCTCTCTCACCTGAGTATCCAGACCAACACTGGCATTGTCCGCTGTCCATAGGCACCTGTTCACCAAACTTACACGGGTCTGCACATGCTGGTCCCATCCAGCCTTGACTGCAGTTTTGACATTGAGGAGGATCAAAAGAAGAGTTACAGTAGCCGCGGTTGTAGCAATTTGGAGCGCCAGGACAGTCGGGAACATCACATCCTGATCCAGACCAGCCAGGGTAGCATGTGCATACATGTAAAGCGCTGTTGCAGTCACCGTGACCCGTGCAGTCTTCTCCGATACCAGGACAACCAGGGATTTGGCACACGTCACCACGCCACCCTTGAGTGGGATCACAATCGCAAATACCTGAATGCGAGCACTTTCCTCGACCCATGCAGAGAGAATCACAGCCTTTGCTGGCCCAGCAAGGATCACATTTACAGAATTCACTGTCCATAGGTTCTTGAACTCCGTGGACGCAAGGATCATTACAAGCAGGCCCCATCCATCCAACAGAGCAGTTCACGCATTTTGGAATCGTTCCATTTATCACTGCACACGTACCTCGGTTATAACAGTTCGGTTCACCTTGACAGTCAGGTTGGCTGCAATCCTCTCCGCTCCATCCTGGGTTACAGAAGCAAGTGAGAAGAGCGCTGTTACAAATGCCTTTTCCTGAGCAATCATTTGGACATTTGGGTACTTCGCAATATTCACCCTTCCATTTGTTTTCACACTCACAAGTGGTGTTATTGCATGAGCCATGACCTGAGCACAATGAATGACAGTGTTTGCCGGTGTAGCACGGATTACACTTGCATTCTCTGCCAATACAAGTCCCATTCCCAGAACATTCATATCTGCAGTCATCACCAGTGTAACATGGGTCACATATGCACTTCCCAGTTATGCTACAGCGTCCATTGCCGTGACAGTCACGCGTTGCGTTACAAGTATGCTCGCATCGATAACCAACATAGCCAGGATCACAGAGGCATCCGCCAGAAGCTGAACACTGCCCGTGTCCTAGACACATGACTGGTGCATTACAATTATACGCACAGTTTACTCCATAGTATCCAGCATCACAAGTGCATTTTCGTTGTTGAGCTGAGAATGTTCCGTGTCCACTACAATGATGACCATCTTGACATACTTTTCCAAGTTCTCCTGCACTGGCACTGCCGCCTCCAGATGCGCCGCCGGATACATCTCTGTTTCGTATGACGTCGCGCCTAATATGATCGGGGGAAAAGTGACGAAGGTGTCCGCCCCCTCCTCCGCCGCCATAATAATAATTCCTATGGGAACAGGGAACCGAGCAGCATTCAGATTTATAGCTTCCTGATCCTCCCTTGACAGTGAGATGGCCGTGTCCTGCGGGAATAAGGCAGAAAAATCAGGAAGTGAACAATGAGTGTACAATGGTAGTGGTGGTAATAGTAGGCGTATGTAAGTGGAGCGCCAAACAACTCCTCAGACCGAGACAGACATTACTATTTTGTAGAAAACGAAATATGTGATCCGTATGATTTTTGTTAGTTTACATACGAAGGTGAAAAGTATGTCCTTCAGGAAACACCATGAAGGGCAAAATTTTATAATGACATTCTTTTTATCACCTTCAAAATGCCTTGCAGCAACCCACATAGTTCCACCGCTCGCTCCTCCACCACCACTGCTTCCACTGTTTCCATCCGCCTTGATCCATCCATCAAGTTCCATCATTTTCTCCACACTAGCATATATCACTCCTCCACCGGCAGCGAAACTCTTGCCTCCACCACTTCCGGCATGCACAGCGGTACAAGGATGTTCGTAGGTGTTCCCTGAAATAAAAGAAACAATTGGAAACGCTTTCAAAGAGCTTTACCAAGTTATAAAAATCGGAAGTTTAGTTTTGATCATGAATCGTGAGTCAGTGTGGGGCGGCGTTTAACAATCGTATTCTGAATTTGAGTTAACGCACTGGCGAAAATTGTTTATATTGAACCGAATCGAAAAGAGAATTTAGCGCGCTCTGAGAAAACAATCATGCACAGAAATCAAGCAGTTTGTAATCTAACCATTTATTTGCACCTGAAGAACAACAAAAAAAACAAGGAGAAATCTTTGTATCTAATCTTATCGTTAACGGTTCAGATTTTTGCTGATTAACATTTAAACTTTTTTCCGGAGTTAGATTCTACGGTTTTTCTCTTAGCAGTTCGACTCCAGGACCAAGTCGATAAAAATGGCTGATACCGCTAATTACCGAATAATCAATATCTACAGTTGCATATAAATAACCCTTTTCTCCAGTGAAAAGAGCTTTATGAGTAATTAGGGCTATCCACTTGTTATTTAACAACAGGGCAAAGTATTTACTGCTTTGTTTTCCATAAAATGGAAAAGCTATTACGAATAATAATCTAATCATCTAGCGATACGCAAACCAAACAGGTGTTGAAACCAACCGACAACAGATAATTGATGAAAAATGCCAGAAATCGTTTGTACTTAGTTACCTCCAACACAAGTGTGAGAGCTGGAACAACCAGTTCGGTAGCCGTTACCTCCACGTCCACCGTGACCGGCTCCAGCTTGCCCAGAACAAGATGACGTGCTTCCTGGTCCCTGTTGGTTAGGCCAACCAAGTCCTGTCCCATCAGTTGACCCATCAAACTCAATGCTGAAGTACTCTGCGTATATATTCACGGCATCAGCTTTTATTGAACCAGTGTAATCCAGAGCAGTGTGAAGAATATGAAGATGTACTGCTCCTGCCAAGACATTCTGGGCTGAGCTTTGAACCTTGAAAGAGCCCCCAAGAGACACCTGGAGTTTCTTAAACCAATAATGCCCGACGTATGGTGTGGTGTATGAAGTATTGCACGCCACACAACCAGATAAGCCTTTCTCTGATACAAGCGCTTGCACGTTCGAAGACACCCTTAACTCTTCTATACCGTGGATTTCACCGTTAACAGTCAAACCCGGTGAGGCAACTCCACGAAGGGTTGTTCGAACAGGAAACAAAATCTCTCCTCCTGTGTCCACCCGATAGTTGATAGGGGCCTCAGTGCGAAGGCTGTGAGTTTCTACGTACATCCGGGTATTTGTTAACGCAATCAACATGCCTGTCTTGTCACCTGTGACTTTACTTACGTACAGTTCTGCAACTTTTCCAGAGACCTTGTAACATAATGTGGATTGAAAAATAATCATCACTGCTTTTTAAGGCAAAACGAAATGCAACAAATAAATACAACACAGTGAGTGAATTAAAATATTGATCCCCTGAAGTGTGAGTTTTAATAGCCACATTTCCAAGTCTTTCTTACCTCTTTAATCTTTAATGCTCCTCTTTTTACCAAGTGGATTCTCTCAAATACGTACACCACGGGATCTTTTTCCGCTAGAGTAACCGGCAACAGTATATTTCTGTAGTTGTTATCAACCTGTATCATGCGGAAAGGTTCCTCGCCAACAGTCACATTCACAAAAACTGTCCCTGGGCTGCCATGGTAACTACTACTGCTACCACTAGTGCCTCCAAGTGAAGTTAATTTCCCACCGAAGATATAGCGTTCAATAAGATGAACAGCGATTCGGCCTCCAGCACCAGCCCCTTCGTTGCTAGGACCTAGAAGAATATGATTGTAAACTTATTTGATTGTCTGGGCTTTTATGCCGATTTTAGCCCCAATATACACTCTTTTGCACAGAGTTAAAAGGGGGAAAGCGACTTTTGGGGGCAGACGTATGAAGAATTGAAATGTTTGATAGAATTTGGTGGTAAATCAGTTGTCTCTTTCCTTCCTGTTTAAAGCCATTTTGTGCTTTATTCACGGCTATGTGCTTTTAAGTCGCGCACTTGACAGTTGAACGTCATATGTCCAGTTCCACCATTCGTTATCATAAAAAAGTGCCAATTAACGCCATAGCGGCTCACGTGCGTTCATACCAAAAGCAAAGATTATTTACATTCTCTGTCACTGCCACTACGTTTAGCTCCGCCGAATGTAAATACATTTATTATTTACGTCACCATCACTAACGAGGTTTCTCTGGACAGTATCTTACTTTCCCGCGTGCAAAAAATATATACCTGATAACTAAACGTAATCCTATCATTTAATAACAAACCTCCGTGACATTCTATGGTTCCATAGCCTTTAAGGAACAAACTTTTTACGATAATTGCCCCACCGCTACCTCCACCATAGGAACTCGAAGATGACCCGACGCCATTGGCTCTGATCATTCCTTCTACGATCACATGACTTCCCGTTGCAATGTAAACCCACCCACCACCGGCACCGTAGCCGCCGCCACTTCCGGGTTTATCTGGCCAGTAAACAGAGCCATATTGCGTTCCTGAGAGTGCTCTTCCACCCGGGGAGGCGTGGCTTCCACCTGTATTTCCGGAGCCAGCCCCAGGTCCATCTCCAGCCGTATAACCAGCCCCTGTAGCGTCCATCAATCCTCCACTTTCGACAATGATATAGTCGCCTTTCATGTTCACGTAATTAGTAGCAAGATTGAGTTGACCGCCTGGCAAAATGCAAAAGAAATAAATCTAAAAGAAAATCTCAGTGATACCGGGGTTCCTTTAGTGGTACAGGCTCATTGTTTTTTACACATGAGTGAAAAGCGGTTTGGTCCTTAGGAATATTCATTGCCAAATGTTGAACCATCACTTTTGAAGTTTTCTGTTGCCCACTGTTTCGATGTATGAAAAGTAGGACAATTGTAAGCCTGTGAACTTGTGTCTTCAAAAACGTGCGGCTAGAATTAATTATTTTGAATGCCGAAAAAACGACCTTTTAGTCTAGGAGCACATGTACTCCCGTGGGAAGTTCGTGCTGAAAGCAAGCGATTGATCTAGAAGTGTTAAGAGGACCCCAAAGGACAAGAAAAATCTTGTTGCCAGTTTTGTAACCCGCACCGAGGCTTTCCAGGGGAGGGGTAACAAAATAGCCTAAAAGAACCTGCATGAAAACGAGGCCGGGGAATAAAATGTCTCAAAACTTTACAAACTGTGAATAAAATGACACCAAAATAACAGGAGATGTAAAACTCGATGTTGTCAGTTTTCTCGTTAGCCGATGGGACACTTCGCTAGTCACGTGACGAAGCTAGCATGAAAACGAGGCTAAGAAATAAACGTACTATAACGCTTTCAACTGTGGATAAAACGAAACCAGAATAACAGGAAATATGAACCTCAATGACGCCTGTTTTTGCAATAGGAAAGCACTTACTAACTAGTGGCTGAATTGGGTATTCTCTGGGATATTACGTGTCCCATCACGTGGCCAAAGTAACACAGAAATGTGCTGGTTTGTAAAATTTTTGACTGATAATTTAATGTGGATTTAGATACCGTCTTTACATCCAACATCCAACGTATCACAGATAAGAGATCGTTGTTTCAGCTGTGGTGTACAAGAAATTGTGTGACCTGACCAGGATATGTGATGCTCTTGTTTTAACTTATCTTTGAGACTGACGAAAAGTTAATAGCGTAACTCCTACTACTGTGAAATGGTCAGCTAGTAAGTAAAATGCTCATACAGAAATGTTTCAGTGTGTCCTACGCGAAATATGTTTCACTTTCACTGTCTTCCTATCAAACCTAGTCATAAAAATTTTTCTCTTCATCTTCAATGGCATCATCATTACCATCATCATCATCGTCGCTATCATCATCATCATCATCGTAACCATCGTCATCATCACCATCGTTGTCATGCAAATTTTCACAAAGTTCCCCACTGTCTGAACAACTACATAAATCAGTGCAGCTTAGCCCAGCTTTCTACATTGGCAGCGGTTTGTTGAGCATCTCTCCTTGGCGCATTTACACATTACAAGGTAGATTATTGCGTCTGGAGCGGGTGGTATTTTCATCTGCAGTGTAAAATCAGCCTGTGTGACGTGTCCCACCGGCTTTGGTGAACACTAACACTAACAAACTTGACTTTTTTATCTCGCAGCCTCGTTTTAATGTTAGATTTGTCACGTGACTAATACCGTATCACACTGGCTTAAGCTAACACTGGAAACATAGAGTTATATGTCTCCTGTTATTCTGGTTTCGTTTTATCCACAGTTGATAGAGTTATAGTACGTTTATTTCTCAGCCTCGTTTTCATGCTAGCTTCGTCACGTGACTAGCGAAGTGTCCCATCGGCTAACGAGAAAACTGACAACATCGAGTTTTACATCTCCTGTTATTTTGTTGTCATTTTATTCACAGTTTGTAAAGTTTTAAGACATTTTACTCCCCAGCCTCGTTTTCATGCAGGTTCTTTTAGGCTATTTTGTTACCCCTCCCATGGAAAGCCTCGGTGCGGGTTACAAAACTGGCAACAAGCTTTTTCTTGTCCTTTGGGGTCCTCTTAACACTTCTAGACCAGTTGCTTGCTTTCAGCACGAAATTCCCACGGGAGCTATATTTCTTACATATGCTCCTAGACTATTTTCCGTTTGTTTGTTTGTCGCTCTAAATTGGGTCCATTTTCATGCTGAATTGTGTGTGACCGATTCCCTTTAACTTATAATAGCAACACCCCAGAAAATCTGACACACCTATAGATACTGTAATCGTGATTTACGTTGTCCTCGCTACAAGAGAAGTACGGAGGCTGGCGTGATGTTCACTTTTAAAGTAGTCTTCTTCGCAGCCGCTCGGGCCGGAGTCACGCAATGCTCCCCGCTTTGCGTGGGGGCAGGCAGCATTGCGTGACTCCGGCCCGAGCGGCTGCGAAGGAGTCTACTGTTGGAGCTATCCAGGAATAAAACAAGGGTTATGTTAACCTAAAACGTAGTTCAAGTACGTAGTTAACAATCATACATTATTATTTAGTTTTATTAATGCTTATTTACTGTGGTTTTAAATATCATTGAAATTAGATTCGCGACTGTATATAGTGTGTTTATCGATTGTTAATTATTTGATAATACTGTTTATATCAGGGTCATGACATGTTTAGTTTAATTACTGTGAAGTGTCACCCTGTTTAAATAACGTCTACTATTCATTCAGAACTGAAAAGTTGTAACCTTTGAAACAAGCGGTAAATCAGTAATTTTTTGGTAAAGAGAGATTAAATAGAAATTGAATTGAAATTTTAACCGTTTAGGAATCTTCTTTGTTTGGCTACGAAATGCAATTAACCATGTGTGCATGTTTCATGCACGTGCCCACTCAAACAGATGCAATATTTAAATACTAAAACGCTCCTTGACTAACGACAACTAACCTCCAACCACTAATTCAAGATATATAGAATAATTTAAGTTGACTACCACAAGGCGATCAGACAATGATTAAAACATTCTCGACGAAAGGGTAACCACGAAACTGTTTTTGACCTGTACTAAATGTCTCTTGTAACGAGTGAGTACCTGTTTGGAAAGCAATTTCTATTTGCTGAGCTCTTCTGATTTAATGGCATTCTATCCTTGCGTGACGTGACCAATTATTGTTGCCGAAAGGATAGGAGTTTAGAACAAATGTTACAGATAGAGAACAGGTGTGGCGCCACACGAAAGGAAAACTTTTCGCAGCAATAAGGAAGATGCATGAATAGAACAGAAAAGTAGATACCTTTCTTGACTGTAACGTAAGCAATATCAAGCACAGCCCTGATGGGTGTCATTTTGACTCTCACCACACCTACGTTGTTAATGATCAGCATCGGGATAGTTAAAAG
>JBBMOI010000009.1:20892500-21005000 GCA_038088405.1 Porites divaricata | reverse complement strand
TAGTTTCAGACTCCAAAACTTCAACGTAGATTGTCTGATTCACTCGTAAATGAAACTGTCCGGTTTTGTCCCCAATAAACTTATGAGCTATTACTGTAACGTTTGTATCGTTTGGATGGTAAACGATAAGTCTTGAATAGCCAGTTAACTCCACCTATATAACGAGAAAAAATGTCGGATATGAACACCGGGATATGTAGGGATTCTTGAAAAGAAAAAAATTCTAACTATTTTCTATTTGAAACTTATTTCTAATCGCTTATCACTCATCTTGACTTAAGTGACAGTTCATAATGTTACGGAGTATCCCACATGCATGTCTTTCATTACGTTTCAAATCAAGGCCTTGAAGTAGGTACGAAAACGTATTACTAAAATTTGTACCTCATCAAACTCGTAATCTGATGTCCCCTCCTCCATCAAAACAGTAGCTTCTGGAACATCTCTTCCTTCGTTGTCCACGTGTACGTACGTGTGGTCTACAGCTAGGAAAGTAGTGTTCGTTTGTTTGCTGTACTTTAGTATGCGGTACTCCAGAGGACGGAAGTTCTCCTCTTTGTAAATTGTCCCCGCAGGGGCACTATAGTCACTACTACCTGGGTTAATCCCACCACGATCAGTAAATTTCCCCCCGTATGTATACCTCCATCGACAATGTATTCCAACTCGCCCCCCAGATCCTCCACCTCCATGGATGTTGCCATCTCCTCCGATGACAGAGATCTCTCCGTGCCCAGTCATATTTGTTGTCTTTATTAGGATGCTGCCACCACTGCCACCTCCTGCATGGCTTCCTACGCCATTTCCACCTCTGGCTGAAAGAAGACCATTTAACTCGAGGCGTTTTCCAACTTCCCATAGAAGCTGCCCTCCTCCGGTTCCTCCCGTCCCACCACCATTTCCACCTCCACTACCAAGCACCAGTGGTCGATAAACGGACCCGTAGGCTGGGCCTCCTTCGCGAGCTCCTCTTCCACCATGTCCAGCGCCACGTCCTACTTGATAAGACAAAATAAAGCTGCTTCCTGCACCAGGGCCCATTTCAGCAGGATGGCCTCCTACATCCAGGTTAAAATGGCCTTGACTGTCCAGCCAAGCAAACGATGACAAGACCTCACCATGATTCATACTTACTTTTCCTTGATATTTGATTTTTAGAATATCGCAGTTTATTCTCAAGAATCCGGTGTTTTTACGGAACTCAACATCACCACCTTTCTTTACCACAACGACAGCAAATGAGATATTTCCTGGCTGTGATACTGCAATATACTCATTGCTCTCTATTAGCGCTGTCTGACTGGTTGAATAAAAATCTGCTTCAGCACCGTATGAGACCAGTAAATCCCGCACACCAACTATCATACCCTCAAATACTGACCAAGTGCCGTGCATGTTAAACTCAGATGGTAAAATAATCTCTGCGCCAACATCGATCCTATAACTACAAGGCGCTTCCGTTTTGTTTGTTTCCGACTCTATGTACTCCACAAATATTTTCTGATCTCGGCGAATGTGAAACTGCCCGCTCTTATCGCCAATAAATTTGTGAACTACCGCAGTGACATTGACATCTCCTGGGTGGTATAGCACAAGACGTGAATAACCAGTTAATTCCATTTCGTCAAACTCGTAGTAGGTAGTGTTTTCTTCCATCAGTACAGTCGCTCCCGGAACATCGAAGCCATCGTTGTCGATGTGCACATAAGTGTGATCGACAGCTAACATGGTGGTGTTAGTTTCCTTCATATATTTCAGATGACGGTATTCAAGAGGCCTAAAGTTTTCTTCTTTATACACTGTACCTGCTGGGCCGCCGTTTTGACCTCGCTGTCCACCGTGGTCGGTAAACGTTCCGCCATATATATATCGCCAACGACAGTGGATTCCAACTCGCCCTCCGGATCCACCGCTACCTGAACCACTTCCCGAACCTCCGGTAACGGAGATTTCTCCATGACCAGTCATGTTAGTAGTAGTAATCAAAATACTACCGCCACTTGCTCCCCCAGCATTTGATCCTTTACCATCAGTCCCTTTAGAGGACAGAAGTCCGTTTAATTGAAGTCTCTGGCCGACAATCCAGAAGATTGACCCCCCTCCAGACCCACCGACGCCTTGACCATTACCTCCGCCGCTACCATACATCCAAGGGTTATACACTGAGTCGTATGGGATACCGCCTTCTCCATGATCTGTTTTCCCTCCTTCTCCACCATGCCCAGCCCCGGAACCTACATTGTTCTGGGTCCTTCCATGACCGACCCCTTCTTCCGGGCCATAGCCCGTGCCATCTAAGGTCAAAATACCTTCACTTTCAATCCACCCAAACGCCGAAAAAATGTAACCGTGATTCATGGTCATTAATCCCTCGTACTTGATCCTGAACTCAGAGCATCTTAAACTTAGCGTGTAGTTGAGAATACGACTGAAAGTCAGTTTGGAGTTTCTTTCAACAGTGACTGTAGCAAATGAAAAGTTCCCTTTCTCGTCTATCTCAACATAGCGGCGATTCTCGACTCTAGCAGTCTCGGCGGTAGACGAGAACTCAACAAAACCACGACTTGCAATTATCAAGTTTTCTACTCCAGTGATGCGACCCTCGATAATGCTTCTAGTTCCGTAAATGTTAACTACAGCCGGAAACACAACTTCAGCTCCCTCGTCAATCTTGTAACTGCAAGGTGCCGTTGTCTCGTTGGTTTCAGATTCGACGACCTCTACGTATATTGTTTGGTTCACTCTCACATGAAACCTACCGGTGCCGTCTCCAAGGAAACGATGGATAATAGCAGTGACATTAGGACTTCCTGGAGGGTGTCTTACTTTCAGGTTAGCATGTCTAGTCAAGAAAAGTTCATCCAGTTCATAGAACAAGTGCTCACTCTCCAGCAACATCGAAGACAGGTCTGTTTTACGATCTTCATTGTCAACTTGCATGTACTTGTGAGTGGCAGTAACGTACGTCTTATTTGCGCTTTTGTCGTACTTCAAGTCAGCATATTGTGGTCCACGTGCAGTTTCCTCGACATAAACTGTGCCAGCAGCAGCGTAGATTTTCCCACCTCCTCCATAAGCCTTAAAAACACCGGCATACTTATGTCTGAAGCGAACATGAGCAGAAATACGACCACCAGAACCTCCAGAACCACTTGGACCTGAACCGTCTCCTCCCATGACATTAATTTCTCCATAACCAGTGAAGTTCGTCGTCTCAATAAGAATGCTTCCTCCACTACCCCCTCCTGCATTAGCTCCAGAACCACTTTTACCACGTAATGTAACAAGTCCATCCAACTCTATTTCTTGTCCGATTTTCCAATGAAGCATCCCACCGCCAGATCCACCCTTGCCCTGCCCATTACCACCACCGCTGCCAAAATGAACAGGGCGGTATATGGAGCCGTATGGTTCCCCTACAAGCTGCCCAGCCTGGTAAACACCACCTTCGCCGCCATGGCCGGCGCCAGAGCCGATCATGTTCTTAGTATTACCAGCCCCAGGGCCCACTTCGGCCGGATGACCGGTATAGTCCAACACAAGTTTGCCTTCGCTTTCCACCCGAGCCCATGAGGAGTCAATCTCACCGTGATTGATGTTGACCAATGCATGATATTTAAGTCTGAAAATAGCTGCGGTGAAAATAAGCGTGTTGGTTATACGTGAAAATTCCAAGCGTGAGCCTTTTTGGACATACACCTCAGCAATGGTTACGTTGCCAGGCGAAGTAAGGAATCGAAATTCTCTGTTTTCCTTAATGCCTGCCAAAGAAAATAAAGAAATAATTAATAATGTAACATTAATTCGCCAAAAGGAATATCTTTAAACGAAGAGTACTCTGGCCAATAAATATATATCCTGTTATGGACAGTATGCATAATTAAAAAGGAAGAGAAACAAACAATGAATAGAAAGATATAACATAGCCCTTAGGAGACACGAAATTTCTTCTTAGAGTGAAACATTTTTAAACACGAGAACAGGAAGTATACATAAACACCAATAAAACACCACACCGTTTCACTATAATAACCCTATAATATCTTTTTGCTGTGAAGGACATGATTTGTTATGTAACTTTATCAACGGTGATCCTTTCACATGTGACGATATCATGTTTTAGCGCAAACCCTCAGTGGGTATTTTGTTGGTGTTCATGTGATAAGGCTCCTAAGGCCGAGCGAAATTTTAGAGAAATCGAAATTGAAAGAGGAAAAGAAGTGGCAGAAGGACGCATTAATTTAATTGTTTAGTTTATAGGTCACTGATCAATTGATTAACAGACACACCTGTCTGAGTCGTCGAAGCGAAAACTACATCGGAACCTTCAGCAACAACAAGGCGATGAACACCAACAACTAGACCTTCAAAGGTACATCTGGTGCCCAGCAGGGTTAAGCTGGATGGGTAGTCTATTTCCGCACCTTGGTCTATCTTGTAACTCACTGGAGCAACGCTGTAACCTGTTAAAAGTGAAAAAGAAGAAGAGTTTATCGTCTTCTTGAGATGTCCGTTCCGGAGACGTTTGTGTCTGCTTAACACAAGCTACTGTAATGAGCCGTTTTTCTCCGTTTTCGATATCATTGTTGCAACTAAATCTCTTAACAGGATCCAAACGTGTTCTTCTCGCATGAGCGAGGGCCAAGTCCATCCGAAGTTTAAGAAAAAAACTTTGCCATCCGCTGAAAACATGAACTGTTAAAGCGCGAAAAGGCTAAGGTGCCTCGAATTTACCACGTATGTACATTAACAGAAAAAACTAATTGTGATTCGAATTAAAATCGATGAACCTCCTTTACCTTTCTTAGACTCTACAACTTGAACAAACATCTTCTGTCCAGGCCTAAGATGAACAAGGCCTGTCCGGTCTCCGGTAAAGTTGTGAACAACAAAAGCTGAATTGCTCCCATGAATATGAAGCACACCATGGTTTCTCATCTCCAATTCATCCACCTCGTAGTAGGAGCTATTTTCATTGATAATAACTGTCGCTATATCAGGATTGCGGTTGACATTGTCAATTGTAAGTTTTGTGAAACCCTCGCCAAACACTGTGTGGTTAGCTTCATCGATGAGTACTGGTCGATGAGTCAGGCCCTGATTGGTATCAGTATAGTACACAGTGCCTGCCGCTCCAGCCTTGAAACCTGGTAAGACATATGAAAAAGGGCTATACGAGAGGCCTTTAAAAATCTGTAGTCTGTTAAATATGTAAATAATTTTCTCAAGGAACACAAAACGATGAAACCTTTGGACTTTGCACAAACGTCAGGCTGAAGTAATGGACGACTAACAACCTATTCATTACGCCAACACTAACATAAAACAGTCTCACCAATCAATAAATTTAATCTATACGAACCCAAACCACCATAAGCTGTGTATAGTCCAGAGTACTCTCGTAACCAGGCAACGTGCACCGCAATGCGTCCCCCTGAACCGCCGCCTCCGTTGCCATCGCCACTCCCACCATTTACAGTGAGTATTCCATGACCGGAAAATTGTACAGTTTTTATGAGTACACTTCCTCCACTACCACCACCACTGTTAGAAGTACCATTGGCTCCCTCGCTTTCAATGATACCATCCAAATGAAGGAATAAGCCGATTGTAATCTGTGAAACAAGGACGGTATGTCATTTTAGACGCAGTTACTTTTTGACGCGCAGGAAGGTGAAATTGTTGGATTGTGGCCCCCGTAAAATGTGAATAAATAACTTGTAGAAGCTGTAGCTTAAGTGTCAACGAGGCAAGCTTGTGAACTTCTTGAGAAACATGTAGGTTGGTTTTTTAACCATCTGTAGTGCGACTGTGTGTTCTTACCTTCACAATTTTTGAGGCCCAGTGAAATTCTGGCGTCTCTCGGCAAATTCACGCGCATCTTCTCTGTAATTAATCTGCTGCCTTGTCAGTCCTTTTTTTTTTTTCCAAAAGAACTGACCCATTGGCAGGTACCTGTTACCCTTAAAAAGATTCTTTTACTGAAATAAACTGACTAGTCCAATAATGGAAAAACATGTTGGACGAAAAAGAGCCCACAGCTGATAAGCTAAGAACAGAAAATAAAGATTCAAAACAACCAAAACAATCCACAGCAATAATCCCAACTAAAACCTCCCCTTAGTTTACCTTTATTGTACTTCCTCCTGCTCCGCCATTACTTCCACCTCCTCCACTCCCGGGATGCAAAGGATACACATACGAACCATACCCAGGACCCCCAGCGACCGTACTTCCTGGAGCACCCTGTCCCCCATGTCCGGCACCAGACCCCGCGCTACCATGAAAAAAGCCAGGCGCAAGACCCTGTCCCGCCTTGGGTCCTTTTTTTGAGGTGGTAATCAGGGAACTTCCTTCGAGGTGTGCCTCATTTAAAGCCATGTGAACAGTATCTGCTGAAATGACAGCTTTCTGACGCATATATAGCGTGCTAACATCAAACTTCATGTGCTTAGCAAATCGCAATTGAGACGTGGCTTCCATAATGAAGACTCCAAATGTCAGTTGTCCTTCTACCGGCGTTTCAATATACTCTTTATTTTTCAGCAACGCGCTACTGATGTTTTCTCCAGCTATAAGAAATGAAATACATTATTTGATAAAAGGGCTGTGTCTAATATATGTTCTTCAGTACAGCCAAGTTCTTGCTCCTACTCACTATGGTGGAAATTACTTTTACATGAGCCAAATCATAATCAGAAAGGTAAGTCTTCTAGGTATCAAAATTAAAGTTACAAACAATGGACGCATTCTTTGTAAAGGTGTAATAGCCTGAACAGTTTGCGTTTAATCTTCTCCAGTTTCCTCCATTCAAGCCTTTATCTGTATTTGGTGTGTTTATCTTAACCTTTGTTCAATGTTTTAAGCGATTTTTTCTATCATTCTTTCAATTAGATGGTGAGGTTTCATTGCCTGAATTTGGCTAGATCTGGCAGCACAGGTCCTTTAATTTCGTTCCATGTTTCAACTGATTCGAGGAAGGAAGTAAAATATAACATTATTGAAAAGTCCGAATATTATTGGAACTTGCTTTCTTTAAAATATACATCATGCAAAGTAGGAACTATCCCCTGAACGAACGACTGGAAAGCAACTTAGCAACTATAATAGCCACCTTTTGGACATCGCGCACATTATATTTTGACGCGAAAAATGCCTTAAAATCATAATAAAACCTACTGACAGCACCCTTTTAGAAAACGTTTCGCGCATAGAAAGTTTGCTTTGTTTCGTCAGTCCTTCGAAGGGTCCTTTCTTACCTTGGAAGACTCGTCCTTCTGTCAGCGTCAGATTAGATACTCCAGTGATTCGCCCTTCGAGATCAAACGCTGGGTTTTTATTTCCAGCAACATGAACATCCGAGACTAGCATTACTTCACCAGAATAATCTACCTTGAAATTCACTGGAGGGAAGGATCTTCGCCTCGTGAACTCTTCATACTCGATAAAGAAGGTTTGGTTTTTCATGACGTGAAGGACAGATGAGCCATCTCCAAGAACAGTTACAACGGAGATGGATGGACGTTTGTTCAATCCCATGTCTGCAATCCTGAAAATAACCTAAAAAATCCGATAAAGAATATATATGATTAAATTACCTAGCCTAATAATCGTCTGTTTAATTAGAATATTTTATCATCGTTTTACAATCAGTATCTTCCTGTTTCGATGAAATTACTTATTCATTTATTCTTTTAACATTGTCAAACACTAAAACGCAACAAGCCACAATACAACGAACCAGCCAAAGGAAGGTGAACGCTCCAAAAAGGGTACTAAATCCTGAAACTGATTCAAGCATATTTAACAGACATGTCTTAGCAACTGAACAATACGTAAGGAAGGGGCGGTAAACGTCAAAAAGAGCGGATAAAGTATGTTTCGTCGGCATCACAGAAGAGCTACACCTATCAGCTGTTCTGAGCTGGTGCAAACACTTCAAAAAATGTTTTAGCGCTTTTTTACGTCAGAGGGAAAATGCATTGAGGAAACGATAATCTTCTCTTTTAACTTACGTCTCCTTGCAGCATCAATTCATCGAATCCAAAATCTGCGCCATTTTCCTCTGTAGCATTCCTCTTTAACGTCTTAGGATTCATCTCGTCCAGTAGGAATACTTTGGGTGGGTTTGCATTCTGATTATCAATGTACAATCGTCTGAATAAACGATTCCCTCTCACTTCCTCCACGTACACAGTCCCAGATCCACCGTGTTGTACCCCTAATGACACTCCTCCCAAAGCATAAAAACCACCTCTGTACTCGTCTTTGATAGTCACGTGAACTGCAATCCGTCCTCCTGAGCCGCTTCCGCCGGCAGCAGAATTGTAGGTGTTACCAGTCGCTCCGCGAGCAAATATAGAGCCATGGCCACGAAGGTAACCTGCTGTGATCCAGACACTTCCACCACTTCCACCTCCACTTCCTTAAACATTAATAACAAATGACTGAACATCGCAAAGAAAGTGGATTCAAAGAGTCCCAAAAACACAAGGATACATTTCTATTCGCAACCGAGCAGTAAAAAAGACAGTTCTTAATATTTAAAACTCTTTTCAAAAGTCTCTACCCTGAGATGAACATCCACCCTTACTTACCAATTTCAACTTTTTTGTTTTCATTTAGGAGTTATCTCATTCAGAGTCAACCGATCCCAGTTAACGGAATAACCTTACTTTACTTACCTGAATTTGTAGGAGCGCTGTCTGCGTCCACGTTAATAATACCGTCCAAGCGGAAGGCATATCCAACCACGAAACGAACTCGCCCCCCACCCCTGCTGCCAGCTACACCCCCATTACCACTTCCGCCTCTAGCGCCAGGAAGCACAGGTTCATAGACAGATCCCACTTCCTCGCCTCCTCTGACCTGGCCTCCGTCACCCCCCGGGGTCCCATGACCCGCCCCGGATCCGCCCAAGAGAGAGTCCTGCCCTGATCCAGCAGTTTTGTTCAGGAATCCTCTCCCCGAGCAATCGAGTCTGGCATCCGGCTCCAGGTAAACGTCGGTGGCTTCAATTTCAAAGAATTCAGCTTTGAAGGAAGAATTGAATTTGATGTCCTGCATGAATAAAGTTTAATAAATAGATTTGAACCATCGTCACCTATACTAAGTTCCTTAGAAACAAGTCTGACGAATTAAGATTGGTAATCACCCTATTAGAAATAAACCCAATTTCAAACTATTTTTGCTTATCAGCGAGAATAGTCACTCGAGCGTGTCAGTTATCTTAGAGCTAGTTTTGAAAGGATTACTTCCTTCATTTACCACGTAGAAATATAACAAGACATAAGGATTGTCAAAACCGTGTTACTTGACATGTCAAGCCATTAACCAGAAGTCTCTTTTTAATTTCACATGAAGAATGTAATCATGTAACCTATCCTCTTCTTGTTACCATGTATTTTTTTCTTCTCTATAGGACACCTCAAAGCGATTTGCCACTCCTGGAACTTATCAAATGCCTCTGAATAGGGCTCAATTTCCAGCGGTTCAGGGCCAAAGGTAAAATTTGGATTGCTCAACTTCAAATCCGGTCGATGGTACCTTGCCTCGTTCTGCAACTTGCCATGTTAAAGCTATTATGTTGAATTGGCAAGGGTTTTCCTTATTTGACTGATCTGAGAAATATACAGATGAGTGCGTTTACCGTAAATCACCTAATGGACGCCGGGGGGGCGTCTATTTCATTTTAGGGGCCCAAGCGGGGGCGTTTAGTAGATAGGAGGCGTTTAAAAGAGAGAGGCGTTTATTCTCATTACTGTAACAAGCTCAAGAAAACTAAATAAATATGCTTTCGGCGAAAATATCAAGAGAGTATCAAAGTAGCGGAATATTCAATCCATCCATAGATACGTCTAGGCCGTCTAGAGATTCATATCGCTCTTTCAAATCCCAACATCAATGTCAGAATCTACGCTCAGGGTTGTGTTACCATAAAAAGTCTGTCCGTACTTTGAACTTGACATTCAACAAGAGGAAATGCGTAAAGCCTCGTTAGTCAAGCAAGAAACTGAATTAATAAAATGATTTTGCTCCCTGCTAATTCCTAGCATTTTGGAGTAATTCACATAGGGGGCGTCAACTAGACAAGGAGCGTTTATTAGAGAGGGGCGTCTAATTCAATTTTAACAACGTCGAGGGGGCGTTTTTTAGATAAAAGGCGTTTATTTGGTAGTGGGCGTTTATAAGGTCATTTACGGCATGTCTTTTGTACCTCATTTTTGTACTTATGTTTTATTATTGACATTAATTAGCTTACCAGTTTGCTATTGCTTGCGAAAAGGTAATTAACGCTTAATTTCTTAACAGTATACATACCAAAATACTGACAATAAAGCGTACTCCCATTGGTGGTGGATAATGTATAACAGTGCCACTGCCAAACTCCAGCGTTGAGAAACTGAATGTGCCATGATCATCAATAAACCGATATTTTCCAGCAGCGATTCCTGCAGTGTGAGCAGAAAATCCAATCTTTATGGTGCGTTCATAAGCCACATAAAAGTGTTGGACGTTGATTAGACGACCGTTCCATTCAAATGCTACGTCACCACGGCCAACAATGTGCACAGACGTTGCCATGATGGCGTTGGAATCTTTGTCTAGTTTGAAGTTGGCATGCGTCCTTGTGATTGTGTAAACTGCATCTAAAAACTCCGCTTTGAGAGTCTGGTTCGCGTGCACGTGAATCAACCCAGTTCTGTCTCCCTCAACTTTGTGAACTGTCAAGTTCAAACGCCTGCCATCTGGTGCCAAGTGAAGGGCAGCCTTTTGAACAAGATGAACTTCGTCAAAAGCGTATGAAGTCAGACTTCCATTGAGGGTGACATAATGATCCCAGGTTCTCCCCTTGTTATCCAACCGAAGCTGTGTGTGCGAGTACTGATTTCGCGCATCTTTAAGATACACTGTGCCAGGTCCCCCTGCGTACAGAGTCAAGTCCTTGGACTTATCACCAGCTTCCCCTCCAACAGCAGTGTACTGACCCAGATACTTATTCTCTGTTGGTGTGTGAATGGCGATGCGACCTCCAGATCCACCACCCGAATTCAAACCATCCCCTGCACCGCCGTTAGCAGTGATTGATCCGTGACCGCTAAAACGCCCGCAGTTAATCCAGATGCTTCCTCCGCTGCCACCTCCAGCATTCGTTCCTCTGTTTGCGTCCTGACCATTACAGTCTAAGGTACCATCCATGTAGAGGTTGTCACCGATGTCCATGTAGATCAGCCCACCACCTTTGCCGCCACCACTGCTACCACGACATCCGGGAGTACCATACAGTTCAGGTAAGAAAAGACTCCCACCAGAGGGGAGCTCGTTAACGCCAGCATGGCCTACAAAATAGAATGATAAATTACTGACCACAATATTTGTGGAAAAGGTTATAGTACTTTAGCTAAATTTGTTTTATTCAGATGTGCCAACTGTGGACAAGACAACAACAATAGCATGAAGCCAATTGCTACGGGTCCGTCCACTCCTTTTTCTCACACCATCGGGGTATAAGTTCCATATATGTATCGAACAGTACAATGCTGTTTGTTCTCTTTAAATTGACAAGGATAGAAGATGAAGGAAACAAGGTCTTCAGTCACGGATAGCATTCCAACCAGTTGTTCTAAAAGACCCTGATTAATGGTCCGGCCGGGATTAAAGCCCGTGAGCCCCCGCTCAGTAGACCGGCGCCCTTCCAACTAAGTCAACTGAGCGGAGGCTGGGTCTATGATACTGCTCAACAACATTAGAAACCCATTTAATTGCTTGTAGGGTAATAACAGCAATACCTAAATGACTCAAAATGGGCCTGCAAAGAAAGCAAAGAAAAGTTACACTAGTAAACTGGGAAAGTAGATTGTTGATGTGAAAGCGATTTGACAGGTTAAAAGTTATCTCTTTTTGGCACTAGTTTTTTATACTTGCAAATGTTGCGTGATTTCTCTTTGCGTGTTTTCTCTTTTATTCCTAATAATTCATAATAACCCACTCGGTTATTTAACGGTCTGTTTTAACAACGAAACCAATAAAATATGGTGCATCAGATATGGAGCACTGTTGAGTACACTAAAGTGGGTGACTAGCTATTATTACTTGTCCTTTTTAGTGGGTGCAACAGTTCGGTGGGAAGAGTTTCGTATTTTTATCAACCTCACCTTTTCCTCCTTTACTGCCATAACTTCCACCAGAACCTCTGCACGAACTTGGCAAACTGTTAACGTCATAAGGACTAGGCCGATCTGTACCAGACGCGGTGATTCTACTTCCGGTTTCAAGAAGAAGGGATGTGATGCTGACACGGTACGTATCAGCAATTATAATGGATCCGTATTTCATGTGTAGGAGACCAACTTCACACTGAATTCCTCGGTAGTCAGGGAAATATACCTGAGAACCATCTTGAATTTCAAACGTGGCTAAAACAAAAGTGCCCGGAGCAGCTACATCGAGGGTACCATTATGTAAATCGGCTGAATGGGCGTGTGATTGGAATCTTGCTTTTAAGCGCTTGGTGATGAATAAGTGAGTGACATCTATCATTCTTCCATCAAGTGTAAACGATGATTCTCCAGGAAGTTGACCAGTTCCTTTCGCACCGTCACCAATAACGTACAGCGATGCCCCAAACACCATTTCAGCGTTATTGTCAACTCTTAGGTTCACTGCAGGTTTGGAAACGCTATGTTCGGTGTTAGAAGCCTCCAAATATATTGTCTGATTTGCGCGCGAATGAAGAAGCCCTGTTCGATCGCCAAACAAGCGCGCCATTTTCAGAACCGTTCTCTCCTGTCGCAACGCCATGTTAAGCGCTGCCCTTCGGAACAAATGTACTTCTGAAAAATCATGCGAAGTCATATTTGTTTCATCGATCGTTATGGGATCGTTAACTGAGCGCATCAAGTTGTCGATTCTGTAAAAAAGAAATGGCATTAGCAAAACAAAAAATGGCAAACAAGATAAAGCAGTTCTTTATAGATTGATCGTTTGTGTTACCAAAATAAGCTATAGATATGAATTTTCTATAGATTATTAATTTTCTAGGCATTATTGCAGAAGCTTGTGCTGCTAGTCTGAATGTATGTCTAACGCTTGTTAACCTTCGCATGTTGTAAAAGGACAAACCGGAATAAAATGTTTTTTAGCTTTGAGTACTTGCTGGTTGTTATTAAATGTTTTAACATATCCAAGACCTAAGTAAATTAACAGCGACGAAACCAAACTGCGAAATGTACTGGTTTTTCGCTTTTCTCGCTAAAGGTGCGGGTGGCCATCACGCGGGGGTGCTTAAATGCGACATTTTATTCCACTGAGCTTACCTGTAGGTGCGACATGCGCGAGGACGATCACGTGACTACCAAAGTTTCTCACATAGGTTAAAAGTTTCTATGGCGGTAGAGGTTACACGTGCTAGAGAGCGCCGCTGTGACTATGCATGTTTTGTATTATAAAGAAAAAGATGTCAGCTATACTTAGATGCAAGAAGCAGTTAAGTAAGTTTGGTTGGTTGTTTCGGCAAATGTAATCAATAAAAAAGATACCTAATGCTATTAATAAATTACCGATTCTCATTTATTCTCATTTTACGGGTTAGAGAGATAAAAATAAACTATTTGTACAAGGTGAATTTAATCAGTTCTGACTCAAACCAACCTAAGCTGTGTAAACGCCCTCTTTAACCGAGTGTCCCTCAAAAACACAGTGCCTGGTCCTCCATATGCCCCCGGGAGAGAGCTTCCACCAAAGGCCAGATAGGTACCTCTGTAGGTATTTACGTTTGAATAGATTGCTATTCGCCCTCCCGAGCCTCCTCCAGCACTGGATCCACCCCCGTTACCACCATTAGTGTTAAGCTCTCCATATCCTTAAAAATCCAACAAAAAAGTAGATTGACTGTAGTAATTACTTATCTGTCAAAAAAAATGCTAGTGAAGAACAAAGTACATTATATAACAACTTTGACAACAGTTTTCATTCTGCCACGCTCATACTGTAGTTTAAAAAAATTACATCGGGGAAGTTTCTCACAAAATCGCACGCGCCAATGAGAAAAATATTCAGTGCAATTGCGCTGTCTACATTCACACGGACAATGCATTCGAGGATTGAGCGCGTACACATTTCAACATTCATAGAAAAAAATTGCTTGGCCAAAGCGCATATTAATGGTTTGTTCCAAAATCCATATAAAGAGATGACGAAAGTTAATAATTCTTGAAATAAGGTAAAGGTAAATGACGTAAAGTTGTAAAAAAATTGCAAATAAAGATATAAAAGTTACATAAAAACCATACCTATAAATCTGTCTGTGCTGAATAGCAGACTTCCTCCGCTTCCACCTCCGGCGCCGCTACCACCTACAGCACTTCCACCTTCGGCCGTAATGGTACCATCATTGATTAGCAAGGTTCCTGCCTCGATCTTAACATAGCCACCACCACTTCCACCAAGTTCGCGACCATGTGGCCCACTTCCACCCCTTCGGCCGGATTCTTTGGGGTGGTAGAGAGAGCCATAATAAGAACCTCCGGCAGCTCCCTGGTAACCTGCCCCTCCGTTACTAGAATGTCCCGCTCCTGAACCCTGGGAAAGAGAAGATACTTCGCTAGATGGAACAGCCTGGCGCGCTTTATTACTACCAGCAGCGCTCAAAAGTCCTCCTGTTTCTACGTCAAGGCTTGAAGTGACAATGTCTAAATGATGGGCTTCCAAAGCCGCGTGGAACTTCACATTCAAAAAACCAACAACCATTTTCATCTCTATTTCATCTTCCATCGTTACCGAACTACCACTGAACAATTTAACGTTTGAAAAAATGAAGGTTCCCGGTGGTTCGTTGTCCCTGAAGGTTCTTGATCCTTTCTGAAATTTGACGACCCGTGTTTGAGTGACGTACAGGTTGCGGATGCCATTCAACGTTCCGTTACATTGCAGAGCTACTGCACCGTCACCAACTATATAAACAGTTGTTGCCATGACAGCTTCAGCGCCATTATCAATTTGGAAATTTACAGGAGTCTTAGTCGTTGTTAATTGAGCCTCCACGACGTCTATTATCGCTTTATGGTACCGGTAAAGATGCAAAAGACCAGAGCGATCACCGTAAATTTTCGCAATACTTAGTGTTGAAACATTTTTTGCGTTAAAATCTGGAAGGATCCGCAAGGATGCTTTGCGAACCAAATGAAGTTCATCGAAGTGGTAAGAGGTCTTGTTTTCATTCAGAGAAACATACTGTTCCCAGCTTTGTCCTTGGTTGTCAATGTGTAACTGGTTATAAGAGAGTTTGAAACGGATGTCCTGCACGTACACTGTTCCAGGTCCACCGGAAGCTACACTGCTGCTTGAAATTCCACCAAGAGCTTGCAGAGCTCCACGATAAGCATACTGAGTGTTAAGATGAATTGCAATTCGCCCACCGGAACCACCCCCTCCAACATCATCACCCTTTCCTCCATTAGCAGACACTGTACCTGTTCCAGATAAGGTAGTTTCTATAGAGATGAACACACTTCCACCACTTCCTCCTCCCGCGAGAGAACCTTGGGATGCATGTCCTCCGTTTGCTGCGATAAATCCGTCGTTTTCAAGGGTGTCCGTGTCAATACGAATTACTCCGCCACCTTTGCCTGCTGTCCCTGCCAAGCTCCCATTTCCACCAGGCCTACCTGATTCATATGGTTTGTAAAGTGTGCCATATGGATTACCTCCGGCCAATCCATTATATCCCTCTCCGCCAGCACTTGCGTGCCCGCCACCAGATCCGCCATTAACAGACGTTCGCCCTCCGCCGCCATCATTTCCTTTTGAGTCAATGCTGTTATTTGTCGTGAGAGTCGCACCACGTCCAATAAGTAGCGTTTTCGATTTTATATTAACAAATTTTCCACGAAGAACGACTCCACTCTTCATTTCCAACTTTCCGACGCTTATTTTCAAATTCAAGGGAGCGCCAAAGTCGGAGCCACTTTTAAGCGTCACACTCGCGAATTGTTGGGTACCTGGATCACTCTGAAAAACAAACTGTTTGTTTTCCATTAGTGCTGTCTGCGAGGTAACCCCAAATTTCACAGCGCTTCCTGACTCTACGACAAGATGCCTAACATTTGATAGTTTTCCATACAGTGTAAGCGTGGCTCCGTCAACCGTAAGATTTGAAGCCATGACTAGGTTTGCACCCTTCTCCACATAAATGTTAGTTGTTAAGGTCAAGTGACTTTCTTTTGCTTCTAGAACCTCTGCTAACATGGTCTGATTTTCCCTGATAGCAATTTCTCCAGCGCCATCAGAAACGAAGTTCGTCACTCTGATTGTTTGAAAAAGTCGAAGCACATTGTAGATCTCGAATCGAGAACTACCCTTTAGCTGCAGTTCATCAAACAGGTAATCAACAATGTCCGCTTCATAAAGTACCGTTTGTGGTTTATTAGGGGCTGACACGAGGTTCTTAATCAAAAGACGTTTTCGTGGGACAAGCTTGTTGTTATCTTTAATGTAAAGAGTTCCTGCAGCACCTGCCTGATGTCCACTACCTCCTTCTGCATTCAAAGTACCCTCAAAACTCATTGGTTTCTGCAAGTAGATGGCAATTCTTCCACCACTTCCTCCGCCTCCAGACCCATGTCCATTGCCTCCTCTTGATGAAATAAAACCATTCCCAAGTATATCATCTGCTGAGATCCACATTCCTCCACCACTGCCGCCTCCACTGTTGGTTGCCTCTCCACTCATTCCGTTCACCGTTATTGTTCCTTCAAGGAATAGTCTTCTAACAATTGCCAAACGAAGATAACCACCTCCTTTCCCCCCAGCTCCGTAACTAGAGCTGCCTCCACCACTGCCAGTGCTATTTGGATTAAGAGCTGATCCATACCACGCCCCTAAATTCCCCGTTGTAAGTCCACCATAACCACCGTGCCCAGCACCGGTTCCCGACGATTGGTATCGTCCTCCTGCTCCTGGCCCACTCTCACTTTCATGTCCTTGAGCAGACAGATCCAATACAGCTCCATCGTGTATAATCACATCAGAAGCCTTCATATCTAGCCACCTGGTTTGTAATGTAGCTCCAAAGTTTAATTCAAGCCTGCCGACTGTTAGAGGAACTCTCTTTAAGTTCGCATTATCAAACGTCATAAAAGCACCATTCTTTATTCTGAGAGAGGAAAATCTGTATTCACCGCGTTTTGTGATGAAGGTGTATTGTCCATCAATGTACCGAGCTGTGCGCGCTGAGGATGAAAAAGTTACTCTTCTATTCTCTCCGATTAACATGTCTAGGATACCGGTCAACGTTCCTTTAAAAATATTATTATTTCCTAGAAACATTACCTCATCTGGAATTCGAATTTCTCCGTCAGAGTCCACTTGAAAGCTGCAATAAGGTTGCAAATACAAAGATCCTGGTTCAGCAGTGAATACAACATTATCTTTGACATAGATCACGCTGTTAGAGTCTGTTATTAACTTTCCGACCTGCATGTTCTTTTCCAAGTGAAGCGTTACTTTTCCATACAAACGAAGCTCTGTAAAATCGTACGAAACCACCGACGTTTGGTTGAGAAAAACTGGAAGAAAGGAGTTGGAGATTATGTCGGTATTGTCAACATAAAGTTTCTTACTGCGAAACGCCGTTCTCCCAACCTCTATGTACACCGTTCCTGGTGATCCACTTTTAACTTGAGAATTACCACCTCGTGCACTAAAAGTGCCACTGAACTTGTCATCGCCTGTAATAAATAAAGAGATGCGTCCACCTCCGCCCGCACCTGTCACGGTGCCCACTCCATCACCTCCTTTAGCCTCAATTTGTCCGCGCCCACTAAATTGTCCAGTGACAGCAATGTCTACACTTCCCCCACTACCGCCGCCAGTGCTTCCACCGTCTGCACTCTGACCATTTGACGATATCAATCCATCGACAACCAAATCTGACACTTCTACATGTACGATGCCACCTCCTGTACCATGACCACTACGGGGTTGTGATGTACCTCCTCCACTGCCGAACTCTGCCGCCAGAAACAAGTACCCGTAAACAATACAGCTTTGGATAGTATTACCACCACCACAGCCTCCATAACCACCACCTGTCAGCAAAGAGGAACTGCCCGCACCAACCCCAACTCCAGCCGGATTGCCTAACCCGTCTACTCTTAGACTACCGTTAAAGGCAATATTAAGTGTTGGTGTTTTCACTTTTAGGTACCTCCCTTCTAAAATTCCACCAAACCCTACATCGATTGACACTGAATGGAGTTCTACAGGAACTTTTGCAACATTATCTACTTCAAATGTTATCCGCCCTCCACTTGAAACTTTTAGAGTCCGAAAAGAGTAAACACCAGGTGTGTTGGCAAATGTTCCAATCGTTCCAGTTTTTGCAATAACGACAGAGGCACTTTGGCCCACATTAACTTCTTGTCCACCAGTAAGCTTTCCAGCTAAGTAAAGAGAAGGCGTAATCGCCGTTCGTGTTATAAACAGGACTGGTGCAAGATTCAGCGTCGCTCCCTCATCAACCATCATCGCCCAGGGGAAAACAAATGGTCGTGTAGTAACAGCTTTACCAGCACCTAGAGTAAGCGTCTGATTACGTTGTACCTGAACACTTCCACTACCATCGCCGTCAAGGTTTTGAATCGCTATCTTCATTTCCGCATTCGGAACCTTTGCCACTTTGAGACGAGCTCCATTCACTAATTTTAGCAGCCGTATTGTGTACGAAACTTTCCTTTCGTGCCTCACAATTGTGTTCGCTTCAGTTTTCCTGTCTCCGTTGTCTACGATCGTAGAATTAAGGGGCAGTCCAACGACATATTCTCGGATGAAAATAGTCCCAGCTGCTCCACATGCAGACCCGCACCCACCAAAAGCAGTGACAGTTCCTGTGAAAGGGGACTTGTCTGTGATATATAGTGCAATGCGACCACCAGACCCACCTGCTGCAGCACCAAGTCCCTTGCCTCCATTAGACACAATCTCACCATGACCATACAAAGTCCCGGACCGCAAATACACACTACCTCCACTGCCACCACCACTCGAATGATCTGCGCCGTTAGAACTAATCTTTCCATACAAAGTTAGCTTTTCTTTGACGTCAATAAAAATAATTCCACCGCCACGAGCGCTGTTACCGCTCCCATAATGTTGTGGCTCAAATACCGAACCGTACGAGGCTCCACCCTGGGATCCACCACCTTCTCCTCCATGGCCACATCCGCTGCCAAGACCTTGAGCTGCACCTGGACCTCCAAGGAAGCCACCAATATCAGATGTTATTCTAGCCTGGTGATCTACGATAACATTAGTAGCAGTAATATTTAGAAGCTTCATACTTGCTTCAGTCGTTATTCTAGCTCCCTTGCTTAGATGGATTGAATCCGCCTTTAGGGTGACATTGCCCTGGGCAAAAGTTAGCCGTGCATTTGTATCCAGTCTTAATGAAGTAAGATGGAACTGCAGCTGTCCAAATTTTCTTTTGACCATACCAAGAGCGTTAACCTGCATCAAAGAACCCTTAAGAAGCTTTAAGTTGGATACTTTAAGATAACCTGATGAAGCTACGACCAGTACCCTGTCCATGCCTAGTATAGGTGCTTCCACGTCTAAAACACCAGCAATTACGGCTGTAGGTGAGCTAGGACCAAGAAAAACGGGTTGACTATGAATGTACAAGAAACCGCCAGCTTGTACTTCAAGATCACATGAAAATCGTTTGGACGACGATGGAAAGTTAAGGATATCCATACGACTGCCACTAGAGACTGTAAGCTTTCCAGTTCGGTCTGTAACGAAGCTCTTGATCGTCATTGCCTGAGCAGAAGATAGAAAATTTCCGTTCTTTTCTAAACGTACTTCATCGAACGTGTAGGACGCAAAATAGCTTGGCAGACGAGCTGGAGGGAACCCACTCGCTTTGTTCCACAACACAAAAGTTTTGTAAAAAGTGCCTTGTCTTTGATCCTGAACAAGAATCGTTCCGGAAGCTCCGGCTTTATGTCCTTTACCACCAGTAGCATCGTAGACCCCAGTAAAAGCACTTTGATCTTGAAGAACTGTTATACCAATTCTACCCCCACCTCCCCCTCCTCCTGGAAAACTGGCATCTCCACCTTGCGCCCTAAAGACGCCAGTTCCTTTCAGGAAACCGGTTACTACTTGTATGCTTCCCCCGCTGCCACCACCATTTCCTAAGGATCCTGCACCTCCACTGGCTTCAATGAGTCCGTCATGGACAAAATCTGCAATGTTGAGGATAACAACGCCACCACCCTCTCCACGGCCTTGACTGCTAACCCCACCGGTAGACCCATAGTCAGTTGGATGTGAAATATTGCCGTAAAGGGACTGGTTGTTAGAATCGCCTCCGCCAAGTCCACCATAGCTTCCACCGTTTCCTGAAGATGCTGGAATTGGATTAGCAAAGTTCGACGTCTTTGCGACAATCGATCCTCTAGAATAAACGGTCAGCGTAGAGACATTCAAAGTACTTGCAATATTCCTGTTCGTTCCTGGTTCAATATTCAATGTAGCGTCTCCTTGTATTTCCAAAGAATTATACTTGTAGTTCCCCGGTGCTAAGCTGCACGATTGGCCTGGAAGAAGTATGAAGTTATCGTAATCACAAGCGATGTAATAAGTAACGTTATAATGCGTCTCGTTTATGATGACATATGCGGTTTCATTCACAGATATAGCAACAGAGACGTTCTTGAAAACCAGGTACGACTCGTTTCTTTTTTTGTAAATATACTTGCCCACACCGCAGGGGTTATACAAGGTTTTGGACGCTAATGCAACGACTTCATATCCATGGGGGCAGTCTTGTCTGTTTAGAGAGGGTCCATTGGTATGATCGACCCGTTTCTGAACCGTAAGTGGAATGTCAGATCCAAGATTTGCCCCGTAGTCAAGCTGTAACAAAGAACTAACCAATTTAACCTTGTTTGACGAGGATGATGTAACGCTGCCACCATCTTTTATCCGTAAGGATGAAAGCTGTATCACTGATACTCCTTGATTAGGAGTTTGCCTAAAACCAGTGTGTCCTGGATACTTGAGGAGAAGTCCTCCCTTGTTGGCTATCGTCAAATCGGATATTCCAACAAGGCTACCAGTAAGGGTGATCTGGATGTCACTACTAATAACGAAACTGGGTGGCACAGAAAGGGTACCCCCATCTTTTATCTCAGTATTAAATTCAGCTTCCATTGATGGTAAAACTACACCCGTTACGCCTACATAAACATCGTGATCTGCGTTAATGACAAGCCACGCCGTTTTGTCACCAGATATTTTCTTGGTTATCAACGTCATGGGTCCTCCTGGATAGCAAGATACCATCGATAACGTGCTAGATTTTAGAAGCGTAATCTTGTCAAAAGTATAATCAATCTGCTTTGGATCACAGACAAGTAAGCTGGGCGACTCAAGGGCTAACACACCACTTCCCTGCAAGATCAGTTCAGACTGCGCTGCTTGTGTTTCAGTTCTCCTTAAGTAAAGAAACCCGGAAGCTCCAACCTTGTTTCTGCTGCCCCCGTGAAGCGTGTAGGAAAACTGAAGTGACGATGTCTTGTAATAAACTGCAGCTATACCCCCGCTTCCACCCCCACCTGTTGAGGCGCCACCATCACCGCCACGAACATCTAACAATCCCGTGCCTTCAATTATGTTGGCATTAATGAGCAGACTGCCTCCTGCTCCACCACCACTTTCAGGGGTTTTAGAATTCTCTCCTCTGTTCAAAAAGAAAAAAACAATGACGTTATTTCAAATAAGGGGTACATAAGGAGCAACTTTTGGCTAGTTTACCTTCAGGCTACCATAGCTAATGCCTTCGGAAAGGTTCAGGATAAATTGGAAATCAACAAACAATAAACGTACATCTTCAAATCATGAACGTTGCAGTTGACAAGAGAGGAGTGAGGAGCTAAGCTAATAAAACAGGAACATAAACTCCTAAAATTGAATCTCTTCTTTGAGCAGTTAATATGCGCAGGTATTTTACTCATCACGACCATTTATTTCGCGGACCAAAAAACTCCTACAGCTCTTAAATACCGGCTGCAGTTAGCATTGTGCAGTCTGAATAAGCGTTCCCTCAAAAATTACTTCTTTCGGGGAATTTTTTCTTAAAGGATTTCGTAATGTGGTTTCCTACGCATCCGTTCATTGTGTCGTCTTCTTTGGTTTAAAGGCAAGGGATTGAAATTCAGCATACGCAGAGAAATCATTAGCTGGAGGTGTTAATCAGCAGATTTAGTATGATATGCTGAATTAAAGAATTTTATACTTTTCATCCTTTAGCTCACATAAATACCAAAAACCAAAGAAAATCCCAAATATATATACTTTTACGATTCTGAGGAGCAATTTGCACCATGAAACAGTTCAACCGAAGAGGTTTCATAATTATGATTGGACTTAACGCAAAACTCAGACGTCTGACCTAAACAACATGAATATAGGAATGAAGGTCTTATCATCAGCTCCTTATCACTTGCGCTATGACATCTACCAAGGCTGATAAAATGGCAAATATGGATAAAAACCATCAGTGAATGGACGACTTGCTTCTAAAAAAATAAAGTAGACGGTTCAAGTTTCCAATCGTACTACGAGACTAATAGACGTCGAATTAAGGGTTCAACTGAAATGAAATTTCAGCAAAGTAAAAACCTAGTTAATAAACTCTTCCAATTCGCAGTGGTTTCGCAGAAAGGTTCTTTGCCAGGTACCACACAGAAAACACAAAAAGTAATGGGCAAAATTCTGGTGTCAGGAAAGCGCTTAAATATAGGGGTAAGGGGACCAGGAGAGAAGCCCCCTGGGGGAGACAAGATCGAGTAGTGCCGGGGGTAGCCACCCTGGACAGGAGTCCTGATCAGTCTCCGGTGGTGAGGCCCATATCCCCTAGTCACAAGGAACTAAGGGGAACCTAAGAGAGATCGGAGCGTTACCTGGATGAGATTTCCCCATTAATTTGTAGTGTTCCACTAACGGTCAAATTCAGGACTCCTCCTCCATAACCACTTTTACAGCTTGAGTCAGGCCGCCCAGCATATCCAGCTTTTCCAAAGGAGATTGGAACAAATACTGAATCAAATGGGTCTTTTCGTCTGCTGCCGAATCCGAGTCCTCCGTAACCTAGAAAAAAAACGTTTAAATAAGTAGTGAGAAACAAGTCTCTGACAGACAGATGTAAGTGACGTTAGAGTCTAGCAATGGCAGTATCACTTGGTTACCATACTAGGATAATACGAAAAGTAAACATCGCACGAGGTCATTCATTGTAACGACGAAAAAGACAATTTGCCCAGGATGAAATGCAAATCAATTATCCTATTGCATAGTCATATATATTTTCCAGGAACGTTATTAGCTACGACGCAAAATGGTTGGGCTTTTAATAAATTCCTTAAGTCCTCTCCAGGACTCATGGACCCCTACCTTTAAAGAAACGTCCCACCTCAGTCTCGAGTTGCTTTTCTCAATAGAGGGATTAAGAGATTAATAAAATAATTCACCTGCATGACTGCCTCCCGAGCCAGCCAGGTTAATATCCGTGCTCGGACATCTTTCACCTTGGGCATCCAAGCTAATTTTCCCTGACTTCTCCACCGTGACAGACTTGGCAAATACAGTTAAATTTCGTCCTATCAGCTGGCCAGCAGAGTTAATGACCAGAGAATCAACATTTAACGTATATTTTGCGTCAATTGCAGCCATTTCTAAAGAGCCCCCACTCATAAGTGTAATTCTCTGGAAAGTAAATTGCATTTCTTCTAAAGCACCCGTACTTAGTGCTCCTGAGGCAGCTCCAAATGTTACTGTGCACTGCGAAATTGTCAGGTCTGTAACCCCAATGAGATATCCAGCATTTAGAGATACTGAGTTTTTATGAAGCATAACCCTGCTAGGCAGTTTGATGTTCCCTTGCTGGTAGATCTTTAAGTTAACTGGAATATAGTAGTCCGTGTTCGGTATTGTAAGGACCTGACGAGGCCCGATATGTACATGACCAAAACTGTTTCCTTCAAAGGTACCGTAGAACTTTCTAAATGTGTGCAGTAGGGTGTTAGAACTTTTAGGCTGAATCGCAAGGTGAGCTGACCCGCCTAACTTAACCTCGTCAATTGTGAGTCCTTCGTAAACGGTTAAGCCGAGATTTATGTCATTTAAAGCCACTGGGACAAGCAAGTCGGTAGTTGAAGATATCCAAGTTCGCGCACTATCCAAACTCAAGTCCGAATAATCAGCTATCTCCTTTTCAAACGGCTTTTTGCCTTGATTGTAGACCTCAAGAATACTGAATCCTTTCTGTACGTTTTTCTTGTAAATGGTGCCGGCTGCTCCAGTTTCGACAGTAGAATTTCCTCCGTAAGCAGAGATGCTCCCAGAGAAGAATGACGTGTTATAATGCAAAGCTACCCTTCCACCACTACCTCCGCCTCCACCATGGACTCCTCCACCTCCTCCGTTTACTTGGATGACACCTGATCCATCGAATCTCTCTGCTAGAATAAAAACGCTTCCACCACTGCCTCCTCCATTTCCAGAATTCTTCACAGCATCTTTTCCATTCACCATAATCTGACCATCATGGATCATCTCGCGAGTTATAATCTGCAAAATACCACCTCCCGTTGCCACGTAGTCGCCAGTTCCTCCACCACCCGAACTACCAAATTCCTGGGGCATTGTGAAGTCTCCATAGAATGCACCGGTGCGAGTTTGTGATTTACCTCTCCCTCCCCTCCCTCCATGGCCACCACCTGATGATCCATCGTAGTGGGAATAGCCTGTTCCTACGCCAGCTCCAGCTACAACAGCCTACGAGGGAAAATAATAATAAGCTATACAAGCTTTTGTTTGAAAAAACGAGAGGCTTAAACAAACACTCAGTGCCTTTAATAAAACTAGAACTGTTTCGGTAATCTAGACTCCCTAGAGCAATTCTGGATCTTCTGGGAATTAATGCTCCTGATACAACTTTAGATAGATTGATAGATAGTTTATTTACCTTAAGTACCTGCAGCCAAAGGCCTGAATTGCGACGATAACGTTTACAAAAGTAATAGTTTACAACTGTAATAATTAAGGACTAATCAAAGAAAGATAATCCGGCATAATTGAAAATTATAAAACTGTTGTAAAATTACAAATTTAAAAACATGCGTTAAGTTTTTATACACAATACAAAAAAAACTACTTGTAGTTTTCAACTACTGTAAACATAACTTAATGGAAAACTATTCTTGCATCTTTCACTCTTACAATTTGGACGGATAAATGTTCTTTGGTATTTCAGAGAGTACATTGGCTGATATGTACTTGAAAGTAGTTTCTGGAGACTGTGAGATTGATTAGCCCATATTTCATGGAACAAATTTGCCGCAATTGTCTCTCTCATTCTCATACAGTGTTGAAAGTCCGGACAGCTGTAGAGCCTTAGCATATAATAGCTCAGGCTAAATACTCTTCATAGCGCGTTTTTGCAGCCTTTCCAGCCCTTTCTTACAATATGGTAGAGCGCGATGAAAACCGGCGTTGCCGTACTCCAGAATAAAGCGAATACATGTGATGTAAAATAGAATTAGCTCTCTTGAAGCAACATCCGTTTTCTTAAGCTGTCTTAGAAAATATAATCTTGTCGAAACCTTTCTAACTAGTTCGGAAACATCCACATTCCACTTTAAATCACTGCTAAGATTAAGTATTAAAAATTTCACATTGTTCCCAGTCTCTAGTGTCTGACGGTTAACACAGTTCAAACTCGGGCTCGTTCCTTGTAAAGCTAATCCTGAGCTCTTTGCATTTCCTTTCATTTAACTGAAATCCGTCATCCTTTGCTTACCATGCGAGATCGTCTACCACTTGATGAATACAGCTCTCTTGGCCTTTATCTGCCACCTCAGAGATTGTGATATTATCTACATGAAAGTCAGTAATCCACCATAAGATGTGGTTCGGAATATCGTAATCTGAGCGTTTACGCACAAGGATATCGTGATCAATAATTATCGAAAGCCTTACGAAAATCAAATAAAACGACTCTAATCGTGGCCGCGTTCCCATCAGAGCTGACGTACCAGTTATGGAACATGCTAACCGACAAGTGCGTAGTGCATGATTGGGGTATTGTCCCATATTGCTTTTTGTCGATTTTCTTTAGCACGGCCAGCATCACAAAGTTATAAGCAACATAATCCTCGGCAATCTCGTGCAGGATAGGCGTAAAGGAAATGGGGCGAAGGTGCTTGTGAACGTCTTGGATAGGTCTTTGTTTGGGGACATGGACGATATCTGTCTTTTTCCAAGATAAGCGAAAGGAGCTATTAAGGAAGTCCAAGATGGGTGGGGCCAAAAGGTCCGAGTTCTCCTTTAAGAGCCATCCGAGGATACTGTCCGGTCCTTGTGCCTTGGCTAGGTTAATCGAGCACAAACTTTCTAACGATCGATAACTCTGATACCGGGGAGAAATTGTCATTCCCGGTTCTGCTTGAAGACACAGAAACATCATCCCTAAATGGATTGTGGATAAGCGGTCCGAAATCCTCCATTCGAATATGGGGCTAAGAAAGCTGTGTTGATGTGGTTCGCAAGATTATCTGCTAATAAACCCCAAGCACCTTCTAGGTGATGAATGGACTTTAAGACATTATCACGTGATCCAACTGGCCTTTCCATTTCGCTGAGTCTCTTGATGATTTCTCTACTCCACCTAGCTGGAGAACACCCCTTTAGGTCTTGCTCTTTAAACTCGTTATACTTCGCGCGACATTTTTTACGTTCTCGATTAACAAAATTTCTCAGATGGTTTAAGTCCGATAGGTTTCCTCGGCCCAAGGCCTCTTGTAAGAAGATAAAGGGGGAAACATGGCTTTAAGGTGAAACAGTGACCAGCAATCAGTTCTTTGAAAAAGCTTTAATGTAAATCACAAAATAACACAGACTTACTTTGTAGTTGAGGTCAATAATTCCTGATTGTTCGATTGTAACGGACTGACAGGTTATTTTTAGACGGCCAGCAGTTAAAATTGCACCGCTGCGTATCCACAAGTTTCTGCAAGTTACTGAAAGCCCTTCTTTATCGCTTTGTATCTCCACTCGACCACCTCCCTGGATCTCGATCACATCAAACGTTAAGTCTCTAGAGGTTTGATTATTTGGAGCAATGAGTTGTCTGGAAATGAAATTTATGCGAGTTAGTTGATCACTACGATTAGTTTTTTAGGTCATTTTTCCTATCATTTGATAGGAAGCTAAGGAAGCAAAAGCACCTTTGTAAAATGGAAAGCTAGAAGAACGACACGCGTGGTTTTCATGTTAGTAGTGTGACGTCAATTGTCTTGCCAAAGGCAAGATAATTATTCTAGGGCGTTTTGAAACAAATTAGAAAAATCTTGCCGTTGTTGGGTTTTCAAACGTATTTCCACAGCGCAGTGCGTGTTAATCCCGTCCAGTTTTGCCTATCAGTGCCTTAATTTGGCTTCGTTTGTGTTCCTCTACAGTCTCAACTGTCATTTTGTTATAATTACAGTTGCTTGACCTACAATAGCCCTTCTAAAGCACAAGAAAAAAAGCATGTTCACTTAGGACAGTTCACCTCAGGATAAGCTTTCCTTTATTCCCCACTGTCACGTTTTGAGCGCCGCTTAAACTTCCAGCAACGATCATTTTTATACCGTCCACCACCAGTTTGTGAGGTAGTTGTAGATCTCCCCTTGGATAAACGTTAATGCCCCAGAGTAGCTCTGGTTGTTGTCCACTGCCGTCAGATAATGTCATCTTTAACTCCTGATTGGCTCGGACGTGCAGTATTCCAGAACGGTCGCCACGAATGCCTCTGCTATCCCATCGGAGAGGCGATTCGTCTGGGTTCATGAGTACGGCAAGCTGCGACTGTCCCCGAATATCAACTTCGTCAAACGTTATTGCTCTTGTGTTGGGTTCCGGTGTCAGCCATGTTCGTCCTCCGTCGTAGTTGACGTTTATTATGTCATCAGTCAAAGGTGAACCAATATTATTGTTATCCACTATAAGTTTTTTGTAATCTTGGAACTTGTCGTGCAGATATATGGTCCCCGCGCCACCATTTTCTTTGCTCCCTTCTCCCCCATAAGCTTCAATCGTTCCACCGAATGTCCTGTTCTCGAAGTCAATGGCGACTCTTCCACCTCCCCCTCCTCCACTTGTACCGAAGAGTCCACTTCCCCCAGATGCTCTAATTTTTCCATTTCCTTTAAAGTACTTCGCTGAAATATAAATGCTTCCTCCACTTGCTCCTCCACTAAACTGATTGAATCCGTTCTCGCCATTGACTGCAACCAAGCCATCAATGGTGACAGCATCTCTGGCCGCCAACCTTATTACTCCTCCACCAGCTCCAAGAGTGCTACCACTTCCATGCGCAAGAGGATGGTAAAGAGAGCCATATGACTGACCGGGAACTGAGCCCGAATTTCCACTCCCTCCGCGGCCACCATGACCAGCGCCAGCGGTGCCTAGAGATATGAAGGATACGTTAGGAAGGAGTCCTAAGATGTATTTTCAAGACGACTGTGTATTATCAACATGTATTCTACGCTGTATTTCGTCCAAAGTTATTTTCACCTGAAAAAGATAACGCCTTCAGGAACAAGCAAATGACTTTGCACAAGTGTATTGGGATAAAAATCATAAGATAAATGGGCAAACACGCGATGCTGTAAATATGAAGTAAATAAAGCGACAAATAAAATGGGCGAATGAAAGAAAAGAAGGCAACGAAAGACGACTTATTTGCCCTCAATACACAGATACAGACAAACAATGATTGTAATACATTACTTGAGAAAAAGTAAGATATTACTTAAGAAAAAATATAATGCTATGTTGGCCATAGTTAAATGTTGAAGGATACGTAAACCGACGAGTTCTCAAATTAGCCCCGAGCCATAGAATATTGTACATTCTTGTTAATTAGGGACACGGAAAAGGTAGCCCTAGTGATGTGATAACGAGGGTTATAAGAATTTTGCCCTGAGAGTGGTACATGTTGGTTTAATAATAGATAAGGTTTTAGTTTGATTTTTATTGGAAGTCGATGACTTTTTTTTATAGATTCTGGATGTTTTTCCTGCCATCGTTTTTATCGGGCAGAAACTTGTTTTAATTTCTATGGCTTTGTATTAATTGGTGCTATTTCTTCCTTTAAAAGTTCTTTGTTTTGCTGTTGAGCGGTAGCCAAACAGCTCTTCGCGACGCATAATGGTACAGAGCGCAACAAGAACGCTCTTCTTCAGTCACACTACTTTGTAATTGTACGAAAGGATAAAGAAATCGAGAAAGAGTTAGCAGGTTGGAAGTATGAAAGCCGGCGATGAAAAAAAAAAAAACACGAAAAAGAAGAGACTGAAAGCGCCCACAAGCATACAAGAAATTAAATCATTAAACAACAATTAAAGCACCTGATGGTGTTCCAGATCCCATTCCTGCAGCAAATCCTTGTTTCTCTGCAGTGATCATTCCAGATGCTTCCACTTCAATATTACCTGCGCTGATGTTCACCCACTTGCCTTGTATCAGCCCCCCTGCCATAACTCTCAAGCTCTCATGTAACAGCACGTTAACCGTAGGTGAGCTAGTAACAGTGTCGGCTGCTGTCAGCTTGGCACCATTCATGATGGTAAGCGAGTTCAAGTTAATAGTCTTTTTACTGAAGCCTTCTGTTTGACCCTGAAAAAAGTAAACGAGTTTACGATATACGCAAAGTAATTGGTAGAAGATAGATCACCTATAATTACATTTTTCTTAAGTGGAGATGTTAACTGATTTCCTCAAAAAATATGTTATTGAGTGATCAGTCAAGGTTCGATGTAACTTCCTGGCTAACAGGCAGACGGCAGACGTGCAACCATTTTTGGCGGTAGATTGACAGCTCACTATGTTTAAATACGAATACCAACTGATCCACTAACTGAAACAATGGGTGCTTCATTAGCATAAAACATTGTCTTACAATGTTGATCGACAGCTGACTTTGTGACTATCCAACTGACAAACAGACCAACTGTCTGACTGAATGACTGACTAATTAACCTAACTGTGAGACTGGCTGACTGACCCACCAACCCTTTACCTCAACGATTGGTATTCACTGATAAAACAGCTAACTGAACAACCTTTTCACCACCTGACAGTTTGACAAGAGAACAGGCTAACTAGCTGACTGACTGGAAGATGAACGATGGACGGTCGACTGTCTGACAGGCCGTTTGAGACGGTTTCTTAAAGTTCAAAGTTCAAAGTACCTGATCTGTCACTACGAATTCTGCTCCTCCACCGATAGTCAAATTGTCCATTCCGCTGATCAACCCTTCCAAAGAAATACGGGGATAAAATAGATCCTTAAGTAGGACATCACGAGGTAGATGAAGAAAACCCTCGTTATAGATATGGAAACTAGACGGAAACAGCCTTGGTGCATTATTTATATACACGCGATTCTTCTTTGAGACGTGAATAAACCCTCCAAGGTCACCTTCAAGTCGTTCAATATGAAGTGTAAACGTTGGCTTCAGGTGATAAATTGCAAAGTGGCTGCCTCCTCGAAGCTGTAGCAGGTTGATGGTAAACTCATCCATGTGCTCTGCTAGGAGCCACGCCCTTCCACCATCATTGGATACATCCCTGTAATTGGATATGTACAGTTTAGAAGCACGGTAGCCATTGTTGTCGATAATCAATGTTTTGTAGGTTTTATTCTGCGAGAGGTAGACGGTCCCAGGTCCACCAGCTTCGCTTCGGCTTGCTCCTCCGTGAGCCGAGAATTTCCCGGCAAATCTTGTGCTCTCGTAATGAGCGGCAATGCGGCCTCCAGCCCCACCTCCAGCGTCACCAAATGATGCACGTGCGACTTTTCCACCATCGGCTGCTATCTTTCCTTTTCCTAGGAACAACGTTGATTGAACAAGGATGCTGCCGCCACTCCCACCTCCAGTGCCTTCACTGACAGCTGAGTACGCAGACGCATCCAGAAGACCGTCAATTTGAGCAATGTGTGATGCGAAGAGTTTGATGGCCCCTCCTCCTGAACTGCCAGGCTAAGACGAAGAAACGGATGTTAAACTTGACCTACTACAACACTTTCGTTGTCTGGTGCTAAGCAAAATACGGTGTAAATTTGGACACAATAAAAACATTAAATTTATAGTATTTCCCTTCATTTTCCAAAGTAACTTAGTGATTGTTTTCATTGTGCCACGTGAAAAAAGTTTAGGTTAAACTTAGAGACTAGTCTTGACTAAAAGCCAGCTACCTGCATTCGCTTTAAGTTGTCAATCGTTTAAAGGATAGTCTGAGTGCATTGACCGAATTGATGACATGAATTTTGTCTCAAGAATTATATTAAAACTTTCGCTATATACTACTCTTTCTATGTAACCTTTTTTTACCGGATGAAAGAAACGAAGTTGATAAGTTTGCTCTCTCCTTAACTGTGTCCACTAAATTGCACAGGAAAAGTGAGGGATTAAGTCATTCTTACCAAATTCCGATATCCTTGCCCTCCCCCACTTCCAAATCCCAGCGGCATCTCAAAGGATCCATACGCCTTTCCCACAATCGCCTGTCTGGACGTCTGTCCACCAGCACCGCCATGCCCAGCACCAGATGGAGTAGTGGAAGATTGATGGCCTGGTTGCTCACCTTTCATCGAGGAAAATCCTCGGCCGCGTGCAGTGAAAACACCGCCAATGTCGATAAAGATGTCATGCGCCCGCAGGTGCACTTGACTAACTTCCATCGACGCGCCTGCGTTGATTGTGAGCTCGCTGGTAAGATTGACCGATAACTTTGCAGGTACGGCAGACCTTTGGTAAAAGGTTCCCCCGTTAAGTATAGTTATACGGTTTAAAGAAATGCCCCCTTTTGTTGGGTAGTTGACATGCGCGTCAGGGGTGACATCAAACCGACTGTCAAGGGAAATGATGAGGTTGGAAATCCCAACTAACTCTGATTCCGCGTAAATCGAAGATTTCTGGAGGTAAACTTCATATGGAAGGTGTACCTTTGAATCCTACAAGAACAAAGCAACATTAACAAACAATTGTTGCTGCTAACCCCTTAGACTGTATACTTTTATGGAAAGAGCCAGACAACCCAAACTGTGATGTGGCAAGCTTAAATAACAGAATGGTATAAACAGAGTAAACATAGTCTAATTAAGTCAATTGTTGCCTCATAAAAGGCCGAAATAGAAAAGTGAAAAATCCAGTAAAGCCCCTTTAAAAGGTTTCAGTATTGTCGCAACATTTTGTTAATACGTCCATGACACCGTTTTACAACTCCTTTCAACATTGTTTGAGATGTCGTGACATTTCCTACATTACGTTATGAATATATGAAAATCATATATGTGAACTGCGAAGTGAAGAATTAAATGAAGGATGATCATCGCAGTTATATATAATTATATACGCAACTGATGCAGTTGCGAAAAGAAAGCGTGAAAAAAATGCAGGCTTGTGAACCAAGTCAACGACCTGTTCCCAGTTGGCTTGTTACCTTAATTGGTAGAGCGCTGCACCGGTATCGCAGAGGTCAAGGGTTCGAATCCCGTACAAGCCTTAATTTTTTTCAGGCTTTCTTTTCGCAACTGCATCAGTTGCGTATATAACTGCGATGATCATCCTTCATTTAATTTTCTACATTAGTGAGACCTTAATGTCAGCTCTCTTAACTTAACTGACCACTCGAAAGAGTGATGATAATCATGATTGGGAATGTCCAGGCAGCTGAACATAGTATGGCCTAAACGTTTCCTCGTCAGGAATCATCAAATTAACAGCAAAACAATTTTGAGAGAATTCGAATCTACTCTGAGCCGTTATCATGAGGGTTGCTTACGAAAAAATGTCATTTGGCCTTCGTATCATGATATCTACTACCCCTGGAGCCTTTCCTGTCAGTTATTCGGTCCGTTGTGTCACAAATCAAATGCAAGAGAATAACCATGGATCTTAAACCTACCTGATATGTCCTGAGGGTAAAAGGAATTACTGAATTGTTACTAGCATCCAGATACAACTCTTGCTGTCCTCCGATATGAATTGTAGCCGCAAAATCCCCTTTGTATTGATTCACCTTAATTGCCATAGGACCAGCATTATTCTGAATAGCGAGGTGAGCATTTCCTCGAACATCCAACTCATCTACCTCCCATGTTGTTACGCCGGGCCTGCCAAACACCAGCCACGTTCTTGAGGCATCTTGGACAAGATTTGAGGCGTGAAACGATGACGTGGCGCGGCCGACAAATACCTTAAGTTCGCTTAATGCAATGTGCGATTCCAATCTTGTTAAAGTTATAGTGAACTTTGATATCACGTCTTCTATTACCACATCATTGTAAACAGACGTATCAAAGCAGCCTGCAAAGGACCTAACATCTTTGGTTCGGAGTTTCACACCACTGCTTGGATGGTCTGTTGACAGGCTGAAGCTGACACGATAGCCATTATGACAGTACTGGAGAAGAAGAAGAAAAAAAATTGCATTGTTATACTTCTTTATTTTAGAACTTTGCTGTTTAGTTTAGAAACCAGACGTTACTCGCTTACATATATTTTCCGTTCACTACGCCAGTTACATGCATTTGTCTCGCAATCTGATGTTTTCTTCTTCTCTTCTTCTTCTTCTTTTTCTTCTTCTTCTTATTATTGTTATGATTTATGTCTGCTATGTGCATAATGATCAGAGTGTTTACTTTAGTTTCCGTTTGATAAACACAAATTCAAACACTCCTTCGCTCTTCACAGAAAAAAATCAGCCGGGCATGCGGCTACCTACTGCCTGGTTTGTGGAAGCTATTGAATTAAAATTGGTAGTGCATTTAAACATAATCAAGAATTGAAATATAGTTTACACACCGGATAGAGCCTGATATGACGGATGAACATGATTCTTGGTAAAGTGACAGTTATCACCACATTAGTGTATGACGACTGAACTATGTAAGCGTTTTTTATGTCTCCATCGCACATCCGGGATAATGAATAGTAGGAGTTGTGTGAGTAGCTTTGGGTGGCTCCATTGGATGAGAACAGAAATCCACTTATGCTGGTATAAACCTGCGAATAGTCCCTGTACATAGAACCGGGATGAAACTTTACCTCTTCTACCTATGGAAATAATGTCTCGCCATAAGATTTAATCACATAAATTTGATGTTTTAGCTCTGTAGTTTGCTTTCGCCCCAAAGTAGGTATTTTTTAGTAGTTTCATTTAAGAGAGCTTCAGAAAAAATAAAGATGTATAACACAATGTGCGTGTGTTCTGTCCACATACAGAACGTACATAAATATAATGCCGCGTAAAAAAGGAACGCGACACCTCTTCCTGAACCGTACAAAAAATTGAAACATAACACGCTGCAAAATTACAATTACGTATTATGTTAGAGTGATCTTATGCATTATGCTCCGACGACAAAGCCGGTAAAGGACGTCCTCGAAACCAGCAAGGAAACAATTGCAGTTTTCAGTCAAAGTCAACCATCTATCGTGTTCCGGTTACCTGGTTAATTCGTTCGGTCAGTGGTTGTCGACCTTTGTTATTCACTTTTAGCGTTCGGTGCGCATGCTCAGAAGTGTTTCCCGCCTTTTCCACGTACACAGTTCCTGCTGCACCATTCTCTACATTGCCTTTTCCACCAGCAGCCTCAAGGACGCCATCAAAAAATCCTCCCCGGTAGTACAAGGCGATTCGTCCTCCTGAACCACCTCCTCCTCCTCTCGTCGGATGGCTATATCCATTTCCGCCATTGGCCTTGAAATAAAGAAACAAAGACAGCTTATAACAAATTCACTTTACCAGCGTGATTTATTGGCTCATTACTTGGCCACCAATCTGAAGCTGTTTTTTGTTTTTTTACTGAACTAACTCGATTGGTTATCACGCTTTTTCTAATATGACTCTTGAGATCATGAAGGCACTCAAGATTCACCACCGTGTAGAGCGCTACATGTAACAACGACAAGGGTTTTCTCTTGATGACTTCAATATGATATGATTGTTTAATTGCTGGCTGGAATATAATCATTATTGTAAGAATCACAGTAAAAATAAACTTGTTTGTATGAGACCTGGACGGTTCCACTTCCTTCAAACATCTTCGTCCTGACAAGAATACTTCCTCCACTACCTCCCCCAGCGTATGAGCCAGCATAGTTGTCTCCATTAGCACTCAACGTTCCTTCAATGTCTAAAGTGTCACTGATGTTGAGGAAGAAAATTCCACCGCCACGGCCTCCCAGCTGTCCACTCCCTCCCTTACCACCACTGCTACCTGTTAAATACAACAGCAAACATAAACGTAAAATAACTGTTAAGCCACGCGTGAAAGGAGCTAGACCAGAGGACATCCTCTGAAGTGGCTCAACACATATTTAGGGAAGCCTCTAAACACTGTATCTCTATGCCACGGGTAAAGTATTTAATAGGGAGTAAAAAGTTTGCAAAAGTTACACAAAAAATATGTACACCGGGTCAACCATTAGCTTCCAGTATCCTCACATGCTCGACAATCTTTTGCTGCCAAGTGTGTCTAAGGTACGTGATGTAAGAAAGTTTCATCGCCGATCAGCATCATTGTGATTAGGGCTCTAGTTGTTTCTGTTCCACAGAAACTATCATAGCTATACAAGTATTTTTGGTATCACTTACAAAAGCCAAATGGTATGTTATGTATGTTATCCCTATTGGAATTTGCCAAAGTTATTACAGTGGGTTTGGCTTAAATCACAATGGTGCCCTTTGTTGAAACTCGTTGCATTGTTAAACTTACGTTCTTGTAACTCTCTTTTGAATGTTCAATAATGTTTTTTGCAAAACGACAAAACATGACAATGGTAATATCCCATTCACGACATCTTTTACTTAGATCTTACCGAATTCGTTTGGTTCTGTAATGGACCCATAAGCGCCTCCTGTGGTCACTTGACTCACTGCACGGCCACCCAGTCCCCCATGACCGCCTCCAGATCCCCCAGCGAATCCTGGAGACGGATAGTCAGCACCAGGACCCTTACCTGTTAGATCATATATGGCAATAAGATTCAATTATTACTGTATAAAAATAGTAGGTAATAACAGCAACTTATTTAGCATCATCTCCTGGGTAGCCCGCGTAGTGGAGGTTTTGTTGGACAGCGATGAATGGTGCTTTGAGAATGAACGGTAACTTTCCTTCGCGTGTACGACAGCTCATTTTCGTCTTCCTCGCACTTAGACGAAATCGTTAGCATAGTATCCTTAGCATGCATTTAGTCTAAACAGATGCTAGTGATACTGAGTAAGTATGCATGCAACAGATCCCGCAGAAACAGTTTGCATTGAGAAGTGTACTAGGAAGAGGCAAAGAAAACTGAAGTAATAATCATAGTGGTTTGCGAAAAAAGATCAAATCAACTTAACGACCCCAAAATACAGATAACCTTACAGACAGAGCCTTACCATCGTAAACAAAGTTCTCTCCTTTCAGTGTAGCCCGCACAGTGGCTAACGCATCAATAGTAAAATTCTCAACGTATACATGAAGGTTAACCGCTGTAAATGTTCCACCGCCAAACACCTGCATGGATGTTCCGCGGAATTCACGCACTCGCTCTTGATTCGTCACCTTCATGATGCCCTTGTTTCTCACTTGGATTGTTTCAAAGAAAAACGTCTGGAAAGATAACAACAGCTATGTTTGATGAAGAAATGGCCTTCAAGATATATTTCCTAACCTCCTAACTGATATGAAACATGGCACCTTCAATATAATTCTACATAATTGGATATCATTAAGACAAAAAAGGGCCTGTGGCAGGGAAAAAAATGTTATACTCCCAAAACGCTTTTGTCCATTGTCCATCTAGGAATATTCTCAAAGTTTTTGAATGGCTTTAGGCACTCCCTAAGCGATAAAGTTTGAAACTATTCAATTTTACTCTACCAGAAAACGTCTCTAAACTTTTTGCCGTTTTCAAGGTTATTTTTACAAACCTTAGTAGGTTTTCCTTCGGTGTCATACATTTCCTTCATACGAATAACACCGTCATCAACCACAGTAATATTTTGGCATCTTTTCAACACTCCATCAATCTCAACTGTTATTCCTGCAACCAGCAACTCGCCTTGCATTGTAGTCAGTGCCCCTTGGTAAATGATCATGTCCATAGGGAGATACGACTGCAGGGACAGGAACGTCTGGTTGAAGCCTAGGTGAATTCTTCCGGTTCTGTTCCAAGTAAGTAAAAAGTATGAGTAAAAAAACACCTGAGTGTTCGGAGCGCTGCAAGCATGACAAAAACTGTTACCCACGACCTCCCGAGAACTCCTTGGAAACTCTAAACAATAATTTATACCTGTTGAAAGACAACATCCATAACGAAACCAGACTACGCCTTTAGGGTAGGTATAAACAACCGCAATTGATAAATCACCACAGTCGGTCAATGGACTTTCATGATCGGCGGTGATTGTGCAAATAAAATTTTGACAGGAGCGCTTAAATAATATAATTATATCATAAGTACCTGTCCCCTTGCATTTGACCAATCACAATTGATATGCGTACTTTGGTGTTCAGCGGGTTAACAATAGCGAGCTGCGCTCCACCGTACAGTTGTAATTCGTCCAACTCCACGTCAGTTCCATTAGTTTCCACCTCCTCATCTTCTAGCGTAAGCCACATTCTGCTTGACCCTCCTTGACTGAAATCATTGTAGATTGCGCTGAGGTTAGCTCCGGGCGATCGAGGAATCCGTCCCATCGCGTTTGCGTACAACGTCCTATTTCGTGTCCATTTTGTGCCATTAGTGACTTCTTCATCAATAACAACCCTTTCAGCGTGGGCTGCTTTATCGATGCGGTCATGGCCATAAGTGGCATTCATTCCTGGGACATTTTCGAGAAAGACTGTCCCTGGTCCCCCAGGCTCATATGAACTTGTGCCACCCATACCAAGATACCGTCCTAGGAAGTGGTTCTCTCTATAGTACAAGCAAATACGACCTCCTCCACCCCCACCCCCATAAGAACCATCTCCATCGCCACCAGAAACATCGAACTCTCCATCACCGTGGATTCGTGACGTGTATGCAAGAATACTTCCACCACTGCCTCCTCCGCTACGGGTAGCCCGAGCATTTCCCCCACGGGAGGACAACTGTCCGTCAACCACTAGCGTGTCATGAGCGATGACTTTCAGCCTCCCTCCTCCTTTTCCACCTGTGAAAGGGAAAATGTCTGCTCCACCTGTACTTCCATATATGGTGGGTCTTCGGTATTTTCCGTAGGAGATACCAACTTTTGACTGACTGTGACCTATTCCACCATGACCACCATGGCCTGCGCCAGAGGAACCGGAAACACCCCCCCATCCATCTCCATAGTAACGAGATCCAGGGGTTTCACCTGCAAGGCCATTAGCTGACAGAGTAGCGAAGGGTTCGATTGTGATGTTAATGTAGTCCAAAGTAAGACTGTTAGCCTCCATCTGCAAACAAAGGGGTGATTAACAAGATTGCTTTACCCTTCCGTTTCTCAGGATTATCAACGGATTAGTTTTAAAATCTTTATAATGGACAAGTAATTCTGCTCACTGACCGTAGCACCACCTCTAATATCGATGTTTTTCCCAACCATTTGCACATCCATTCTATCCTCTCTGAGTACCGCCATGTAACCATCTGTTTGGATAACCACGTGACCCAATGCAAATTGCGTTTCCGTTGAATTTTCTAAGACGAAACGGCACTGCGGTCCAACGGTAAGATTCGCCATCTCACCCATCACGCCTCGCATGACGATCTCAACTCTACGACAGGTGGTACTATTGGGGAAAGTCACAATGGATTCTTTTTGTGCCAGGAGCGAGAATGGAAGGTGACCCTCTGAGTCTCTCAAGTGGAGGGTCTGGGAGGGACGCAATGTCAGGATGCCACTGCTATCGCCAATAGTTTTGTCCACGCTCATCTTTACGTTATTTCCAGACATCGAAAGGCTTCCTTGACCCAGAATGTGTAACTTATCAAAGAGAAAAAGATAGGTTTAATGACAAACAAGTTTAAGTTTTTGCGACAGTGTGCTGGGTACTAGGAATTACCACGAAACCAGGGACAGATTTTTGTTTCAATTTCAATTCTTATTAGGTCTTCAAATAGTTTCTAGTCGTTCAAAAGCATGAATTTTGTTTTGATTTACTTTTTCAACCCCGTTTCGTGTTTGGACGTTTCCTTGTGTTTCATGTAGTACAAAACGCATGCACTTCTGCAAGCGTATTCATGGATTCCTAATCATGGCTGCCGCTCCAGAGGCTGGAAAGGAACATTCAAAGCAGAATAAATTGCCAAAAACTGAAACCCTTGCTAGTCAGAAAGTTAAACACTAACTTATATTTGAAAACTCAGCTCATTATCTATTACAAAATACGGCAACTGTGATTTAGAATAGACAAAGGGAGTGGGAAATCGATTAGTAGGTTTCTCCTCCGCTTAAGAATGTATACCTCACTAAAGTGATGATCCGTAGTTTTTTCATCTTCGCTGACAATCCAGGCGGTACTTGGGCTCGTGTAATGTGGTTCTTGCAGCGTAGATGATGGATTCTCACGTACAAAGAACTTGACGGTGCTAAGAGAAGCGTAAGTTCTAGTTCTCTGAAGACTGATAGAAACCTTAAAATTTAAAAGAGATCATTTAGTTTTCATAGATTTGTTCTGTGCGGAGAACATTTCTTTTGACGGTGCTAAGAGATGCATTACTTCTAACTTTCTGAAGACTTATCACCACCTATTAATGCAGAAAGATAATATACATTTTACAAACATGTTTTGTGTAGAGACCGTTTAGATTATTGATTGGTTATTAATATAACTGAATAAAGGAAGCTGTAGCGAATATTTTAGCAGCTCGTCAATTCGCCAGTACTATGGTCGTTTAACCCATTGCCAGCCTCACGTGAATTACGATAACAAACGATTGTTTATCTGCCTATGGAAAAAACGCCTGGAGAATCGTCATCGGGAAAAACGATCGGAAGGTACCTTTATAAGCGGAAAGGGTCGCGAAAATGGAGAGTGGTGAAGACTATCGGGTCCACTAAAAAGGACGTTTTCGGACTTGAAATTGTAAATCGGGTTTTTTCCTGCTCAAATATGATCTACTTGAATCAAGGCGTTGCTTGAACCAGGGTTGGCGCACAAAAAGAAAGATCTTTTACTACTCTAGACGGTTTAAAAATCGGAACAAAGGTTTTGCTCTATCCAGTCTTCTGGGCCTTTTTAAGTCACGTCTCTTCATATGGAAACCTCTAAACGACGTAACCCCCTCCCCCTAAGGTCAAAAGATTGAGTTAGCACCCAGCGGGCATCTTTTCTGTGATTCTGCTGAAGGTCTGAAGCCATAAATGCATTGAAGCCCTCAGATCTAATAAAGAATTGACCACAAATGTAACAATGCCCTCAAATGTAAAATACTATCCACACCGTATATATTCGAAAGAGGGCCGCCCTCAAAAATAAGCACCCCGGCGCTCTTCCGAGAAATATTCCATTATATTTACATCGAAAGAGCGCCGCCATCAAATCGCCTTGGCATCTTTAAGTATGAAAATCAATAAGCGCCGCGGCGCTCTTTCGAAAAATACAATATTCTACAAATGATTCTCGTCCAGAGAGCGTGCGCTCGCATTTTTCGCTATTTACGATTTTTTTTTTATAAATTGGTGTGCCTGAATTTTCCTTTCGATTGAATGCAGTAAAACATTTGTTTTGGAAAGATCGCCGCGGCGCTTTAATGCTTTTCGTTTTAAAAGATACCAAGTTTATTCGGGTTGGTGCTCTTTCGATTAAATGCCATATGACATAGTGTTTTTCGATAGAGTGCCGCGGCGCTTAGTTTTGTCGGACTTATATTGAGGGCGGCATTCTTTCGAGTATATACGGTTTGGATAGCATTTGCCGGTTTTTGTTACATTTGTGGTCAATTATTATTACATCTGTGGCTTCAACAGCGGCGACATGTTCTAAAACCAGGAATATTGGAAACTCAAAACACTCCTGAAAGCCCTTGAAACCAATGGAATATACGGCAGAAGGTGACATGAAAAAGACAAACACAAGCCCTAACGTAACCTTCCAAAAAAAGCGTTTGTTCCTTTGTTTGCTATATTCATTTGGTGACTTGTTTCTGGTTGTTCCTGGGTGTTCCATGTTCTGGGTCTCGAAACATGCGCTATAAGACTGACACCTTGCTAAGACGAGCTTTTACTGCCAATCCCAAGAATATCCGCCCAGGCTTCTATCTAGAGTACTTGAGGGGTAGAAGCTTCCCCTCAAAATATTATCATTTCAGTATATAAGTAACTATATGCCGAAAATCATCCACACGCGACGAAGTCAGTGCACACACTGTAACATTTCTCAAAATTGTGTCTCAAAATGCACCAGATCTAGGAAGCTCGTGGCCTTCGCCCACTCGGGACTTCTCCCCCAAACGATAAATCCTACATAGAACCCTGCCCCCGTAGACAGATTTGACTGTACCATTAAATTCAAATTGATTTACTGACCTTATCGCTTCTTTCTCTTACAATTAATCTGCTATATTGCCCTTGGAGGCAATTAGTCGGATTGATCCAGCCGTTAGTTCCAGCGACTTCTCTGTTGTTCAAATAAATTCGCACATGATATGGCGTCCAGTGATAGGAGCTACAGTGAGGATAAATCAACATGTATTCCAAGAATAGAGGTAACGGAAAGCGGTAGGTAATTACTGGAGTGGAATACGCGGTATAATAATGAGCGGATGTCGATAAAAATAGGTTAGCTAGCCATGAGTTGTCTGTGGCGCACTGTTTAGGATCCCTTGTGTTAGTTTTTCTGCAATACGGTGTTCCAGTCGTACTCAAAATAACTCCGTTTGGAGCTTCATACACCGTTTGATAGTATGGATAACCTGTGAATAAAATATAACATACATGTAATCCTTTACAACCATCCCCCGAAGGGGAGGTGAATAGTGGTGTGGGTATACCTACGACGCGAAGCGTCGAGGTATATATCTACCGCTGTTAACCGACCCTAAGGGGATAGTTGTTTTAGTATTTACTAAAAATCAGTTGGATAAAAATGAAAAAAAATTGTACATCAAAAACGTCACTTAGTAGAAACTTTGTTTACAATTTACAAACATTTCGGGGATTTTGTCAAGTGCATTTCTGCAATTTTGATGCAAATTCAGTCTGAAAATAATTTTCTACCTACCAGTGAACACAGATAAGCCAAAGTGCGTCGCTTTCTTGGTATCTGTTTCTACGACTGCTTCATTTATCGCTAAAATGTCGTCTTCAAAAAATGTCTCGAAACGAGACGCCATCTTGGATCCGGTCGCAAAACAGGGAGCCAATCAAAACGCGCGAAAATAGCTATTTACTGATTTGGTAAATATACTATCCACCGATAAAAGATACACTTTCCCCATGAGACGAACGCATCACTCCAGGTAATAGGCACGCGATATATGAGCAGAAGATAGCTCCCATAATGATGCCCCCAAATTTTAATCCCAAAGGATCTCTGTCATATTTTGAGTCATTTTTGCAAGATAGAAGGTTATCTTAAAACTGAATAAAATTTCAAAATGAAGGGAGAGCTATAGTTTTCCCTTTTATTCAGTCTGATAATATCCCAGCCAAAATCTCTATGCCAGATATTTTTACAACCCCACTCACAATTACTACGTTCAAATCCAATCAAAGATCTTTAAAGCAATTGGCCACTCTTTCCACAGAACCCCGGATGAACGAATGACTCAATAAACGAAGGTATTAGTGGGAAAATTACCTGCAGAGTTTCCCCTTAGGTCTAGCTCCTGAACTTCAAGAAGTCTCGTCGGTCCATCAAGCGCAACTCTGTTGTCAGTTCTCAGAATACGGTAGGGCTGACTGACGTTCTTGTTGTTTTCAATGTAAACTGTTCCTGCTCCGCCATGCTCCGCTTGACTCGCTCCTCCAGCACTCTGGTATAATCCAATGAAGGTATAATTGCCATTGTAGTAAATAGCAATGCGACCGCCAGCCCCGCCGCCGCCATAAGGAGTACCGCTTGAAGAACATGAACCACCGTTCACCGTTACAGAGCCTTCACCATCAAAATTCAATGCCCGTAGTATAATACTTCCACCGGCACCCCCACCGCTGGGGTTGGAACTTCCTCTTGATTCTCCGTTTGCTTGTAGACGCCCTTCGAGTCGCAGCATTTCCGAGATTTCAAATACGATACGTCCTCCGCCTCGCCCGCCAACACTGTGCAAACCGTTACCGCCACCACTTCCATATATGGTTGGTTCGTATATGGAGTCGTAGGAATAAGACGCTTGGAGACCAGCTGATCCCCGTCCACCCCGGCCCCCGTGTCCTCCTCCTCCTGCTCCGGTGTTGTAGGAGGTCTGGCGAAGACCAGCCCCAGGTCCTACTTGTGGTCCGTAACCTCTATAGTCTGCTGATACGTCGCCTGGTTTTAAAAGAGAGAATCTTAAGAAACAAATAGTGGTAGTAATTCGCCTACCTACATTTAAAAACTACTCTTTTAAATAACTGTTCTTAAAACGTTGTCTGAGACATTTAACCCGTTTGTAATATTAGCCTCTTTGGTGACTCATTGACTTTAAGCGAAAGGACATAATTATAATGGGTGGTTAATAATGTGTTCTTTATCTAAGTGAACACACATCTCTAACAGGTCAGATATCAATTAACTCTTAAGTGTAACGTCGCTTATTACACAAAAAACTCTGTATGGCTCAATAGACTGGAAGTCTATACGTAATCTTTGGAAGAACAATAGCCTTAAAGAGATGATCTCTCTCTCTACCTGCACATATCCCTTATTTTCTCAGTGCTCTTATTACCTACAGAATTGTTTGCCTCCCCTAATGTGAGAAGTGAACTTACGATCGCCTTTTGATAGCATGCGCAAGGAAGTGATAACGTACGTACAAGTCAAAACGTACCAGCCACATCAATTGTAGCGTTGACCGATTCCAAATAGAAATCATCGACACTGGCTAACCCACCAGCGTTCACCACAAATCGAATCATGTGCAGACTCACTGGACCATGATCTGAAAGTTTCGTGGTGTGAAGCAATCCACGCGACTTGATTGACAAGTTGACGAACCGGAAATGACCAAGATTTTCGCCAAGTGAGTTACCACCGGACCAAAGGTAAAGCTTTCCGTTTCGGTCAATAGTGTAGTCGTCGGAGTCAGCAAGCGTTCCATTAACTTCCATGTACACCTCTCTAAGAGATAGTCTTCGAGGAACTTCAAGGGATGCGTTGAAATAAACAAGTGTGTTAATTGGGAAGTACAAATCAACAAACTTGAATACAACGGATTGAAAGCGACCGATATGAAGCACACCGCTCCGATCTCCTCGTAGTGTATGGGCATACAACGTGACATTCTCACGTGAAGCGTTTCCGTAGAATGCGAGGTGAGAGTTGCCATGAAGGTGAAGCTCATCCAAGATGTAGCTGTTTGCTTCGTGTAGCCACGTGACAGCTCCAATGTACCTTGTATCGCTGTATATTCCCTTCATGAGATGACGAAGCCTTCCATGTGATTTATCAACAGCCCACGGGTAGGCTAATCCATAGTTATTAATTTTTAAAACTCTGTACTCTACTTTGCTGCCGTTTCGGGTCTCGAGATATACAGTTCCAGAAGCGCCTGGCTCAACGCCGCTGTCTCCTCCTTTGGCGGAGAGGGTACCGTTGAAGTTCAGCATGAAAGTGTGGTATATTGCTATCCGGCCACCAGATCCGCCTCCTCCCTTATTTGGAGATCCTGCACCACCCTTAGCACTGATTGTTCCATAGCCGTCCAACTCTTCACAGTCTATCCAAATACTACCTCCGCTGCCTCCTCCTGACGTGCTTGGAGGAGGGCCGTCTTCACCATCAGCTGACAGGTGTCCGTCAAGAATCAAATGGCGCGTGGCAATCTTTATTGCACCGCCTCCTTGCCCTCCAAGTCCGCTCCGTGTGATGAGGTTTTTGTACGGGCCCACGGTTTGTGTCCGGTAGTCTCCAAAATACAGGCCACCTGAAGAGAAGATCGACAGATTGAGGCAGTTAGTGAAGAAAGGTTGAGCGGTAGTCTAAACTAATGGATTAAATTTATATTCTAGCCAACGCTTATGTCAATAGAAACACTGTTTCTGTTGATCCTGGGTATGTGTTTATGATTCTTGGCTAGAGGATTTAGGGGATTTCTCCTGAGGATGAAAAAAATATACCGAGACTGCTGAAAGAAAACGAAAAAATCCCATTAAGATTCGAAACCAAAAAAAGAGGCCTAGAGGTTAGTCAAGCAAGACGATAAGGGAGTAGGTGAAAATAAATACAAGTTTACTGTCGTAAACGTACATCACACAAACTTTTTAATTGGAGAAATAATGCAAACGCCAAATGTCTTCCTTTCCTTACCGTAATGTACGCCATATCCTCCAGCACTACCATAATTGTAAGGTCTTCTGTAATCCCCATAAAACTGGCCCACGCGAGTCGCGTCAGCCCCTTGTCCACCAGTTCCAGCATATCCAGCCCCTGATGCTCCGGAGGAGCTCCCAGTACCTTGACCGGGGCCTTCGGATGGTTCGAATTCGTTTCCAGATCTTCCATCCTTGGTGATGTAACCAGCATGATTGTGACTCAGTCTTCCTCCAGAGTTTATCCTCAGCAGATGCAGCACAGAGATGTTTAATTTGTTGTTAGATTTGAAGTGGCCCCCACCAAAGATCTGGCAGAAAAGGAAATGACACCACGTAAGAAAGAGTAAAAAGTGCAATGGTTTCCATTACTTTTTACCACAGGCAAATATGTCTTGTGGAAGGTACAATGGAACGGATCCAAAAAGGTGCTCTCTAAAACCCTGCAACGGAAACGATGCTGTTGGCGCTAGTTTAAGGGCTCTTATAAACAGCATCGCTTGGGTGATAGGGATGAACTAGGGCTTTCTCCGTGAATTTAGTCAAAAGTGTGTGCGATGACGTCCTTTCCGAGTGAAATGAAGGCAAGGATAATTTTATCAATCGAGCTGAACCCGAACGTTGCTTAAATTGATTGATTCGAGGTCGCTTCAGATAAACATCCTGGCTTACCAAAGGACTCGGTGAGCTAGTCCCAGAGATGATAAGAAATGATAATAGCTCAACACGTTTTCTTTATTAGTCGTTTACCCCATTAAGGTTTAAAAGAACTATTCACTTAAGGGTAGTACCTAGAGTGGTGTCGACTGAATGAAAATTGCATCAAGTCAATAACAGGGAAATCATTTGAAAGATCATTTTTTAACAGATATAGCTTTCTTACGGTTAAGTTAGTGATAGAAAATTGACTAGTTAGGTCCTTGTCAGATGAATGCAACTCGAATACTCCTCTGTCTTGTACGTGAAGGGACTGCAGCGAATACTGTCCCGCATCTGTATCCCTACCAAGACTAGAGTTGGAATCAGAGAAAAAGGAACCTTGATCGAACACGAACAAATCTTGAACACCCCAGATCTGAAACAAACACAAATCTGCATGTTACCTTCTTGCATTTTTATGAGATCTCATGACAATGAGGAACGTAAACTGACCGATTCATTGGGCGCTTGAACTATATCGTTATTGTGAGGCAAATTAACTTGGAAAGCCGGGATCTCGCAAAGTCAGTTAAACAAACCCAAAATTAATTTATCGATTATATGTCATGACATCAAGAAGCCCGGTTGGCCAGGATCCCTGTTTCGAGGTAAAGAATACCGTTCGAAGGTCGGAATGTTTTCAAACCATCGGAAAACGAAGCGAAAATATTTTGCATGCACACAAACCTGGTCTAAATTGACTTTTTAAAAGAAAATTAAGAGACTGCCATTAATTAGAGCACGTTTTTCACCTGAAGAGTTTTAAAGACAACTTCCCGCCAAAACGTTTTTAGCAAAGTTTGCTTGAGCCTGTCGTATCGCTTTATATAAAAAAGCCCTAAAACTCGTCTAACGTAACCGATTTGCTCAGCCTGGTAACGTTGAGGCACCCCGAAGTTCTCACAACGATTTGTTCAATTATCTGACGAAGCAATGCCCTTAGCGTAAACAACAAAACAACCTGGTGGAATTTAAAGGGACCAGTTGTAATAGGTTAACGACAACTTCGTGCTAGGCCCGGTTTAAGTTATCCGCCCCGATAACGGAAACCAGACTTTGGATGGAAACGCAACAGTGGGTCTTCGTCCAAAGTCGGGTCCAATCCTCTTCTCGTAAACGACCGTGGTTTGTTGAACAAAATCACGTTTTAATACCTTAAGCGTTACGGTTTCCGATGGAAGTGTTTATGAAAAACAGATTGAATATAATGTTTTCATCACACCTCGCTGATCAGGGTTTTTACTTGTGATGAAAGTGATCATACCTTTCCGGAGGATTTAAAGCTGACAGTTTGCAAGAAAGCGCGCCTCGGCAACATCATGCTTCCATTTTCATAAACGCGCAGACCAAATGGGATGTCGGGATCAGTGACAGCAACAGAGAAGTTTTGATTATATCCAACGTGAAGAAAGCCACTTTTGTCACCGTATAGTCGGTCGGCATGGAAACGCACAGGAGCTTGTAGACTGATCAGTGGCATAACCGCAAGCTGAGCTGATCCTTGGATGTAAACTTCGTTGAAGCTGTGAATATTGGTACCAGCCGCAGGATGTATCCACGTTCTTGCTCCGTCAAAACTCTTATGTTTGTATCTGCGATCAAGAGGGTAATCAGCAGACACAACTACATCAAAACTGTGTAAACAATCTATTGTTCTCTCAAACTGCGTTGTTTTAGAAGACCGTAGAAAACCAAACAGAGAAAATAATTGTTTCAAAGAGATATTTTTAACTGGTCCAGTTGCCAAATGCCTTTCTTAGACTGAATGACTTAATTTCATAATATTGGCTGGCATAGATTGAATGAATAATGATCTGTTTAAGACGATTATCAATTAATTATTGACTTATCTGCCTTTGTCCCAGTCTCACCTGTCCCACACTTCTTTTCCTTCAATATATATTTCCAACTCGGACAGACCAGATACACTGCCACTATGAGCCTGATTCAGTTCCACAAACACCTTCGTAGCGTTTCGCCTCACAGGCATATCCACATACGAGCCCTGGATGCAGCCATTAGACATTTGAACGTAGTTGCTGGTAACAGGCACATTACGGACGCCTTCATACGTGGTGACCTGTGCAACAACAGTTCAAGCGTTTATACTTATAGTAAAACAGGCTTGAAAACTTTCGAAGGGGGAATAGTCAAGGGACGTTCCGAAGTTTCACAGAAGCTTCATTCAACTTGCCACTCCGACTACTTGGGTATTTCGTTTCAAAACAGCCCTTTCTCTAAATTTCCGCTCACTGCACTATGAAAATTCTGTCCTATTACGGTCGATAGTGACTTAGCTTTAATTATCTACAGAGTTAATTACAACAACGTGGGTCAGTCTTGTCTAGCACGGTATCGCAACAAAAGGTAGCATTAGGAACTTGTTTGGGAGGGCAATTAAGGACCGCCAAAACTTCAAAAAAAATGCTTGGATGCAAGGACATATTTTCAGTTTCAAGTTGCCATCTTCTTCCAATGCGACAAACTGTGCCATACGCATAAGTATACTATTTAGAGTCTAACATATGCATCTTGCAGTTTCATAAAGCGACCCATTTTAATTTATCTGACCCTTCCAAATGGGTCCCTGCTAGAATTCATCCCAAAAGAGAAGTAGATGGCTCACTTAAGCTGCTGCTAGTCAAGTCACCATGTATTAACCCCCGCTGGAGGAATGGTGGGGGTGCAGGTTAAATCTTGTTTCAAAAGGAATCTCTTTGCTAATAAAATCACGCCTAAGGAGTACTAGTTAGCATAACAACGACGTTATTAGAGAGATTAAGATTCGCGTTTACGCCAAACGGCAAACGTGAATTTGTACCACGTGACCAAGTTTTTCCCTTAATTGTCGTTAACTGTTTATTACTTAACTAAAAAATAAGTAGTTTCACGCCAGTTTTATACATAAGATTTGTTCTGGACAGTTTTTATCTCCTTATTTTCTATTCTGAGAAATTCTTAACTTGAATCTGACGTTTGCCGTTTAGCGTAAACGTGAATCTTAATCTAGCTATTTACGTAACAAATATGGGGGGATTAAAAAAATGTCACCCTCAGCCACTCTTTTCCCAACAACAGCAGATTGGAATATCAAACCTCAAAGTTAAATATACTTACGCGGAATTGAGGTCGGGCTCCACTGCAGTATGGGTAGAGTCTAATGTGGTTTAGAAACAAGGACGTTTTTAAATCAAACGTGAGCTTGGTGTACTGACAGCGTGACAAATAGGAATGGCATCTGCTGGTAGACAGACCATGGTCAAATAAATGAGCGATAGCCCAGTCTTGACAACTTTCACAAACATAATTATTGCAAACGTAGAGGGAACAACCTGAAGTGACTGTCATGCCGTTTGGAGCTGTGTATGATTGGGATCGGCTCGGACTGCTTCCAGATAGGTCTAATAATCGACCACCATTCGGAATCTCGTCATCCAGTGATTTTTGTCCATTGTTGTCAACTCGGAGCGTCGAAAATCCACTTCTGGTATTCTTGAGATAAACAGTTCCAGCAGCACCAGCTTCAGCACCGGAAGTAGCATTGCCACCACTGGTATCAAACTTTCCTCTGTAAGGATAGTGTGTGTCATTGTTACTATAGTAAACAGCTATGCGACCGCCCGATCCCCCGCCTGAGCCTGCAGCTCCACTTCCACCATTTGATTGTATTACGCCAGTGTGTCCGCCGGAAAGGACCTGGGTGTGAATCAAGATGCTGCCACCACTTCCACCACCACTGATAGTGTTCACGTCATGACTACTGCACAAAATACCACCATCAACCTGAGAAAAATCAGAGGTGGTAAATCAGAATGAAAGTTTTGTTGTGTGTTAGAAAGAAAATGTTTGTTATCATGCCATTTTTTTGTTGCTCAGTTGCGAGCTATGAAAGGAGAAAGCAAATAAAAGTTGCACGTATTTCTCATAGTAATATTCATCATCATTACTATCACTTTTCATATATATTACTATTTGCGTTACTATTGTTGTCTGAATTGTAAGTATTTTAGCAGTGCAGAGCTAACATCACGTTGTTTAATTGTACCTGTAGAGTATCTGCAACGTCGATCTTTAACACTCCACCACCAGTTCCTCCCCTTCCATTGCCACCACTTCCAAAATCTCTCGGATAATATATGTTACCGTAGGGAAGTCCCTTCTTCATTCTGCACGTATGATATCCACCACAGTCGCCTCTGCCACCCGTTCCGCCATGCCCGGCACCGCCAGGCCGCCAGTTATTTGTATGTAAAGCACCTGGTCCTTTTGTTGCAAGGTAACCGCCATCGCTTCCATCGATTACCCCGCCATCATCAACAGTAAGGTTGACAGCGGTAATATTCATATTGAACGTCCTGATGGCGGCACCACCTTCGACAGCAAGGATCTTAGCTTGAAGACTAAAAGCTTTGTTATGGGCGTTGGGACTGTAGCTTCGTATCTGGGACCTCGCCATGATTCTTACGGTCTCGTTAAAAATGTAATAGCGCCTCCTTCTTTCTCCTGTGGAACCTGTTAGATAGCAGTGAAGAGCACCGCCATTCAAGATGGTGAGGTTTCGAATGTGATCAAGTGTTCCTTCAACGTGTATCACGATCTTGTTCATTTCGGATATAGGCGCTAGACCAAGGTAACCACCACTGTAGATATAAGCACTAAATGGAATGTCAAGAAAAAGGCGATGTAAATTCATGACTTGGTTCATGCCAAGATGAATCATTCCAGTTCGGTCTCCGATCATGTATCGGAAAAACAGCGACGCTGGACGATTTACTGGATCAGCTAGAATCGCTAGATGAGCCCCTCCATATATTTGCAATTCCTCGAAGTGATAATCATGTGTGCCGTTTGCAAAGTGATGACCACCTGACTCAGGCAAGATCCAAGCTCGACAGCCGTCTTGTGAAAGATCAGAATAATCGGAAATTCGTTTTTTCAGAGGATGCTGTCCAGCATTGTCTATAAGTAACGTTCTGTGAGTATGGACCAAATGGTAAAGGAACGCCGTTCCAGGACCGCCTGCTTCAGTATTTGATGCCCCACCCTTGGCACCTCCTCGGGACTGGAAGCTCCCAGTATACGTGGTGTTTTCAGAAAAGTAAACAGCGATTCGTCCACCAGCACCACCTCCAGACTTGCTACCACCGGCACCTCCGTTGACAGTTACAGTTCCAGTTCCTTAAAAAAACAAGGGTGGGGTAAAACATAAACTATGTATTTAATGATACAAGATCCTAAGGATATGGTTAAAAACGCGGAAGAAGCAGACTGCGGAACTTCTCCACCGATTTCACCTGTTCTAACAAATGAACGACACATTAAAAGCGCAAGGGATGGAGGAGCTTTACACTAATAATGTACAATAAAAACGGAAGATGCTTTCATAGAGACATAACTAAAACTTTGCAATCAGAAAAAAACCAGACAAAATGTCATTTTTTTGCAATTAAAACATTAGACATAAACATGGGTGCTTGAATTTAAGAGAAAGCGGTTAATGAAACACGTTTTAAATACCGTATCATTCGCTTATTTAGAAACTACAAATATTACGGTGGGATTAAAGTGGCTTGCAGTGGCACTTTTAGTAATCAGTACGAAAACGAGTCTTCCCTATTTTATTTACCTTTCATCCTATAGCAATGCATCCAAATACTCCCGCCACTACCCCCTCCGCTTCCGGAGTCCCCACCAGAAGAACCGTCAGCTGATACCTCGCCATCTATTTGAATGACATTAGTTACATTAAACCAGATCACGCCACCTCCTCTTCCTGAATTCTGTCCCCCTCCTGAACTTCCGAATAGTAGAGGCTCGTAGATATGTCCGTATGCAGCTCCGATTACTGAGGCGTGAGCTCCTCGACCGCCTCTTCCACCATAACCGGCTCCGGAAGAACCATAAATGCTAGAGGAACCGACGCCAGGGTTAATAACGCCATGCAGTCCTGATCCTTGTGGATGACTCCTATTATAGGAAAAACGATTAAATGGACCATATAAAACCCTCGAAAATTACTAGTGTATTTTCTGCGATCGGTTATTGTGAGCTATAAATAACTAAGATAGTACGCACGCTCTGATTGGCGAACAGGCGTGTTTGTATGGGAATATGTAAACATGGTTGTGTAGTCAAGATGTTTCGGGGACAAACGTCAATCTTCACGGGCGACGAACTTAATTCGTTTGGGAGAAAATTTATTTATATCCGGCTAAAACTGCTTTTTGGTCTGATTCAGTTGATTGGTTTGACGTGTCCTAAGATTGACGTCTTACCCAGCAAACGATGTTAACTTAATTTAGATTGATCCAAACTAGAGTTTCGGTCAAACTGGCCTAGGCCTAAGCAATACGTTGGACAAGACCGCGTTGAAACATTTACTTGAAAATGAATTAACGTTTCCTAAGAGTTAAAATAATGAACATCACGAGTGAGTAAAAAGACAAATAAACCTGTTGTATCCTTGACCATCAGCGGTTATTAGCCCTCCATCGTCGATAGTAATGTTCTCTCCAAGGACAGTCATCCTTGTTCCGTGGAAAAGTCCTCCTCCTTCAATAAAGAACGCTCTAGCAATTATTGTGATTCCAGGATGAATGATGGGGGATGTAAAGGCATGAATGACGCCTTTGTCCTGCACTCGAACGGTGTCGAACTGAAACGAGCTGTTAAACTGATTTGCAGTCCTTCCGCCGTGGTACATCCAAAATTCCCCGCCATGATGGAGTGTCATGTTTTGAATATGATCGACTGCGCCGGAAATGTAGAGCGTGACGCCGTGCACTTCTGTGTACGGGGCCATACCTAAATAGCCACTAGCGTACACGTGGACGCTGAATGGAATGTCTATTTCCGGTCGATGGAGATCCATGACTTGCTTGTCAGACACATGGAGGGTTCCAGTGCGATCTCCGATCATGTGACGGAAGAATAACGAAGCATTCCGGCCAACAGGTTCCGTGAGCAGCGCCAGATGACCACCTCCGTAGATTTGAAGTTCTTCAAAGTGGAAATCGCGTCCCTTTCCTGCGAAGTCGTGATTTGCAGACTGTGGTAAGATCCATGCGCGACATCCATCCTCAGATAAATCACTGTAGTCGGCAATCGCTGAAACAAGTGGTTTCTGGCCTCCGTTGTGGATGAGTAATGTACGGTGAGTGTGAATCATGTGATATAGAAAAACGGTACCAGGCCCTCCCGCCTCAGCCTTGCACAAATCCTCCCTACCAAGTTGGCATCCAAGAGCTGCCCCACCTCGTGCCTCATACACAAAGTAAGTTGATGTTTCATTCACCTCAAAAGAAATAGCAATCCTTCCCCCAGCTCCACCTCCGCCTGGGGATCCACTATTGGTTGAGCCAGCTCCTCCATTGGCAGCAATCCTTCCATAACCCTTAATTCTTCTGCAGTACATCCATATGCTACCACCACTTCCGCCACCACTTCCGGTTAATGATGTCGCATCTTCTCCATTTGCTGACACCAAGCCGTCCACGTCAATTAATCCAGTGACGTTCATCCATAACATGCCACCACCATTACCCCCTCGGGAGCTGCTGGATCCTTTCCCACCAGCGCTGCCAAAGATATATGGCTCATACATATCTCCGTAGGCAAATCCAGTTTTAGGAGTTCCTCCCGTCAAGCTTCCTCGACCCCCGCTCCCCCCATGCCCGGCACCGGATGCTCCGTTACTGTCTATGCCATGGCCAGGATTAATTGGTCCGTGAAGACCATTTCCTTGGTAACCGTGTGACGTATTATAACCCAGGCCATCCGCAATCAAAGAGCCACCATCGTCTATTGTGATGTTCTCTGTGACAAATATGAGGCGTGAACCTCGAACAAGTCCTCCTCCTTCGATAAAGACCGCTCGAGTTGAGAATACAAGGTCTGGGTCATTAATGGGGGACGTGACACAATGGATTGTACCAGTGTCCTGAACTCGAATGGTATCAAACTCGTAGTGATTTTTAGCCATTCGGTTATCAGTGCGCCCGCCGTTGTTAAGCCACAGATCTCCACCGTGGTGTATCGTCAAATTCTGAATGTAGGCCAATACTCCTCTTACTATAACCTCAACACCGTGGATCTGTGTGAAATGTGCGAGACCAACAAAGCCACCGCTGTAAATTTGAGCACTAAAGGGAAGATCGATCTCAGGCCGTTTTAAGTCCACAACTTGGTTATCTGCAACATGGATCATCCCACTTCTATCACCAATCATGTATTTAAAGAAGAGGGAAACGTTTCTGCTATCATTGCTTGCGCGAGGCCAGATCCCTAGGTGAGCCTTATTATAAATTTGTAGTTCTTCAAAATGAAACTTGTGTTTGTGGTCGGCAAAATGATGGATTCCTGACTCGGGCATCACCCATGCCTTACCACCTTAAGAGGAAAGAAGAAGATTTTGAAAGTTAAACTTTTTACCAAAACAAGAAATAAGTCGACAGTATGTAAAAAAACAAGCTTTAACATTTGGACAATTATTTGATGAGCGCAGGTTGGATATGAGATAGTAGATAGCCAATGAGGCGCCTGGCGTTGAGGCGAAATAATCATCTCATGTCCAGTGAGTGTGGGTGGATTAATTATTTTGCAAAACCCAGGGAAAAATATCCACAAGACATTCTGATTTTGTTTTGTAAGAATAACCACGAAACGATCGACGGTGGTATCAAGGCTCGTTTCACATAGTTCATAGGCAATTCAAAACTCAGGAATTGCATTATATAATGATACAATTTTAAAAAATACCACGACAAATACAAATCAGCATAAGCGATATATACCTTCCTCATCCAATTTTGCATAGTTGATGTGTTTATTCAGTGGTTTGCCGCCATCATTATCGATAAGTAAAGTGCGGTGTGTGTGAACTAAGTGGTACAGGAATACTGTGCCTGGTCCTCCATTCTCCACATTCTCTAAACCCGCCTTAGCTTTTCCGCCGTGAGCTTGGTAACTAAATTTGAGCGAAATAACAAACATAAAGTCAAAAAATACACAGATTCAACAAAAGTGTAAGTGAGATGAGCTTTGCACAGAGCAGGTTGGCTTTTTAACCTCGCTCTTAAAACACAAATAATTAAAAGATCACGTGTGTAGTGCGTCTAAACATAACGGAACCTTTTCAAGTAGCAACGTCAATTATTTGTTTTACATTGGGCCAATTTAAAACTACTTTCATTTCCCTGAAGATTAATTTTGGGAGTTAATGTGTGCGTAAACGTTTTCTTCTTTAAGTAAATTCGTTTTTACCTGAAAAATGAGAAAGTATCATTTTTTGTGAAGTAGACAGCAATTCTTCCACCGGAACCCCCTCCCCCGTGGTAATGAGGGTAAACAGTGTCCTCTGGAGAAGAACCACCATTTGCAGTAATTTTACCGAAGCCTTTGATGATGTAGCAATGCACCCAAACGCTACCGCCGCTACCCCCTCCCCCTTGGCGAAGAGAGTCCGTACCATCTGCTGACAAGGTTCCATCAATTTCCAGTAGGTGAGAGACATTCAAGAAAATTGTGCCGCCCCCAGCACCTGAAGGATAAATCCAAAATATAAAGAATAGTATCTTGTTCGAAACGTCCATAAAGCCTGCTTTGTTGTAAGTGTCAAGCTTTTGGGCATGAAGAACAGATTAAAGACACTGCTTGTTAACTATTTACATGGGAAAACCGGTCAGTCTGTGGTTTGGGCAAATGGTAAACAAAATTCAGGACTGCTAAATTACGTACCGGAATCGCGTTTACCGTTTGTACAAATCAGTTCCTTCTTCCAAAAAACAACCGCGAAGGCCTGAAACTGGTATCAAAGATGGCTTTAAAGAAATGGAAAACGAATTTCCTCTTGGTATATTCCTTCCGGAAAAACAGGACTACCTTTTCAGATGTTCCGTTGCTCCCTGAAATTTTCCGCTGGAAAGACCCAGCGGATTGTCAGGAAACTTTTTGTAAATGGTAAACAAACACTATTATAAAGTCCTCTGTTGGAAATGCACTGAAGCCGACTTAGGCAGAGCCAAAGTTGGTGGAGTCGAAAGGTACTGCATTTTGCTGGATAATAAACAGTACCCTCTTACCCACTTCTTTTAAGACCTTGAGTATTGATCTTCCACTGAGGATCATAAGCGCGACATCCCCCTCTGCAGACTATCTCTCTATCAACTGACCTAACTTAAAACTTCTTAAATCATTAAAAATGTATCAAAAAAAGACAGTAAAAAACAACCAAGAAATCATTCCGCATGCAGACGATTCATTTTCATTTGGATGCTCGACTGCTCAATACACTTAAAAAGTTTCTATATACTGGATGGCCTTAAAAAAAAATTGTTGGAAACATTAGTTTTAATCTGACAGTGCCCACTTTGTACGTTAAAATATATTCTCTGTATTTTTTCTCTTGAAACAGGAAGTAAGAATGAAACTGATAAAATTTCGATGTCAAGAGCGAGTCAATGCCTACCCGCTTTCCCGGATGAACCGCCGCCACTGCTTCCAAACTCCACAGGTTCATACATGTTCCCATAGGGTACTCCCACTTTAGGTGTATTTTTTCCGCGCCCTCCCGTCCCTCCATGTCCTCCACCAGAAGCTGCGACACCATTTCCGGGCCCAAGCCCGCGGTTGATCTTCCCATGCACACCTTGTCCCGTCCCGTCAGATTGCTTGTACCCGTGCCCTTTTACCGTCAGGATGCCTTCTGTGTTAATGCTAATATTCTCAGCGAGGATCCTTAGATCACTACCCTCGACTTTTCCTCCTCCTTCAATGTGTAACACTCGCACGGTCAAATTCATTCCATTATGTGAGACAGGCGACGAGATCATTTTAATGACTCCTTCGAACTGCACCCGGATGAATTCAAATTTGAAATCATTTATCACCGCCTCGTTTCCAGTACGTGAATCTTCGTTTAAAGACAAAAAGCCTCCATGGTGTAGCGTTAAATTTTTGATGTACGATATTACGCCATCCACGTGGATCTGAACTCCATGAATTTCAGTCGAAGCCGCGAGACCGAGGAATCCTCCGCGGTACACTCGAACATTAAACGGCAAATCAATACTTGGTCGGATCAAATCCAGCGTTTGGTTATAGCCAACATGGATAGTACCTGAGCGATCGCCGATCATATTTCGAAAGAAAATTGAAGCAGACCAATTATGTGGCTCCGTTAATATAGCTAACTGTGCTCCACCATAAATCTGCAGTTCTTCGAAATGATAATTTTGATCACCAGAAAAGTTGTGCTCTCCAGGACTTGGTAGAAGCCATGTTTTTCCCGTTATCAGTTCCGGTTTGGAATAGTCGCTAATAATACGATGAGCCACTGGAATAACTTTCCTTCCAGCATTACTTACAAGTAGCGTGCGGTGTTTATGGATAAGGTGGTATAGAAAGACGGTACCGGCGCCTCCAGGGAGGGCATCTCCTTTAGCATCTCCCCCCAGGGATTGAAACACCCCGCCGTAGGTTCTGTTACTTTTGAAGTAAACAGCTATTCGTCCGCCTGCTCCTCCTCCGCCATGAAATATATTATGGCTGAAACAAGGTAAGTAAAAGCAACTGATTAGTATCATTATGGGGTTCACTAGAAAAACGGTACTTGACTCTAAAAGTTGTTTTCCTTTATCAGAAACATATAATAAACGAAACATTCCTCCTCACCAGAGGTTGTTTGAAACACGAAGAAATATCATATAGTCTGTAACTTAAATGTTTTAAAAAGGTTTCTCTACCGTGATTCTGTATTTCCATATCCTCCGTTTGCCTGGACCGTTCCGTAGCCCTTTATTAAATTTGCGTCGATCCAAATACTACCCCCACTCCCTCCTCCAGAACGATCCTGCTGACCACTTGCACCGTTGCAGCTGATTGTTCCGTCAATCTGCAAAGTCCCATTCACCGACATTCGTATTATACCACCGCCCAGTCCTCCCGATCCACCTCCTCTGCATCCAAAATGCTCAGGTTCATACACGTGACCGTAGGCTATTCCAACTCGTGATTGGCCTCTGCCACGCCCTCCATTACCGCCATGCCCTGCACCAGAGGAGCCGTCTGAGCTTATTATTCCTGCACCAGCGGTACAACTGCAAGAAAAAAAGTTTTGCAGTAACATTCTTTAACAAAATCGCTGGAATCAAATCAGAGCACTTTGACAAAATGGAGAGCGGGCGCTAATATAACCGTAAATCTTGTGTCATGTACAGGCAGGAGCCTGGGAGCTAGGATCTTGCTTTACTTCGACATTTCTTCTACTACAGTTATGCATGCGAAAAATGATAACCCTCTTTTTTTCCCACTTGAGTTCCAGTTTATCTTGTTAAGTAAAAGATATGCAAATCGCCATGGCATATCGCATAAGGCAATAACATTTTGCACTCTTGCGAATACAGGCAGCTGGAACAAAGCACAAGAGAACAATGGTGAATCGCGTAAGTCACGTTTTACGTTTTCTTGTTATTTCGTACGTTGAGCAACGACAAGTGGTACAATTCATTAGAACTACGCGTAGAGAACCGAAACCGAAAACAAAATTACAAAATCACACAACAAAACACAGAAAAATATACCAACTATTAACGTAACAAAGCTGACCTCGCATCGACCCGATCTCCCGTAACATGGCCCAAATCATCCACAGTGAAGTTTCCGGCCAAAATGCGCATGCGCACCATATGCAGAGCTCCACCTCCCTGAACTGTGATGTCACCGACGTTCAGTGTCAGCGAGTTGCTTCCTACTTCCGAAGTTGACGTCACTTCTCCTCCGTCAGCCACAGTAAGGGAATGGAATCTGTAAGTTCCTTCACTATTTGCGAGCTCTGTAGTGCCTATGAGACCTAGATATAGGTGACAGCTCTTTGCGACCGTCATGTCGTAGACACCGAGGTAGCCCCTGGTGGATAAAAGTAAGAAACGTTATTGGTATCCATAAATTGATTTTGTGACAAGACGAAGGACTATTATGCCCGTGGAGAGTAGAGTATGTTGTAGGTGTCAAAACGAATAGGGTATGGCTCAGTCCTGAAATTCGGTACTGTTTGTGTTTTTTTGTCCTTTAATAAGGTTCGTAGGGTTACAGGACCTTGGCCTTTTTGCCGGGGAGAGGATGTTAATTTTTTTTTAAAGGAAAAGATTGGAACAACGGACAAGATTATAACCCAACTGTGGTATAAGGCCACTTTAAGATGTTCACGTTCACATTTATTTAATTTCACACTATTTACTTCCAATTCAGTTCACAGATATAAATTTAAAAACAATAAATTCTCTTTAATAATAAATAAAATAAATAAAACAGAGCTAACACTATATTGAATGTCTGTGGTGGCCAAAGAGGCAACTGCTTTAGATTTGGTCACCAACACAAGATCAATACAATCTGCGACAACCGACGAAGTAATCAGTTGGCTATAAACAAATTTTAGTGTGATAATATCGTATCGATCGATGTATCGGTTGATACTACGGTGACATATAGCCCGGCATAGTTACCGTACCTTTCCGCTGAGTGTTTCTAACTTTTTATAGTCGATTCATAACCGATCGATCGAAATGCAACTTAAAGTTGACTTTATATATCTAACAAATAAATCAAAACCACCTTTAAGTCTAATTGGGGAGTCTATATCTGATAACGTTACTATACAACATGTACAGTGCTATATAACTGTGATACTTTCCTTGACAGCCTTGGCTGTTATTAGATACCTTGTGGTTGATGTCTCATAGTTGTGCTGTATGTGAAACAAATTATTTAATAACTGGTCTTTCAGGAAACTATTTTCGTAGAAATGGTATGTTAATCGAGTCTCGAAATAACAAGATTATTTCGCTCGGGAACAGAAGCCACGTTTACAATGCAATATTCAGAGGGCTACAAAAAAATTTTGCTTTTACAATTTTTATGGTCATTTATCCAACAAGGTCGCCATTTTAGTGTCAGGAGGGTGCATGGTCTCATATTTTCTTTATGTAGAAGTACCATGCATATCTTCAACTTCATAGTCTACCGTCTGTCCGTCATCATGTCCGACTGCGTTTGAGATTTTGTCGGACATTGGCATTTTCCAGGTGGACATAGTTCTGATAGTTTAATAGTCGACTGGTATTGGCAGCGCTGCAATCACATGACAGACTTACCTTGTTGTTATTTGGATTCCGTAACATGAAAATGTGGGCGGCAGATGAAAGTGACCATCCTTGTGAACAAACACATTCACTGCAAACAACTCATGGTCTGCCATCTGACTTATCACAATTTGATTTGGTCCCACGTGAATAACTCCCGTTCCGTCTCCTACAAAACTGTAAACTTTTAGTCCATGAGGTCTGTAGAGCAAAATGAGAAAGGAGAGGAAAATAAGAAAAAGCCTGTGCTCTAAAAAAAATTGTAGGGATCCCAAGAGCTCTGAGCCTAAGAAATAAAGGCAACTCCGCTTTTCCGAACGAAGAAACTGTGGGAAGAAACTGATATTTTGTACTAAGGCAGAGGGGTAAAAGTAAAAACTTTTAAATTTTTAATCTTAATTAAAATTAAGACAAACCTTGTTATGTTAGGATGCAAAGCCAAATGAGCGTTCCTCAGAACATGCACTTCTTCCACTTCATACTCCTGACCGATAGGCTGCAGCCACGCCTTTCCACTGTCAGTTTCAGGCGAAGAAAAATCTGCGATTTCCATGGATCGTGGACTCAGATTATTATTATCAAAGATAAGGGTCCTGTTGTTCACACCATATTGGGTGTCCTGTATGGATATTAAATATACAAAATATAAAAGTGTTTAGTAAGATCAAGGTTAACATTGAAACACACACAAATCATCGTCCCCCAGGCTTTTAATAGCCGGTTAGGCCCGTTTCAAACGTCGTGCCGTGCCGAACTCAATTGATCAAATTAAATTCGACTTAAGCACGGCAGCAGCGCGACGTTTGAAACCAGGTCGTGCTACACGGCAATAGTTTGACTTGGTTTCAAACGTCGCGCTACTGCCGTGCCGAACTCAATTCATAAATTATAAATACATTAGAATACATTAAAAGGATTGCTAAACCGTTTCTTTATTTTTGTGTTTTGCTTTCGGCAACAACCGTTCTATTCGACTGAATTATATTCGACGTCTGAAACCAAGTCGTACTAGTGTCGTGCTACAGTCGAGCTACAGTCGAGCCAGGTTAGCACGGCAGTAGCACGACGTTTGAAACAGGCCTTACTATAGTACGAAAGACTGAAAACTGACTCTTACATCAAAATATGACCAAAGGAAAAATGTAGAATCAGAAGAAAATAAAATTTATCTTGCTTAGTTTTAGACGCTGCTTTTTAACATTACTCAGTGGGCGTGTCACGGCTGGTAAGTTCATTGGGTTAATCCTTATTCGCTATTGAACTAGAGACATTACTTGTGAATGATAAATTCATAGCTTCGTGTAAAACAAACAATATTTTTGAAAGGCTTCTATCGGGGCAGATGTATGAATTTTACAATGGACTCTTATCAGACTTCATAAGCGCTTATAGAAAGTTTCATAGTTGCGAGACGTCTTTGCTAAGACTGACGGAAGACTGGAGGATGATGCGTGACAGGGGGAAGCTCGTTGCGGTAGTTTCTATGGATCTCTCAAAAGCGTTTGATGTTATTCAGTATCCACTCCTGCTTTCGAAACTGAGGGCCTATGGTATGGACGACAAAAGTTGTGCCCTAATTAGGAACTATCTCTCTGGCAGAACTCAGAGAGTTAAAGTTGGTGACACCTTTTCGACCTGGGAAAGCGTCAAGCGTGGGGTCCCTCAGGGGAGTGTGCTAGGTCCTATGCTATTCAACATTTTCATAAACGATCTTTTCCTCCACGTTAAAAAGGCCAAGTTGAACGCTTATGCGGATGATCATCAGGTGTACTACTCCCACGTCGATCCGGCAGCTCTGGAAGCATGCGTATCTCATGATGTTGGCGTGGCCAATCAGTGGTACCATGAAAATGGGATGATAGTTAATGAGAGCAAGCACCAGTGTCTAATCCTTGGTGATACGGAGTATGGTTTTTCCTTCCCAGTAAAGGACACGTTAGAGATTTTTGGAATGGAAATAGATAATAAACTGAATTTTTCTAAACATATATCAAATGTATGCAAAAAGATTAATAATCAATTTAATGTTATGTTGCGCTTTCGAAAACTCATACGCAGGGAAATCTTATTCAAACTTTACAAAGCATATATTCTACCTCATTTTTATTATTGCTCCTCTGTCTGGCACTTTTGTGGAGCGCGTGATGCGGATAAACTTGAAGCTTTAAACAAAAGAATACTTAGATTTATACTTGGAGATTACTCGTCTCCATACAACACTCTTCTCTCAAAAGTCAACTCTACTTCGTTATGTAACAAACGCGTTCAAAATTTCCTCATACTGTTATATAAGAGTTTGTTTTTCACTCATTTTCCTGCTTATATGAAGAATATGTTTTCACTCCGGTCCTCTTCTTATGATCTTCGTGGCAACTACATTCTTTCACTAAGTAAACCTAAAGCAACTACCTATGGTCTTAACTCCTTTTCTTACTTTTCAGCTAAGCAGTGGAATGCACTGCCGGACTTTTTTCGTACTAGTTTTTTTGCAGACTTTAAGACCAAAATACAGGATGTTACCTTCATATAGATTCTTTTTCTTGACATACTTAAACTTAAAATTGTAAATTGTTAAATAATATTTTCTTTTCTTTTCTTTTATGTACATATTATTACTAATATCATTTTATTATTATTACTTAGATGAATGCATTTAATGAAACGAATTTATATATGTATTTCTATATTATTTTCATGTAGTGTTAGCTCGAAGATATTAGCTAGTTAGCTACTCTAAAATTCGAGTATAAATAAAGTTTATGTTATGTTTTATGTTATGTTATGTCTACCACAAATTATATTAAACGTTACAAACCGTAAAAACGAACTTCGAAAGACTGGTACGTTTTCAAAACCCACTAATGCAATCCGTTTTAATTTTATTCACGTTTGTCTGTCTGTGTCTTCTTGGTGTGTTATCTATAGTTTCGTATCAAGTTTTGAGCGGTAATTTTTATGGTTCACTCTGTTTGGTGGGAGCTTCCACTGTTTGACTTTCGTATAATTTCGTGATACAGCCCCTATAATTTGAGTAGGGAGCTTATTGAAGCAACGACGTTTTTGAGAGCTGGACGTCAAACGAAACTGGCCTTTTTTTTCATTTCTGGACGACGGTTTTGCCCAAAGTTTCAGTCAAATCGTCTCTACAAGTTACAGTAAAGAAGATAAGCAATAAAAATTTTATATCGTCTAGGCATATTAAGACGTCCGTCTCTCAAAAACGCCTTTGCTTAAGCTCCCTTAGAAGTCGTCTTACCTTAAGATAAACTGTACCAGGCCCTCCGTTTCCACCTTGCGTAGACCTGCCACCAAATGCGTTCAGCCCACCGTACCACCACTCCCTGTCTTGCCAATAAATAGCCATTCTACCACCTCCACCACCCCCACCGGCGGCATTACCATTTCCGCCATTAACTGATATGACTCCAGAACCTTCCAGAGCGCGCGTGTGGATGAGAATACTTCCTCCACTGCCTCCACCTGAGTTCGACGCCCCTCCTGAGCTGCCACTGGCAGTAATGGATCCTATGCAAAATTGAATTGCAGGCTTATTTATCAAGAGGTAAACGCTTCTTTAAGGTAGCCTGCTTCAACTAACACAAAAATCACTACAAGAGGTGAGAGGTAAGTAGTTATGACCATAGCGGAATCTCCTCTAAGCGGCCACCTAAAATGCCTCCAATCAGTGCTTGCAACGGATCTGAAACATCTGAAGTTCCCTAAAAGTACCTCTAGCCTACCCAGTACAAGCGTAGTAATGAAGGAACACAATATATCATGTCTTGTTAGGGTTAGACACTCAGTAAAAGCAAATACATTAGGTGCTCCCCCTCATCAACTGTTATTCGACTGTTTTCTCTATATCAACAAACAAACGGTCAACAAAGAGTTACAAGCAGAACTACAGTGTTAACGTACCTTCAACAACCAAAGTATCAGCGATCTGTAATGATAGAAGACCACCACCAGACCCAGCACTGCTCCCCAGTCCACCGCCACTTCCGAAGACTTGAGGATTGGTGTAATCCCCAAAGGGTGCACCTGTTGTCACGGTAACCATTCCGCTTCCGCCGGCGCCACCGTATCCCGCTCCTGAACCGTCTGAAGATCCTGTTCCGGCGCCGGGACCTTTCCCTTAAAGTCAGGTAAGGATAATTATGTTAACCGGTCGTAAGAATATTAAGTGACTTTTAACCTAAGAACTGACTAAGTGACTGACAAACTCTAAATGTGGCTGATAAGTCTTAAATTAGGTTAATGTTGGTCAGCTGACCTAATCGCTAGCTAAATAACTCAGAGAATAAATAAATGACTCAATAGCAACGACAGTCGAACCTCCTGCAAGCGACCACTCAAAATGCGAAGATTAACTGGTCGCTTGCGAGAATCGACACACAGGGAGTTTCTTCCAGGAGGGGTCCGGACGAATCTTCATTTTGGAAGAGAATTGATTAAATGGAATACATTATTTACGTTATGTGTAGGTCCTTGTTGTCACTAAAAGGTCTTACTCTGGGTAGTGTTGTACTACAGAGCGTCAAATAATTTCCCGGCTGGCGCCGGTCAAGTTCTCCGGAGAAACCTATTTTTGCTCGGACACAACCCGTTTTTGGCCGAACAAATGTCTTTCATCTAGGATTATCCGATTGCACTTTACAGTAAAATGCATGCAGACTGTTATAATAATACTTTACAACGCTACCCGCCCTACTCCTGAGTTTGCGGCGATGACTTTATATAGAGGACGAAACAATAACTCGCAACTCCCGGAAAATGAAAAACCACTGTTACCGCCCCGCCGCGCAAGGCTTCTGAAATTTCTCACGGTCGTAGAGCCGCCGAATTCAGGTAAATCCGCGAAATTTACAAAAATACGCACGGTAGTAATCTTACCAAATACATGTCTCTTCAACATATTTGAGACTTATCTCGGCTAATGAGGCTGTTTTTAGCCGTAAACTTGCAAATTTATCTTGAAACTTCGTCACTGTAACGAGAAAACGTCCCAAAACTACCGGGTGTTCTTAGATTATTATTGCGAAAAACTGGGCACTGGCCAGTGCACGATATAAAAAGCTTTGCCATTGGCACATTTCTGAGCTCATTGTTGTTAAAAGAGCAAATGATGATCTCCGATAAAAAAAAAAAGCCTTTGCGAGAGAATACCAAGTCCAAACGAGATCGCAAAGCAAGCGGGGATTTTGAGCACAAAATCGCCAGGTTTAAAAAGGCAACATTTATAAGTAGTCGGTGTTTCTGTTGTTGTTGTTATTGCACAGGCCAACGATCATCATTCCCCCTCCCCAAAAGTGGGCAAAATTGCCGTCTTGTTTCATTAAAAACGTTCGTAAAATCAGCGCAAAACCGATCGCTTTCTAGCGAAATTTGCCCAGAAAATGTCCGCGAAATTGGCTTTTTTTTAACGATCGTTTTCGGCGAAATTTGACCGGAGTTTTTCCGCGAAATTCCCACCAAATCAGCCATTTTTTTTTTCGCGAATCTCTCTCTGAAAATCCCACGAAATTTGATTTTTTTTCCACAACCTATCACAGACCCTGTGTTATGAACGGTTTACGTAATAAAAGTTCTTGATCTGGTTACCATTTCCTCTCTCTCCTCCCACTTTTTTTCCTTCAAAAATGTCAATAATATCCAATCTTGACCAATCGTATTAAAAAAGTGAAGGTCTGAATCAGCCCTTTAGAAGCGTAGAAGAGCGGACAAAATGTCCGGTCATTCAACTGAGGATTTGACCGGACAAAGCCTTTTGTTGACCGGACATTGTCCGTTGACCGGCCGTTGTTTGAAGCCCTGCTGTTTATACAACAAACAGAGTGATCAAGACCATGCCTCAAGTGTTCGCTTGGAGAAGGAAACCAAACAACAGAAGACCTAATACAGTCATCTAAAAAAGTGGTCTGGGTCGCTTACGAGAGCTGGTCGTTCAAACGGTAGTTTTTTGACTGGGATAATTTTAGCCTTTTGAATCTGTGGTCCCATAAAAGAGGTGGTCGCTAACGAGAAATGGTCGCAGATGGAGGTACTGTGTACAGGGTGTCCCAGAAGTTCGTTCCTCTAGTTTCATGCACTATAGCTTTAGATCAAAACTTTATTTTTACATGAAATTTCTAGAAGATGTTTACTTCTCTATCAAGTACATGTATTCAGAATTTCACTAACTGGCATGCCATTTTTAGTTTAGGCAGCTGAAAAAAATATACTTTAGGCATTCATCCAAAAACGATAATCATCCTGGACCCCTTCCACAGCAAGGCTTTTGTACTTCTTTACAAATCTGAAACGAGCTGGCAGACTAAGAAGAGGTTTTTTTGCCATCTGAGGGGCCTCTAATTTTAAACATTTTAAACAGGTTTTCATGACCCTTTTATTTGGCTTGCTATGTGAGACTGAGCTTCCTTGTCGAGTTTTTATTTTTGTATCTAGCCTTCTTTAAAACCATTTTAGCTGCTTTATTCAGGGCTTTTGGTCTTCCCCTTAGTTTCTTGCCTTCAAAACCTTCATTTCTCCATGATCATTCTACCACCCAACATTCGGATTTTTCCAGCTTTTAAGCAATTTCTACAACAGATGAGCCAGTAAATCGAAGTATACAGGCTTATGCTCTCACGCAGCTGAACGTTTTTGCGTTAAGGGGGGTTTATCTTTCGTGATATTCACAAAAAATAAGGAAGGAGTTTGAGCAATTCGGGCTATGAAACAAAAAATATGTGGCTGGAAAAGATACTCGCGCACGCGCACCTTTGGCGCGGAAGTACACAAATCGAATATTCGAGTCAAAAGATGGCACAACAAGTATGAAAATAGTGAATTATACTCAACTTGAAAAACACAACTTCTGTTGAAGAGATTTGCTTACCAAGTCCAATCGTACTGAAATACAAAGTTATAATTGTGGGATACTGATAGCGAATTTCTAGAAGACTTACCAGCTTCGTATCCTTTTCCATCAAGAGTTAGTTTTCCCCGCTGATCAACAGTAAGTGACAGAGCTTTGATTTTTAATGATCGTGCTTCAAACGAACCATCACCCTCTATCGTCACAATACCCTCGCGGTAAATCGGTCCATGATCTTTTGTAATTTCCACAGTCCAGCCATCAGACTCATTTCCCGCGATGCTGTTCAAAATAAGTCGGCTTGTTTTTTGCACAATTATTCCAACAAAATTCAAGTTACGTGGACAAGACGTTTCAAAAGAGACCGTTGCACCATACGCTACCATGAGATGAGCTTTAAATCCCAACACAATGCCCCAGACTTTTACAAACGAACTTCGTGCTATATTGGGATAACTCAAGCTCTCAGCTCGACGAATTTCAACAGTTCCGTTTGGTAAAACAAACGTTGCACCTTCGTATACGAAAGGCGCCCACGTGACGTTGATTCGCTTGTATTCTGACGTTCCCGTCATGTTAAGTGTGTTGGATGGTGGCACATGTATGTGGCCGGTGTCATCTCCATATATGGTATCAACTCTCACTTCAGTTCCAGCTCGCGGGAAAACCAGATGACCACCGCCATAAACTTCCATTAGCGTAAACATGTAGACAAAATTATCCGTAGGAGGGTTGAGATATGCTACAGCTCCTAAAAGAGGAAGCAGTTTTCAACTTTAATTACAGTTCATCTTACATACTAAAGGAGCTAAGAATTTTGAATGTTCAGAGCAATGTAATGAAACACAAACCTGAATTTATGAACAGATTGTAATTTCCGTCGAGGGAGGTCTGTGATACAACAGAAGCACAAAATTACAATGAGAATTAGAATAGGAATTTGACGTTCAGGGCTTATGTGCTCCTCGTTTAGCTTAGTAAAGTACTTACCAAAGGTTTAAGTCCTTTGTTGTCGATCCTTAGATTTTTGACAACAGGAGATTTGCCATCCAAGTAAATTACGCCAGGACCTCCTGGTTCAACGTTTCCTCCGGATCCCGCCTGTCCACCACTGGCGTCTGCGTGGTCGCTATGGAAACCACCAGTAACGTAACTGACTGTGATTCTTCCTCCAGCTCCACCTCCCCCATTATTGAGGCCGTTTCCCCCTTTAGCTTGGATTTTCCCACTTCCGGTAAACTGCTGGCAGGTCGCCCACAGGGAACCACCACTGCCACCTCCACTACCATAGCTCTGAATTCATGTAAAAACATACTGTAAAAAACGGTCTCTAACTTCAAAATAGCAGTCCCCGAAATAATGGCATACGGCACGATTCAGTGCATATTGAGCCAAAAAAAAATTAAGACTAATAGACACTGGAACCAGTTGCGTAACTCTTAACGTTGGAATTAATCGCTAATGTCCGACGATAAAACCAGGGAAACGTTATTTTCATGCAAGGCGTGATGGTACGCTTTAGGCAAGCAACCCGGATGACAAAGCAGCCACTGATATCAAGCTGTGCAACAAAGGATTCCAGTGAGACTTGCTTTAGTGAACATATGACAATCGAAAAAGTCCACCTAATAAGCCTAATATGGGGTAGTTTCAAAGAAAATATGAGAGCAAAAGTTGGGAAAAAGCCAGCAATCTTCAATTGTATTATAATTTATCCGCCTGGTATACTGTTGCGCAAACAAGTGAACAACGATGTCAAGGATTAATTCAACTAAGTATGATTAAAAAAGAAAGGGTATCCTGAAATGAAATGCCGTGAAATAAACAAATAAATAAATAAAATAAAAACACTAAGCTACCTGTCCGGAGAGTCCATCCATCTGAATAGTTCCATCAACATGAAGTGATTGGTTGACTTCAAGAAAAATTCGTCCTCCACCGCGTCCCCCACCTGTACCTCCACTGCCATTACCACCGCCGCTTCCCCAACCGCCTGGTGAAAAAATGTCACCATAACTCTGTATCAGGGAACGTGTGTAAGCCCCACGCCCTCCTCTTCCACCATAGCTAGCCCCAGAGCCTCCACTGCCGTGCGGATTTCCGGCTCCTGGTCCCATTCCCCCGAGTGCTCCTCCTCCATTCACGGTCACCCGCCCCCGTGTTCCTACACGGAAGTTGTCGGTAACGAGATAGAGGGAACCGAGTCTAAATAATCCATCGACCTGAACGTTTGTCACATAGAAAGTGGAATTGATCGCTCCGTCAACAATCGTTGAGGGATAGCCTTGATAGTTGATGCTGATTGTTCCTGAAGTTTCTATGATAACTGATTCACCCGTCATAGGAACACTGGGACCGACTGCTGACCCTGTTTGCATCAAGCCACTGACCCTCGTGTGATTGATGTTTAGCTGCTCCGAAGTCTCAAAGTAGAACTTCCCATTGCTGCCATTTACATGAAGGCTATCCCACCGAGAACCTAGAAACAAATTCCCAATGCGCAGAGTTCCTGATATAACAACGGATTGGCAACGAATTGTGGTAAGACCTGCTGAATCGATTAGCACAACCCCACTGAATCCAACATCGCATTGAGGTATTCTCTCTTGTGACAAGCCTGCCATTTCAACCACATTCAAAGACTTTACATTTCCGTCCACGTAAAACTTGTCTAGGTTATAAACACCGACAGGGTTAAAATAGAAAGTACCCCCGGGCTCCACAGTAAGATCTTTCCAACCTGGTTCAATTCGTAGTTTCCCAGGCAGCCATGTTCCCCTAACTACAACAATATCGGCGTGAACAAGCGAGGTTCCATTTAAAGAATGCTTTCCGTGGGAACTGTATTCTGGCGAATGGTTGTGCACAAAGATGGACGATTCAGGACTAAGAGATAAATCAAACTGTATATTCCCATACCGGTCAATCTCAATCGTTTTAGTAACAGCTGGGTCTCTTCCTCTGATATACACGGCTCCTTCTATTTTCACATTTCCGTTTGTATAAAATGTATCAAGTCGCACATCACCTTCTGGAAAAAGTCTTAGTTGCCCATATCTTTCAATTCTTAGGCTCCTCCAACCATCTAACAGAGAGAGTATACCTGGATCAAAAGTTCCAGTGATGGTGACATCATTCATGGACACATAAGAAACGGAACTGTTACCTTTGATATTCAGAGCAGCGTTACGTCCGATATTCATGTTATCTCCCGTTAAATTTAAAGGGCAATTGACGTCCATGTTGGAATTGTCGCTCAGCGTGAATGTCGATCCTGAAATAGATAAAACCCAACGACAGGACTCAGGGGAATGCGTGTCATAGTTCAGCAAACGGAGACGACCCGATGAAGCGATGATCAACTCTCCAAACTTCAGGTTACTTGTAACAGCTGGGTCTCTTCCTCTGACATACACGGCTTTTCCTATTTCCACATTTCCGTTTGAATAAAATGTATCAAGTCGCACATCACCTTCTGGAAAAAATCTTAGTTGTCCATATCTTTCAATTCTTAGGCTCCTCCAACCATCTAACAGAGAGAGTATACCTGGATCAAAAGTTCCAGTGATGGTGACATTATTCATGGACACATAAGAAACGGAACTGTTGCCTTTGATATTCAGAGCAGCGTTACGTCCGATATTCATGTTATCTCCCGTTAAATTTAAAGGGCAATTGACGTCCATGTTGGAATTGTCGCTCAGCGTGAATCTCGATCCTGAAATAGATAAAACCCAACGACAGGACTCAGGGGAATGCGTGTCATAGTTCAGCAACCGGAGACGACCCGATGAAGCGATGACGAGCTCTCCAAACTTCAGGTTACTTGTAACAGCTGGGTCTCTTCCTCTGATATACACGGCTTTCCCTATTTCCACATTTCCGTTTGAATAAAATGTATCAAGTCGCACATCACCGTCTGGAAAAAATCGTACTTGTCCATATCTATCAATTCTTAGGCTCCTCCAACCATCTAACAGAGAGAGTATCCCTGGATCAAAAGTTCCAGTGATGGTGACATCATTCATGGACACATAAGAAACGGAACTGTTACCTTTGATATTCAGAGCAGCGTTACGTCCAATATTCATGTTATCTCCCGTTAAATTTAAAGGGCAATTGACGTCCATGTTGGAATTGTCGCTCAGCGTGAATCTCGATCCTGAAATAGATAAAACCCAACGACAGGACTCAGGGGAATGCGTGTCATAGTTCAGCAAACGGAGATGACCCGATGAAGCGATGATTAGCTCTCCAAACTTCAGGTTACTTGGACTTGAACCCGGATGCATTGTTACAACACCCTGCTGTACCCCTAGTAGAACACTCGGGGATCCACTAATGGTAAGTGTTCCAAATATATCAACATTACGTTCCAGAGACACACTGGGCTTTATATCTGACAAAGTGAGTTCAGCTCCGTGAAATATCCGGGCGCAAGGGGACATTACACTATTAACCTGTAGTTGCATGGAAGGAAGAAGGTACAAATGACCCGTATTATCATCTGTGATGCTATCTACGGTCAGGTTTTTGGATGAGCCTGCGACCACGAGTTGTGCGCCTCCTGAAATTTCTACTTTCTCCAATTTGTGGCTAGCAGTATTTAAGATCCATGCCGCGGCTCCTGTAAACGACCAGAAAAAATAGCATCTATGATATACAAGTTAGTCTTTGTTTCTAGGATCTAGATGTCACTCACAAAAATTACCCTAAGGGTTGATTTCCATTGTCGCGTAATTTTTACGTGCGAACACACGTAACGTTTACATGCACAAATGAAATAGGGGAAACGTATGAAAGGCCACGCGTAAACGTAAAAGTTGAACCTCGCTCAACTTTTACATTTACGCGTGACCTTTCCATCCATTGCCTCTATTTTACTTACACGCGTAAAAATTACGCACCAGTAGAAATCAACATTAAGAGCCGTTAGTTATGGGGGCCGCACAGTAATTTTTAGGGAGTTATTATAGCTCCAAAAATGGAGTAAAAACTTTAGGTACAGGATAACCCCTTTTTTGGGTTTACTTTAACTCCTAATTTAATTCCAAATGTGGGGTCATTTTACTCCTTACATGGGTTGGTTTTACTCTTTTTGGAGTTACTTTAACTTTGAAAGTGGAGTAACAATTTTAGGTATAGGACAACTCCTTTTTTGAGGTTATGTTAACTCCTTTATATCTGGGGTCATTTTTACTCCTGAAAAAGAGTTCTTTAAACTCCTTTTTGGAGTTAAAATAACTCCCCAAAAAATAACTCCCCCGTAGGGAGTTAAATTAACCCCACTAGAGGAGTTATTATAACTTCTTAAAAATTACTGTCCGGGGAGATAGCCCCTTGTCTGTTGGAATTCGTAGGATATGAGTTCGAGGAAACACTAGGGACATTAAGCAACGACGACGACGACGGCAGTGAAAACGTCACTAAAAAAATGAATTTGCGTTCTTTTAAACTTAATCGCGTCTTTTTCGACCCGCTCAATATGTCAAATGTAGGTGACTTTTCCTGGAGTTGAATTGTTAAGAATTTTATCCAAGTTTAAAAGGAGGAAGGAAAATTCGTCGTCGTATGTCCACGTCCTCCATCAAACGTCAAATTAGGAGGTTTCACTTAGTAGTCGTGCAGTGGACGTCAAAGAAATGTACTAAAAGGCGTGATGCACGTGCAGAGCTGTTGTTTTGATCATTAAACCGATTGTTTTTTGAAGTCGTCGTCGTCGTCGCGTCGTAGTTGCTTAAGCTCCCTAGTATCTATACAGATGACGACGATAGTTTACAATCTCATTGGTTCAATGGTTGCTCAGACCCAACCAAAAGGCTACAGAATTAATTCAAACGCTCTAAAACTTTATGAGTATTTTACATTACCTGTTTGTAAAAATACGTTAACATCTGATGAATTTTTTATCTGTAAAAACAAAAGACAAAAGTCGACGAGGACGCGGATTTGAATAGTCGAGAAATGAGACAAAGATACTGCTAACAAAAAACCCTTTCTCTTTCCGAGAAAGATGTAAACAACCGTTTTGGAGCACGAGCCCCCCTAAAAACCGCACGAAAAGTTTGTGAGGCAAACAAGGACCTATGTACTGTTTCATGATCACAGCGTCATAAGAGCTAAATTTACTTGGCACGACAGAACATATGTATATCCACTGAGGTAAAGGAAAATTGCAGCATGCTTAGCTTGCGGTATTAGGTTACAGGAGCGCTTCGGGGTTGGAAAAACTACACAAAAAGAGTGCCGGAAATGAGGGGTGGTTCCAGTGGGTTTCCAACGTGACCCACCCCAGACTTCTCGCGGCTCTAATACCAACACTTATTAAGCACTATCGAGCGCTAATTTCGCTGGTTACACAATCTATGTAAATTCTATAGCGCCCTTTTTAAAATAAAGCTAAATAGTGCACCAACAGTTCGTCGAGGCTCTGCATTGTTGGTTAGAGAGACTGAGATGCACAAATCGCTCTGATGTTATTTTAGTCAAGTATTACCTACCCTTGCCCTTCTTCCTTGGTTGTCAACGCTCAGCACTCGGTGCCTCGAACCTCCTTTATAGCCATCAAAATACACCGTTCCTGGGCCTCCCGGCTCCGGATTACCATCTACGAATAATAAATTAGCAAGGATGTTTGATTGGTATAAGTGACAGGCATCTAATTTATCCTAACTATGCGCGCAGGCACTTAAATAATAGAGTTCGAAAATCTTTCATTTGCCCGGCTTCGGAACATAAAAAAATGATGCGGACGTTCCATTTTTGCACTTGTAAGAAATTTTTTTAGGGCTAAATTCAACCAAGGCCCAGTCAAGACTATATATATATTTGAAAACGCAACTTTATTCTTAGGGATAGGCCTACCGTCCTCAATAACGGTCACCACAAAGCGGAGTTTTGGGTTGGCAGTCATCAGTTAAAAATCCCGAAAGGATCAAACGTACTAGACTACACCGGCATAAATTCCTCATTCCATTTTCTATAAGCCCCCTTGATAGTGGAAGTTATATATAGGGGAACGCCAATTTGATCGGTTCCCGACGTTTTTACTAGCGATAGACCCTTCCGCAGTTAGTTTGTCGTAAGCAGTGGAAAACATTGTAGACGAGTCTATGATTTGAGTTTTCGAAAAGGAACTAACTTAATTATTTTCATATCAAAGACTCCGTACTTGCCCTGGTTTTGGATGAGAAAATAACGTAACATGATAACTAGAATATTAGGCCCGGTTGTTCGATGGCTGCTTAGCGCTAGCCTGTGCACAGACGTTCCCCTGCCCGCAGAAAAAATCGGGGAGAGAATTTTTTTTAGGGGATGGGGCGTTTGTATACAAGCTAATTAGCGCCAACCCAGGGTTTCATTTTAATCCAGGTTTTGTTTCATTTTTTTAAAAAACCTATTCATCGGGTAATTTTTCTCTGTTCTTTTTAGAGCATCCAATCATGGGTTTTTTTGGTAAACTTTTATATTTGAATTCAAATTTCGCACTAACCCTGGTTTATTAAGCCAGCTTTGAAAAACCCGGCCCTGGAGTAAAACGGAAGCAAAGAGGACATACCTTGTGGGAGGGCATAGCTGCAAGTCGGCTGACTTGGAAGAGCTGCGAATGAAAACAAGTTAAATTAACTCTCTTTTCGATCATCTATTAGACTAATTCCGATATATTAAAATTCATACATGGCTCCGAGGCTTGGTCTATTTACTGTTGTGTTTGTTGTGCTCAATTGTTCTTACGTTCGTGGGTCTTCGTCACGTGTTCTTCCCCTACAAATGTTCGTGGGAAAGGAACGCGTGACCAACGAAGCTCCAATGGCGGGAAAACATCGTTTAATCGTTTCTATTATCAGACTTGACAACGCTGGCGTATTACACGACCATCGCATAGGATAGCAAAGAAGTAAGCAATTCTAGGATATTTATCTGTCGGCAAAGGTATTTTAAACGTATAACTGCATTCAATAATTATGTGGTAGCATTCAATATATTTACCTGGAGAGTAGCCATACAGCTCCACTCTTAGCGCGATTCTAATGTTGTAGGACAGTGGGTAAAAGCGAATAGCTCTCGTGTATATCACAGACGATAGAGAATTCTTTCTTACTGTATTGACATCTGTATTACCAGTGAACGTTTTTACTTCACCATTCTCCTGGAAAAGTGTGAAAGGAAAACCATATCTAATCAATGATTTGATAATGGCGATTGAGTTCTTTCTAATCGGAATAAAGCTGAATAAATTTCACCGCAACAGAAACTCACCACCGTAGGACATTGCATATGCTTATAATAAAATGATAAGGCAGCAGGCATCATTTTTTTTTCGGTGGAGAACATAAACTAGCGAAACATCAACGCAGATGTAGGACCCCCAAGTGTAACAATAACTTTGTGGTGGAGAGTGACCTTTATCACATGTTTGTGGAGGTACGTGTTGCGTGGACTGCGTGACGGAAGCATGACTGAGGCCGATGTAACTTGTCACGCGCAAAATAAAGGACACCCTAATATGGCACTCTTTTAGGTAAAAGGGTAAAAAATGAACTGACGAGGAGTGACAAGGAAGGCATTTAGGACATTTATCTTAAAATTTTCTCATTACTATTGTCCTGAAAGATTACCAAAAAACTTAAAGCAGTAGCTATAACTACATGTAACTAAAACGCCCTCAAAACTATATTTTTGACACTGATAACCAAAAAAGTCTGCCAAACTATGTTGAAATGATGAATTATTAATTGATCTTAATTTCATGTATTTGAACTACGGGATGAAGAAATAAATGCAGAGAAGATCATCAATATAAATACGCTGCACCGGAATCGCAGAGTTCAGGAATGCCAGTAAGCCTGTATTTTTTCCGGCTTTCTTTTTGCAACTGCATAAGTTGTTATTCAGTTTTAAACTCTGCTTACAGTTTTGATTTAAAAGCCCCCAAGTAGTAATGTTGAAGTCAAACTCTCAGCACTTTTATCTTGAAAAGGAGGGTGAGCAACCAGGCGGAAGCTCCTGTCCAAACAAACGCTGCGATTTGAAGGCCTTCATTGACCACAGGGTCGTGGGGGGGGGGGGGGGGGGGGGGGCGGTGACAACTCTAATAATAATGGCTGTTTCGGGAGAAAAACAAATTTATTCCAGGAATCTGACCATGTTTTACTATGCATTTGATACCGTGAGAATCAATTGATTGTAGCTAAAACACAGTATTTCACTCCTCTAAACAAAAACAAAAAACAACACTGACAACAACAAAAAACTAAGGTCAGGTAATCAACAAGTTTGACAATAAACAAGCAGCAAAAAAGCTCCAGGGAAAAAAATCTTTAGTGTCTTTAAAATTGCCGGCAGTAATTTAAGTTATTCTTTAATTTGCCCAAACAAATTTTGTTAGAGTTGTCACCCCCACCCCCGCACTAACCAGCTTCTGGGGCTGGGCCTAATTTAGTTCATTTCTGTTTTCAACGGTTCAGGGGGCAGTGGTTGTACCGAAACCAGTCGTGTAAAGTACACTAAGCAGACTAAGTAAAAGTCTGAAAGTCTCTTAGCCTTCGTAATTTAAGCTCATCCTGACTGAGAGGATATTATTTAATTACAACACGCTTACTTTCACATCCCTCCATGTCTCCGAAGGAATGTAAGGGTCAAGATATTTTAATGAGTATGTCCTGGTGTACTCGGATCCACCGTAGCGTCCTTGAGTAGCCACGTCGGTAATGTAAATCGCGCTTGACAGCCTCGCCTGAAAAAATACGTGGGGAACAGACATTTATCGCTCGCAACACTGTTAGAGAATTCACGTAAAGAGGATCACCATAATACTTGCGGTTGATGGCAAGGCTTAACCAAGCGAAATTTTAAGAGTTTGAATCGCAAATACGACTAAAACTACCTATCGATAAGTTTATGATAATAAACGAGCCCGCCGTTATAGGCGCCTGAAACGTATACGATTATTGAATGAAATAAAAAATGCTAAATGTTCACTGAGTATGAGAGACTTTTCATGCGCGGTTTTTCGTTTTCAGTTTCGGCCTTCATCGGACACCCCGAAACATCAAAGGCACGCGAGGAAAAACCTTCGGTACAGTCCCAGGTCTCACAAGGGAAATTCAGTGCTTCAAACTATCGGAAGCAATTAAAACAAAATTTTCTTTTCTAATATCATGAAAGATGATACAACAAAATGAATCAAGTCCGTGGCATATCTTGCTTTGTGCGGTGAAAATAATCAAGGATTGTCAGGTATGAAAGTCTCAATTTGTACAAAATAAGTAATTCATCTATTAATAAAATCAAAATCTATTAAGAATAGGAAGCATGTTCAGATTCTGGGCGCTAAGGCCTAGGCCAAACGTGGAACTTATCATGGGTCGACTTTGATATGACCAAAAAGCAACTTCCTTGTGATTTTTTTCTCAAACGAGGCTAAAGATAAAACAATGTTTTAATCAATTAGTTTAGTTCGTCGCATGTGAAGATCGGCAGACGCTCTATTGGTCTTTCTGCTTCGAACGTTTCATGAACTTAACCACAGAGAGCCCACACAATCTGTTTGTGTAACCGATGTAATCTTATGGTAAATGTACTGTATTTATCGTTTGCTTCATCTGCAGCGGTATAACGCTAAATATGTGCATGTATCAAAGCTAAATAAACGTTATGTTACGTTATCTTCGGTAATTATAAATTATCGTACTTTTGCCTCAGAAGTGGTATTTTGAGCGATTTTGAAGGACTTTGAGTTCACTGTTTACTGTTCATATTCATAGTCTACCTATTAATGGGAACAGTAAACAGCGAACTCAAAATCCTTCAAAATCGCTCAAGTACATATTTAGTGATATACCGCTACAGATGAAGCAAACGGTAAATACAATACAGTTACCATAAAATAATTACATCGGTTACACAAACAGATTGTGTGGCTGCCCCGTGATTTAACCCACTAAGTTTGCTTCGTCTCATGAAAAGTTGTAAGTTTGGCCTAGGCCCCGGACGGCATTTAACAAATCCATTCAAAATGAATATTAATTGACCTCCAGATACTCAGATCCGACATTATAAGTCGCGGGCATCCATCCTCCTGTTCCCCCTGTATATCTTAATCGTGCGTAGGATGGGTAGTAGTATGTTCTGCGATAAGGCCACGAGGAGCTGGTCACACTTCTTGTAGACGAGGCTGTCAGTTGATTCCCAGATACACCTCGGGCGCTCACTTCGTTCTCTGACAAAAAAATAAACACACGATAGTGTGACATTTTTAGAGACTAAATAAAATGCACTTTATTTGTGTATCAATGTATTTAGCACGGAAGTACCAACTGGCGAGACTATATTTATGTCGCCTACTGGAGACGGGACCGCCATTTTACTTGGCCATCCGAGCAACGCAAAGATCTAGCCATTGCAAGACAAAGACAGTACCTAGAATAGTAAATCATCTATTAAGACCCCCCCCCCCCCCCCCCCTCCCCTTCAAATAAGCCCCCTTACTCTATTAAGCCCCTTTTTCAGGAGAAGAAACACTAATAAATGATTTAAAGTATTTAAATATCAATCACGACTGTAAAACTTCGTGTGGACTAATCCGGGATGGTTTATTTACCAACTGGAAGTTTGGATTTGATTCTGATCCTCAGCTGCATTACTTAAAACTCCTTGTACTTGAGCTCTTCCACTTTGTATTCTAGTTCTTTATGGACAACTGATACCATCATCATTTCTAAATTGAATAAGCCCCCCTCTCAAATACCCCCACTTCCTCAAATAGGCTTGAAATAAATAACCCCCCCCGGGGGGGAGGGCTTAATAGAGGATTTACGGCTACATTCATTTCTCAGTTGTTTTAAGACCCTGAGTTTGTAATCTCGTACCCAGATGTCTCTCTGATTTGTACACGTGATCGTTTGTCGGGAATGTGACAGGCGATGCAATAGCGCATACACGAAATCAATCCTCAATTTTAGACGTGTTTTACAACGAATTTGATAGAACCGTGAAGGTTTCTTACACAAAACGTGGTTATACGCATATCTTAATTCTTGGCTTGCACTGTCACGTAATGAAAAATAAAAATGCAAACCATTTAATACAGAAGGACTAGAATCTGAGAAATGAAAAAAAGATAAATATACAAAAGCCCTTGCCAAGAATCAGGTCTGTGAAATATTTCAATTGCGAGATATTGGGAAAAGCGGTTTACCTAAATTTATAAAGCTTTGTATGGAAACGTCATGTTGGTGTCCCTTTTCAGGAACACCAATATGGCCGCCGGATACCAACAGAAACATCTGTTTTCGAGTTTTCCTACTAATGCGTGAATTCTTCGCTTGAGGAACTCTTACAGATTACAGTAATATTTATTCTGAGACAAGGAATGTTTAGATTGCAAATCTCCCAAAATCTGTAATGTTTTTAACCCACATAAGAGCTTTCCCGGCCACCAGCAAAATGCCGCGTCACGCAAAAGCCTGGAAATTCAAGCGTCCTCTCTCGCAAAACGAAGAACCCTTTCGAACCAAAAATTTGTTTATGTAAAGGTGTTTAGGTACTGTAATACCTCGTGAAAGTAGAAACTCAGAAGAATCGATAGTTTCTTAGGTTGACTTTTGGTGACGTCACGTGCAACCCAAGAATTAAATACAAGTATGAACCGACTAATTTGTTGTTGTTTTTCTTTTTAACATCAAAATTCAAAGTGACAGCTAGTTAGTTGAAAATTTAATTATCATAGCGCACGTTAAAAAGCTAACAACCTCGTTCCCAGGTTCTCTCTCCTACCCGGGTAGGAGAGAACCCTGGGAACGAGGTTGAAAAGCTAAGAGCAGTACGCGTAACCTTTACGCAAGAATTTTTTTACCCTTTTCAAAAGTCTTAATTTTGATAACGAGAGAGAGTTTTAAAAAGTCTTTCAAGATGAGTTAAAATTTTCAATTTTTATTGAGATGGAAACCTACTTCTTCAGTGAAACAGGAGCCCAGGGTGAAACTATTTATTTCAACAGAACAGAAGAAACAGAAGACTTTGCAACGAGTAGTGGGGAGGAGCGTTGCGTGACGACACTAAGAACGGCTGTGTAGCAGACTACCTTAAATGTGTCTTGACTCATACTGTATGAGTTTCCCCCTTGTGATTATGGTCTTCTTTGGAGTCTAACGACCGTCATATCGCCTTTAAGGTATGTTATTTGATAGGTAGAGTAAAAACGTCATGCAAATTTCCCTGGTCCGAAGTGGTCAATACTCCATAAATTGAGACTGACAGTCCGCCCATTAATAATTTTATGAGTAGACATATTAAATTCTGCAAAGAGAATACTGCAATGCTGATCGTACTACGTGAAAATTAACTCTGCAAGACATTAACACGATACCGAAAGAACTCAAAACAGAGCGGGATTGTAGCCATAGACAGCTGTTTCGCCCTTTTTTGGGGTTCGTCAGTATGGCGCAACAACCAGAGAAAGCTCTGATGAAAAATATTCGCTCACTCTGATTTTTTAAAGCCCTGACCCTGAACTCTCAACGCCCACAGAATCACGCCATACCACGTGTCTTCTGGGGGGCAAGAGTCCAAGTGTCAAGTTGATGTCTCGCAGAGAAAATAAGAATGTTGGCCAAAACCAACCCAAAAAACATGGGCAAAACCATGCATGAATTACAGCATATTCGGATCTATAAAAGATCTACGGCCTGTTCTCAGATGAGAAGAAACGGAAAATCCGAGCACACGAAAGAACATTCTGACTTTCTCCAATGGCTTCCCTTTTTCTTTCGTACCCAGTATTATCGATTTTGCTTCCTTGTCGTGAATAGGCTCTTTGCATGACTTGATCACGTGATCAACTTCGGTAAACAAGAAAACAGTTCACTTTTGAAAACTTTTGTTAGCACAACCCAGCTGACAACCTTAAAGAGCATATTCAAAATAGGTAACCTAAACATTTTCAGCCGTATATCGCAAAAGTAGCGATTGCAACGGCCGCCGAATGTTGGAAGCATTTGTATGAGAAAAACAACTTTTGCTATCAAGTCACCCTTGCATGGTTTCCATACCTTGTAATTTCGAAATTTTCAAAACTGTCATGAAATATTTCCCTAAGCATTACAGGGGTCAAATCTCCTTTTAATTCACAGCGGAAAATATGAGCCCTTAAATGCTTAAAAGAAGGATTAAACGACAGTTTAAAAATTTTAGAATTTGCAAGGATTTGTTTGGAAAACCATGCAAGCGTGACTGGGTGGAAAAAGTTGTTTTTCTCATACAAATGCTTCTAACTTTCGGCCGCCGTTGCAATCGCTACTTTTGAGATACACGGCTGAAAATTCTCAGCTTACCTAATTTTAATATGCTCTTTCAGCCGCTGCTAACAAAATTTTTCAAAAGCGAACAGTTTTCGTGTTTAAATTACTGAAAGTTGATCACGTGTCCACATGCAAAAGCAAAGAGCCTATTGAACTGTAAAGACGAAAAAGGAAAAAAACATTTATTTATGTATATTGCTTTACAACGGATCAGTTACAAACTGCTGTTATTTTTTCCGCCGTTACTTATAACTCACAGTTTCTTCGAGTTAATTTGTTATGTATGGATTATATAAGGTCTGAGAACATTAAATACCGGTTACCATCTAGTACGGGCGATTGCTTCGGGCTGTTAGACCTGTTAGCTAGCGTAATTTGATGAAGTATTCAAGACGTGTACGAGCTTCGCGTAGGGAAACCACGAAGGTTACATGTTGCATAGAACAAGTTATAATCTGAAAAATGATTCTTTGCTGCTTCAGCGTAGCTTGTCAGTGTTTTGTAATGCATGAGTAGCAACTTCCTTTCGTTTCAATAAATTTCCGAAAACGCTCCTCAGTATCGTTGCTGCGTATACAAGAACAAAACGTTTAAAAAGGTAAATAGCATATTAAGTAAGGACATGGACACTATAATCTTGGACGAAACAAAATGGAACAGCAAACCCCCATCCCCCCCCAAATCAAGGATGAAGTCGCGCAAAAGCCAAAACGCGGCATTTTCCCATCTTTGATTTAAGGGGGAGGGGGGTTTTCCATTTATTTTGTCCAAGATTGTAGTTTAGTGTCGCATGTCCACCTAAATAGCAACGCGATTAAGAAAAGGAACTGATTTTTATATTACGTATTTCTAGCGTCGCATGTCCGCTAGCATGTAACGTATATTTTCCTACATGGGAAACTCTAGCTGCAATGATACCTGCGGCGTGTATTAAAAACCGGCATTGTCTGATATTCATACTGTTCATAGTTATCACTGATTTCCGCCTGGGTTGGCGGAAATCAATTCACTCACCGGCTTTAGTTTAGCTTATTTGTCTTTTACTCGATTTTACAGTCTACTTATTCTTTTTTGTTGAGGGCTTGTCTTAGCATTCAGCAAAAATAAGAAATAAGCATGTTTTTTAGCAATGGATTGAATTTCAAAAGTATTTGCGGTCATATACCGATTTCCATTTCCTAAGGTGCTTGCCTTTCCGCATTTTTGCAGAAACTGAGTGAGATGATAAGCAATCAAGAAAATTAATAAAACGTCGGCAAAATTTTATAATTTCCAATGCAAACAACTGATAGTTCTGATAAAATCACAAGCTCTGATTAAACATGGCCAAAGAGAAAGATGTTCTTTTACCGTCCTTTCTATCAATAGGAATGACAGTGTCTGATAGCAGTTAAATTATTCAGCTGCAATGCGTTTAATGCGTTTACAGAAAGAAAGGAATTGCGCCTTATTTGGAGAGAAATGCGGTTTTTTCATTCTACTTACGGCCTAGTTGTTTTTGAAAACACATTTGCGGAATTAATTATTCGCGTCTTTTTCTATCATTTTCAGTAAAATAGCAATTAATGTGTACACTATTGTTCTACTAGAAAAACAGCTGGAATCGCCGTGAAATGCGGTGAATGTAACGGCCAACACCAGCAAAGTGCGACTTTTGAGCGTATTTTGTGTGTAAAAATCTCAAGTTTCATTTCTAGTAAACTTGGCCCAAACGTTCCTTTGTTGCCATTACCAAAATCCTTCAACTGTTTACGTTACGTTATGTATTTTTAGCCTGTGAACAGGCCTTTACCTTTACCTTTCACAGGCTATGTATTTTTAGTAAGCCTGTAACAAGATTGTATCAATATTAGATGGTACCATTTTTTTTTGTAAGTAGTCATTTAATTATACTGCAGAGCCGTATACATTAGAGGGAAACTAGGAAAGCGAACATTTTAACGAGCTCAATACGAGCCGTACGTGATAGTGTTTACCGTGTCAAGTATGACAAAAATAGCGGAACCTTTTTTCATTAATTCGTGGATAGGGAAATGCCGAGGCGTGTAAGGTGGAAAAATCAGGGTTTTTTTTTGTTGATATTACCTGTTTTCCCTCCAAAGGCTTTCGTCTCGCCATTGAATGATCCATGCTGAAATGCTACTGAAATCCTTCCGCCTCCTCCACCTCCTCCTTTACCACTACCCATGCCACCTGATGCACACATTCTCCCGTTTCCATCGATTTCAAAGCAGTCTATTGAGACACCGCCACCGCTACCGCCTCCATCATTAGAATTCTGCTTGGCGCGTTCTCCATTCGCTTGCACTGTGCCATCGATTACGAGTTTACGGGCGGAAATTTTAACAAAACCTCCTCCTTTCCCACGAGTACTGGAGTTCCCCCCTCCTGAGCTCCCAGGCTGCGTGACTGCAAAGGCACTACCATATGCTTTAGCCTGGGATGCTGTGAGCGGCGTGTTAGAAGCAGCTCCAGCTCTACCACCGTAACTTCCTCCTGAGCTGCCAAGGTTTCCAGTTACACCTGCGCCAGGATTAGAACTAATGTCCTTGTTGTAATCAAGAGTTAAAATGGTCCTTTCTTGAATATCGAACGTCTGTGTCACATTGAAAAAGTGTTCCGTAGAGTTGGAGGTTGTCTCTAAGAAAACTTCAGTGTTAATGGTCAGATTTGTGTAAGAGTGAATGCCCGGTGCAAATTTACACGGCAAAGTTATTGGACTGCTCCCACATGAAGGTAACGCTGATTGCCCTAAATAAAACGATTGCAGCAAAATTGCCAGTGCAAGAACGCTCCGCGGCGGTCGTCTGCCTCTAATAATGTAGACCATTGATAACAAATATAGGTCGTGCGATGCTGGAAGTGAGAAATGTTTTTAATCGATGCGATTGCATCGAAACATTTTGAAGAACTGTTGAAGGACAGGGACGTCGCGAAGTGTCCCAGTATCGATTAAAATGAACAATATCAGTTTTCCTTGATCTTTGACTTCAATAAAAGTTTGTGAAATTCAAACGTGCCGACTTACTCGAAAGCCAAATGATCATCCAGGCATATCATTTATTGCGTGGGATATTTTTTTATGATTCCTTTGCGTGACAACTATTGTGATGATAAAATTTTAAAAGACCCTTCGTGTCATTCGTCACAGGGAACACTTGACCTTCTGGCACACACGGTTTCATTCCGCACGTTCAAACTTCTGCAATGGGATGTAGATAAAAACAATAGGACAATGAGAATAAATACTTCGCGTTACGCAATGGACCAAAAGGTAAACCATCGATCAGTTCCAGAAATCGAACGTGACTAATTGACGTGTTGACAGCGCGTCCCCAGGAGAGGGGTATTTCTATGCATTATATTTACCAAGGGTAAGACAAGTCAACAGTTTCCTTTTTAAAACAAGCCGTGTCGTGTTTAGCAAAGATAAAACTTCCGGGTTAGTAGGTCCTAATTATAATCCAGGGCTCCCAACAGACTCAACGATTTACCGAAAGTGCGTTTCGAATTTCGCAATCATTGCGCGTTCAGTGGAACCCCGCCTTACGGCTTCCTCGTTGTTACGACCACTTCTTTTTAGGCCGCCCGACAAAACGGCCATAAATTTTCTTGTAAAAAAAAAAAAACCCTCCTTAATACGGTCACCCGTTAATACGGCCAAATTGTTTTGACCCATTGAGGTTCCACTGTGCTTAAATCCTGGTACATAGGTGGGGGCCCAGAACAAGGATTTCGGCGCTATATCGCAGACGGAGTTAACCAGAAGCTTAATTACCGTCTGTGGCGCAGGCTACAGCAAGGCTTCCTGAAACTCTGGCGCTTTGCCCTTCCTCTTACCCAGACGACCCTTTGTAAATACTTATCCTCTGGGAACGAGATTGCGCCTTGCTAAGACCAGAGGGAGTCCATACAAACTAATGCTAGTTTCGATTTTTAACTCGTGGGTACGCGCGAGCGTACCAGGAGTTATTGCAGGGGGACAAGGATATGCAAATGAGTCACTCGCTCACTCGTAGTAGACGGTTTCGTAATTAATCGTAATTAATCGGGTCCGAACTCGAGAGTGCGAAGACCTATCGTTTCCGAAGAAACACGCACTTCTATCGCCGCGTGGGCTGCTCAGAGTTTTCTTCGTTGCGAATTTTCCACAGCACGGTTAGGCGTCTTACTAAGTTTAAGACACGCGTGAGTCTTTCAAGTCAATACGATGGTTCACTCGGGGATTGGATTACAAGAGCCTTTGACTCGTCCAGGCGTTAAACTTGACGAGAAGATGAGCATTTACTCGTCGACTCCCCAAGATCACGGGGGGTATACAAATTCCAGCTTGCTGGAGAGTGATCTTAGAGAGAAAATGTCATGCTATGCTATTCTTTGAGAACCTGTATGAACCAAATGAGCAGTTTGTTGAGCGTTTATCCTTATATGAGCGGAAACAGATTTTGTTATCGAACAACCTGACGACTGAAAGTACGATGTACGCTTTGTAGAAGAACTTGCGTGTCTAACCAAGACGAGAAACAACGGTTGGAGGAGTTAAGCTACAATGAATCAGGTAAATCGGAACGATCAAGAACTAAATCAAACTTAACTTCTAAATATGGAGTTACCCGCCGTGACAGAGAACCATCAAGGTTGCAATGTAAGAAAGTTATCAAGATGTTCAAGAAAAGTAAGTCATGTAGAAGATGTAGTATAATACACCGCATTCTTCTGCAATGAGAAGCTTTCTGTCGATTGATTTTCGAAGGTTCGTTGCGACTAGATTGTGTAAAAGTAGCCCTGTGAGAAAAAGGAGTCTTTCAACTTACCTTTGTTGGACTAATAATAAGCTTATTTATATTGTAAGAACGAGAACTAAAAAACCTAGAAATGCAAATAAATCGATTCGTGTTGTAGACTGTATTGACCAAAATAACTGTTTTTTAATAAAGTCCAATAAACAGCAAGAAAAGTATTGTGTTTCCAAAGCAAAGATATTTACTTCAGGTGACATTGAGTTGAACCCAGGTGCTGTCAATGCTTATATGTTGCTGCAATCTAGGTTAGCTCAACATGCCTTGTCAATATTAGATGTTGGTGGTGCAGGGGACTGCTTTGTTAGAGTAATATCACATCAACTCTATGGTGAATCAAGCTACCATATGAATATGGTGTTGATTATATGAGAAATAACCCTGAAAGATTCATTGAAAGTAATACAGAAGATTCATGGGCAAGCTATTTAGCAAATATGTCACAGCGAGGAACATGGGCTGATGCACTTGTAATACAAGCAGTAGCTGGTGCATTCCATATGACAATCAATATAGTAGAATCTAACCAAGGGTTTACACCATGTACTGTTATTAGTCCAGTAGCTATACCAGGACATGAACCAACTGTAATAAATATTGGACACATAGATGAGCTTCACTATGTATCAACAATTCCCTATAACCAACAGATGGTATAGAAATCAATGTAAGTTGTACCAGTCAGTTTGCACAGGCAACTGGAGATGAAACAGTGGTGAATACCTTATCTAAGGAATACAGAGATAAAGAGAAAAAGGCCAGAGACAATGACAAAATAGGAGAATCCCAAAGACAGACATTTAAGAAACAAAAGGCATTGAACCCCACTCATGTGAGAGAGCTGAATAAAAAGGTATTTTTTAAAAGAAAACAAAACAATCCTGAACATGTCAAAGAGATAAAAAGACAGGCATTTATTAGAAAAAAGAAGGAGAACCCAAATCACACAAATAAGATAAACAACTATGGGCAGAAAAGAAAGAGAGATCAGAGCAGACAATTTTAGTTCCATGAACTTTTTGCTACTAAGGAAGTTATCAACTGGATTTTTTACTCTATGGAAAATATTTCAGCTATAGAAGACATTATCACTGCTCATCCTGCTGATGCATTCATCAGACTACAACTTGACCTCTGTGTGAACTCGATCATTTTTGGATATTTTAAAAACTTGGTCACCATAGCTCCAAACAGATTAAACTGTAAAGATTTTACTGTGTTCACATTTGTAACTAGGTATACCTATCGATAGAGTGCCAACGAGCAAATCATGAGTGTTTTGCTTAGGAATAAAATTCCTTTTTTCCCCAATAGACCGTTTCTTGGTCCCTTCCTGTTGCAAGGATTATTTTCTTTTATGCATGTAGCATGGCATGACATTTTCTCACTTTCAGATCACTTTCCACAAGCTGGAATTTGTATTTCCCCCGTGATCTTGCGGAGCCAAGAGCAAATGCTCATCTTCTCGTCAAGTCTGAGTATTAACAATAGCATCAGTAGTAACACCACAATATTCAAAGTTGACGTCTAAAATATATGCTCATCATTCTCCTTATGCTTCGACAGCGTGACGTGAGGAACTAACGTATCATCTTTCTTAAAATACCCGGATCTACAATCTAGTCCTCCCCCGGTCCCCTCGCGAATGAAACGAATATAACTACCGGTGTATAAACAAACAGTGGGTTAATTATTACAAGAACAGTATTTTTTGCCAATTTCACTATTTTCTAAACAACGTACCCACGAGTTGACGATAGTCTTTCTTTGATTTAAGTTCCTTTCAAATTTTTAAATGTATGGAAATTTTCGGTAGGGTATGGTCAGCAATATTTATTAACAATACTTTGAGTGTTCTTGTATTATACATTTACCTACGTACACAATTTATGTTGAGAACAATTTTGTAGTAGAGGACAACCAGAATATCTTGTTTTCATAGTCCGGCCTAATTATATTGTTTTCAAGGCTAACAGTGACACCTAGAAGTGGTTCCCAGCAGCTTTTTATATTTTGGACGTTGAGTGATAAATCGGTAAAATTTCAACAACAATCTGTATTTCTACTCTCTTTCTTGCCCTTAACCTAGATTACTAGTTGACTATAGAGTTAGAGCACTGGGCCCATGCCAGTTGTTCAAGGCCGATTAGCGCTTAACCCGGGTTTCTTTTTCTTATGTTTAAAAGCATTTTCTCGGATAATTTTTTCTGTAATTTTTAGAATTTCCAATCATCAACTTGTAGACAAAAAGAATTAAGAGGCAGTGTCTGTAAAAGCGGTCCGGTGCATTCGGGGTCGAAAAATAGTTTGCCCTCAAACTTTACCCAGTAAATCATCTTAGTTCATAGTAAATGAAACGACTTTCGTTTTGGGAAATATTTCAAAATACAGATTTTAGAGCGCTCAACTGTCAAACTGCCGGATGCCCTAAATTTGCGTCTGGCGAAAGCCAAAAATTGGACAAATTACTAAGCTCGCTTCTCCAAATCCACAAAAAGCGAGAAAAAATGATTATTATTTCTAGGTTACGGTGTTTATCAACAGTGTGAATAGCATGTGAATTTTGAATTTTGTTGAACTGTATCTACAGAAAAATTAGTTTACTAGCACCCATGAGAGACCATTTTCAAATCGCTGCAAAGTACCCTCTCTTTGCTGACGATTATTTCGTAAGTCCAGACCTGCCTGCTCTGATTTTCTACTTAAATGAACTAAGAGGATGCTAGGAAGTATAGAAATCTAAAAATACTTTGCGCTTTTGATCTTCCTTTAACGCAGAGACTTTGAACTTTTGGTGTTTTTGAAGACACGACAGCCAATTATGCAAATTAGCTTGATCAAGAAATTCCATTAGAAAATGTTGTACCCTTGTAATTTTTTGGCTCAATTGTCGAAAACATTTCTAGACTAAGCGGTTTAATAAAATAAAGTATATTTCAGTTTAGAATTACGCTATAACTATAATGAGGTTTCAGAAAAGTACATATGTCAATAGTACCCGCTTGAGGCCGTTCTGAAACATGCCGAAAATTTCCGGCTTCGCTGGCAAATGTTTTGATATTTCAGACCTAAATGCTCTAATTGTCTGGTTAAAGCAGCTAAGGAGACACTTGTAAGTATAGAAATATACAAAATATTCCGTTTTTTTATTCTTCCTCGAACATAGAGGCTTGGAACTTTTGTTCTTTTGCGAACGTGACCAGCGCGTCGTGTTACCAACAAACTGAACAGACAAAAAACCTCTCTTTTCTCATGCGTTTCACACAAATGCTACATAGATAAATAAAAAAAAAGCACTTTTTAAACCTCAAAAAGTGCTAAAAAAAAAAGTGAAGCATATTTTTTAGTTTGGTTAGTCTTAAGATGCTATTAATAACAAGATATTTGGGAGAGTCTTTCTTTTATGTCACGCAACGATCGTCTTCTCAGTGGTAAAAACTAATTGTCAGTCAGGTATTTCCCATTTCTGTTTTCATTATTTAGCTTCAAGGAGGTTGCTTACATGCCTCAAATGGATAATGGAGTTTTGATTCTTAGTTTGTCAAGCATTGTAGTATTAAAGATCAAGCAGATCATGCCAAGAAGGTTTTAATTTGTCATGTTGTTTTTGCAAAACGGTTCTCAACTATCAAGATTTTATGTATCCAAATATTTCAGCTTGCCCTTCTTTGTTACCTTTAAAGACTGCTGCGACTTTTGCATCGTCGTTTAAATTGTCCCCACTCACTCGAAGGGATAACAGGAGCAAAGTTCCTGACCGGAGGGTGTGGTCCGGACAGAATTTGCAAACGTACTGAAACTGGCTTTTACGGCACATAGCGGAGTACATAATAAGTCTATCCATTTATGTTATCCAAGGCAACCCTGCTTTCCTGTTGACTGTCTCAGCATTCTGTTTTCATGTCATGTCTGTTCCGACATTTAACCGGTCAGAGGCACAAGCTATGCTTGGCGCTTGTGACTTCACAGAATAACCCAGGAAAAACCATGTGACCAATCGGAAGCCCCTGGTGGGGGGAACCGCTCCCATATGAAACGCGCGGGCTTGCTCTTTGTATCGTTTCGAGATAGGGGCTGCTGAGTTTGGTTTCAGCTGCATTTAGGGCGTTCCTGCTAATGCCAAATGTCGTTATACATGTACTGTGTTGAAGTACAATCTCCTTTTGAGGTCAAGTATAATAATATATATCCTCGCTCAGAAGGTTTAATTCTCAGCCTCATTCCCAGGGTAATTAGCTTTATTCGAGTGTGTGGAGGATGTTCGACGTCGCATCCGTATTCGCCGAGGCGGCTCAATTTTAATTCTTTCGACAAGAAAACCCTTCTCTTTCATATGCATCCCCCCCCCCCCCCCCCCCCCTCTGCCAGGGCCAGAACCGGCGTCACCTGAGTTTATCACCAATTTTGAATTGTCCCATGTTTTTTGATAGACTCAAGAAGGGCATCATTTAGGGTATGGTGGTTCCGCCAGTTAATTTAATTGGCCTCTATGAATGTTCAGTTGTGAAATAATTGTAATCACATGACCTAAGTCACTGCTGTGATTACGTGTTGAGGGTTTGAACAATAAAGAAGGAAGATGTGAACGAACTACTTAGACAGTTTTGAACCACCAGTATGCTATTTTTCATGGAGGGGCGTTGATAGTTTTGTAAGCTTATGCACCGTTTACTGGGGATAAAGAAAAACTGGAAGTAACTAAAAAACAATCAGTAAATTCCACTGAGGTTAACTTGTTTATTAGGTTCTCTATTCTCGCATTCACTCAATTACAACGGGGTTGCAAAAGGGGTTACTTTATTGCCAACTTGTACCGAAAACCTTATTTTTGTACCAAAATTCTGGGCTATGATTGGTTCAATTAACAAAGCTCCGTCATCCAAGGTTTAGTCAGTCCCTTGTCCATCATCACAGTATCAGGCATACGGTAAAATTCCAAAATAAGCCCGGGGCTTATATTTTTCAAAAGCCCTTTTTGAGGGGCTTATTTTTGGAGGATCTACGGAGGGAAATATACGTTTCAAAATCGATTGGGCTAGCCTTATAGCTGGAAGTAAATTTACCGTTTTTGCTTTGTTTTACTTTGTATTTGAGGGCAATTTCCCAAGTACAAGTCGACGGAGGGGTTTTTGCGTTACGAGTTTGTTTTTTGTTGGTTTTCACATGACGTCACTAAAATTCAAACTAAAAAACTATCGATCCTATTGAGATTTTACTTTCACGATGCATTAGAGCTGCTGAAAACTAATTTTCATACAAATTTTCGCTTCAAAAGGGTTCTTGGTTTTGTGATAGAGTACGATTGAATTTCTAAGCTTTTGCGTGACGCGGCATTTACATGACCGCCAAGAGAGGTCATGTAGGTTAAAAAAATGACTTATTTCAGGAAATTTTGCTATCTAAACAGTTCATGTATTAGAAAAAGTATTACTTTAATGTTTATGAGTTTCTCGAAGAATAAATTCACGCTTTTGTAGAAAAACTCGGTAACAGATGTTTCTGTTGGTTTCCGTCCGCCATGTTGGAGCTCATCCAGGTGAGCACCAGCATGGAGTCTCCAAACAAATCTCTATAAGTTTGGGTAAAATATTTCTTCGGATATCTCGCATGCGAAATATTCCTCTGACCTGAATCTTGGCGAGGGTCTTTGTATACGTACCTCCTTTCATTTCCCAGATTCTGGACTTTATCTATTGAGCGGTTTTGATTTTTATTTTGATCTATTTTGAATGGCGTGACACTGAAAACCAGCAATACATGCAGGGGCTTATTTTCGGAATTTTATGGTATCTCAAAAATCAAATGGAAATTGCCTTCATCAGTAATTATGTTTGCATCAACGAAGCAATAACAAAGACTCCGACAATATAAGAACCCCATTTGACTCCCATATAAAAGTGACTGGGATGCTTATCGGAAAATAAAGATTAAACCTCCGAGGGAGACCAGCTTAAACTGACCCTTAAAGGAGACCATACTGAAACAGACATCAAAGTATTTTCTTTTTGTAAATTTCTTTATTCACAGCCCTAAGCGACACCTGCATGGACAAATATGGTGCCTTTCCGTCCCAAGCACCCTGAGTGAGACCAAAATCTGCGATTTACACCCCTAAGCGAGATGACGAGCATCCCTGTCACATAATACGACAGTCCCCCCCGTCCCCCGTAAGAACGTTTGAGACACCCATCTTTACTACTGAAACTGATAGGAGTATCTTTGGGACTCACTTTCGCCAATAGCTCATTCTCTCTTGCTTTGGTGAAAGCGGCTTTGGACGTAACCTTCTTGTTCAAAATCTCATTTTATTGCAGGGAATATATTTGCACACAACTCAGTGTACACCATATGTCTTTTGGGACAAAAGCAACTGAACCCACCGGCCAAATCTAAAGAAGTTCTTGTTGTTGTTGTTGTTTTGTTTGCTTTTTACCCTATAGGGTTTAGAGTAGCTTGTATGGACGCAAGCAATGAAACTTATTTCAAACTGCAGGAACTTGCGCGAAAAAATTAATATATGAAATTTATAACTTATTTCCAGGACCAAGGTTGACCTCATGACGTTGAAGAAGTCACGATGCTTCGATGGACATGACAACTTCCCTTTTATGGTATCTCTCAGCATATATCCATGTTGGAGGAATGCTTTACATCATGTATTAAATTTAACTCATCATATCCTCATTAAGTTAGCGACAAGACAAGAGGTAAAGGTCAAAACAGACAACCCGTTTTCTTGTTGCGTGACTGAGTGCGTTCATGGTATACCCTAGAAATTACGAGCGATCGCACTTCAAAAACTGTAGATGTCACCCTTCGAAATCACATTAAACACTGCAACAACGAAATTTCTGTTTTACTTGGCAATATTTCCAACAAATAAGGGCAAAACAAGGTGACACTATTTTTTTTGGAATCACTTTATCAATCTAATTTGCATAATTGACGGCGGTCGTGTCTTCAAAAACACCAAAAGTTCAAAGTCTCTGCGTTAAAGGAAGATCAAAAGCGCAAAGTATTTTTAGATTTCTATACTTCCTAGCATCTCCATAGTTCATTCAAGTAGAAAATCAGAGCAGGCAGGTCTGGACTTACGAGATAATTGCAAGCAAAGATAGGGTACTTTGCTGCGATTTGAAAATGGCCTCTCATAGGTGCTAGTAAACTAATTTTTCTGTAGACACAGTTCAACCAAATTCAAAATTCACATGCTATTCGCACTGTTGATAAACACCGTAACCTAGAAATAATAATAATTTTTTCTCGCTTTTTGTGGATTTGGAGAAGCGAGCTTAGTAATTTATCCAATTTTTGGCTTTCGCCAGACGCAAATTTAGGGCATTCGGCAGTTTGACAGTTGAGCGTTCTAAAATCTGTATTTTGAAATATTTCCCAAAACGAAAGTCGTTTCATTTACTTATGAACTAAGATGATTTACTGGGCAAAGTTTGAGGGCAAACTATTTTTCGACTCCGAATGCACCGGACCGCTTTTACAGACACTGCCTCTTAAGACTGGAATGCTTTTTAAGCTTTCAAATCTGAATTCTAATCTCGCACTAACCTGGGGTTATCTTAACCCAGCTTTGAACAACTCGGCCCTGGCTGTCTAGAATATACATTCGTGCTTGAAACCACCTCCACGCATGCTTGTTAATGACGTCAGGCAATCAAACCCGAGCAGTTGTTAGAACGTTAAGCTAGCATGTCGAAGTCACATTGATAATATAAACCGCTTCATATGCGTTCTAGAAGGATACTTGAATTTATTGGGTGTTTTGGTTAATTCGAATATCTCGAAAAACGTCGTCTTAAAGTCCTTCATCGGGAATCCTCACACATCACATGGGATATGTTTACGAGGTAACCGGTCGTTTCGCTCCGGTTACTTAACCCCTATCTTCGAGTCATTTAGCGCAATTCAAATGTGATATTCCTCGTTCTATAAGCCATAAAGCAAAACAAGCGCGCTTCAAATGTAATTATGTTTTTTGTTCTTTAAGCCATAAACCAAAACAAGCACGCTTCAAAATAGGGGGCTGAGTAACCGGGGCGAAATAACTTGGTGGCGAGATGACCGGCAACCGTTTACGGTCTTTACTTTGATTCAACAACTATTTAGACTCACTTCAGCATTGGCTGGTCCTTTGAAATATTCAGGCATTATTAATGGCAGGATGACATGGAGCGCTCCATCATTAGGTGTATACCGTAAACTGTCTCTTATAAGCCCTGGGCCTATACATCTCGTAAGGGGTTTTAGGAGAGCTTTTTAAACGGATTGGCTTACATCCAAGGGGGCTTTATGACTGGACTGCTATGGTAGTGCAAGAGGCTATCTCATAGTATCTTGGGTAGTGTTGATCAAAATACGTTTTGCATTTACTGGTGATAATAATTAGGCTTCAAAACATCATAATAAATCAAATAAATTTCAATGCAAGCAAGAGGGAGGCTTGTATCCGTGGGGGCTTACAATCGGTTGTATTTGTTTTGTTGTTTACAGGTAGATAGGTCTATAACTGGGGGGCTAATAAGTGTGTGGGTGGGTGGGGGGCAGGGGGCGGTTTACGGTACTCGAGCTTGAGCACAAGATTTGCAGAAGAAGCAATGACCCGGGGGCTACTTCCTAATAAGAGGCTAATGTGGTCGTGCCGCTGGATGGGGTCGCATTTTCACGACTGGGCTGACAAAAGTGGGGTCGCCTTTTCAATAGAGTTACTAGAATGGGGTCGCACATTTTCTGATTTTTTGCGGTAAGACAGTTTTTCTTATTTACGGTTAGCAAACGTAGCAGAATGTTTGTACTGTAAATGAAAAGTTTGAGAAGTAAAGTGTTCTTCATTCAATCTAAAAATTGGGTCAATTCATAAAAATAGAAAGTGACAAAGGTGGGATCGCGAAAATTACATATTTGCCCACAAGTGACTAAGATGGGTTCTATAATTGGCCACAGAATAAATTATAATGTGGTAGGGGCTCTGAGAGGCCAGCGGCCCATACCCAGCAAAAATTAACCCAAGTACCCCCCAGGTGCAAAAGAAAATAACCTCTATCGCCCTCTCCGTTCTTACATGTATGTACTTATAAACATCAAAGAGGCATTTGAGCATTTCTGCGATGAGATAGCGTATTTACGGCGGTTAGGATCAGCAGTTCAGGTAAAGAAGCAAAGTACGTAAGTTTACTGGTACATTTACTGGGTCCGGAATGCACCACAAGGCTCCCCCCCCCCCCCCCCCCCAAACTTCCCCTCTTGATCCGCCACTGATATTTCGAATTCATTGATATTGATAATAGGGAAAAGTTTACATGTACATTATACAATATAATGCATTTATTTCAAGAAGGACAGCGAAATCAAAGTTTGTTGTTGGCGACATCAGCTTTTTAATTAAGAGGAGCTGGTATTTGATCTGACTGACCTAGGGCTTCTTCCGCTGTATCAATTTACTATGCTATACAGATTATAGCTTTGTCGATTTAAATAAAAAATTTTGATAACATATACAGAAACCAGGGGGATTCCAGTGTTTCTTCTGTATAATACTTACAACACACTGAAAACAAAATTTCTAAGCAACCACCCCTCCCCACGCGTTCCAAGAAAGCTAAACAAATTTACATGTATCTTTTAATGGACAAATACCGTAAAATTCCGAAAGGGCCCTTTTTGAGGGGCTTATTTTTGGAGGACCTTAATTACAGAAGGAAATTTGCGTTTCGAAATCGATTGGGCTATTCTTATAGTTGGAAGTAAATTTACCGTTTTTGCTTTGTTTTACTTTGTATTTGAGGGCACTTTTCCAAGTATAAGCCCCCGGGGGCTTATATTTGGAGGGGCGATTTAACGGAGAATTTGTTGCGTTACGAGTTTGGGGGACTTATATTTGAAGGGGCTTATACATGGAGGGGCTTATTTTCGGAATTTTACGGTATTTGATGAGATGATATAGTTAAAGCGCTGGTGCTGAGGTACTTCACTTGTTCTTCAAAATGTTTCAATGCACATCGATTGCAAACAACAGTCCTCATAGCCTGCTTTGCAGGAATTGAGCTCGTTGCCAATGGTGTGCGTCGTTGGAGGCAATCAACTTGCGCGGAGCGTTCTTACGCTAGCAGTTTTGCTACAATTGTCTTATTTTGGACAAACAGCGTTACCCTACTGTGGGAGCAATCAAATAACTTCGCCGTGTAAATTTGCTCCGGGCGTTCACTCGTACAAAAGCCTGACCATAAACACTGAAGTTTTCCTAGAGACTACCTCAAGCTCTACGCAGCATTTCTTCAATGTGTCGCAGACGTTCGATATTCAAGAAAGGACCATTCTAATTCTTGATTATAACAAGGACAGTAGTTCTAATCCTGGCACAGGTGTAACTGGAAACCTTAGCAGCTCGGGAGGAAGTTACGGTGGTAGAGCTGGAGCTGCTTCTAACACGCCGCTCACAGCATCCCAGGCTGAAGCATATGGTAGTGCCTTTGAAGTCATGCAGCCTGGAAGCTCAGGAGGGGGTAGCTTCAGTACTCGTGGAAAAGGGGGAGGTTTTCTCGAAATCTACGCCCGTAAACTTATAATCGATGGCATAGTGCTAGCAAATGGAGAACGCGCAAAGCAGAATTCTAATGATGGAGGCGGTAGCGGTGGTGGTGTCTCAATAGACTGCTTTGAAATCGATGGAAACGGACGAGTGGAGGCATCAGGGGGCATGGGTAGTGGTAAAGGAGGAGGTGGAGGAGGAGGAAGGATTTCAGTAGCATTTGAGCATGGATCATTCAATGGTGAGGCAAAAGCATATGGAGGGAAAACAGGTAATATATAGGAGAGAACCTTTTCCATCTTGTACATCCTTGCATATTTCCTTTGTGTGTACGTGTGTGTGTCTGTTTTTAGATATATATATAAATATGTCGGTAAGTTCTGGCATTACCATTAACACTATCACGTACGGTTTGTTTTGAGCTTAATGAAATATTCGCTTTCCGAGGCTTATATCCTGTAATTTATACTCCGTGAAATTACTTGATAAGCAAACAAGCTACACCATTTAATATCGATAATCTTTTCTTTCTCATTTCATAACAATTGGAGGATAATAGAAGCTTTTCAAACTTACTATTTTTTACCAACTTGAAAAGTTAGTTTTTCACTTTAAAAATGCATGCAACACACCCATTTTCACAATGTTGTCCGTTTACCAGGACTTCATCTCGTAGCGGGAAAGGTAGTTTAGTGACACGTACATTTTAATTCCGTTACTGTTGTCCCAAACAACTTGAATGTGATGAAAAAATGACCTGTAAGTCATAGACGATTTTTTCTTCTGTACGGTTGTAAAATAATGTAGCTAAGCTAAGATATTACTACTAAAGGTTGGTTTATTTGTGATGGTAAAAATGAGGTGAAAATTACGGAAAAAATTAGGAATATCTTGACTAGACTGACAACCAGTTTTTCGTTGCGGGCAAGCAACTGATCACTGGAGAGAGCTTTCTAAAATTAGCAAACTCGTTGAGCATCTCGCCCAATGACCCCCTTGCAATCAGTTGCCATAAGCGCAGCAGTCTGGCCTCATATTGCATAAGCATTCCCGACCGCAAAATATTCATGAGATACACTGAAATGGCAATCACTTGTAAAAGTTATAAAAATGCTCTTGTGAATCTTGGCTGGTCTGACAACCAGGACAACCACGCTGGTTCACTGTGGCTAAGCCACCCATCAGAAACCTTTCTTATATTTAGCAACTCGGAGAGCACCTCTGGTAACGTGCTGTTTTTAATCAGCGAGTCATCTCGCCTGATATCGCAAAAGGATTCCCGCTCCACAAAATATTCACGAGGTACATTGTTATGTCAGAAAAGGAAAAAAATGAACTTCATGAAACACTGTCAAACGAGAAGAATCTATCCTTTGGTCAAAGCAAGTGATTTCTATTCCTATTCCTACCTGAAAAATCATTGATTGTTGCTTCTATTAATTTATTTTGAGTAACAGCTCCATAACAGATTTATTTATTGGCCTCCTCTCCTGTTCTACGGAAGTGGAACAATATTATCGGCTATTATACGTTGAAAGGTCCTATCTCTTTTATGTTTTAAGAAGTTTAGGTGTAAAGGTACCCCTTACTTTTTCCTTTAAAATAAATATATGGAACTAATCACTGACTAAAAGAGTGAACTACTGTGAATGCCAGAAAGAAATTCAAGGTAGTAGCCACTGAATGAGTGGTCACTTTAATAGACTGAAAAATCGCCTCTCTTAGAAGATATTCCCCAAAAGCCTGTACTTCTTTGAATGTTACAAAGATTTGACCAAGTATTAAGAATTTTTATTTTTGAGATTTTGAGTCTTAAAAACACTAAACGTAATAAATTATGAAAAGGAAATGGCGGCGTCCCTTGACTGCTCATTCCTCAACCCTTTTAAACCTATACTATCAAACCTCTTCCAAGATAAAATTGGCGACAATATCTGTTGAGACACTTTACCTTAACGGACCCTTGTCACGTTTTGTCAACTGCTTCCCCTTCTTGCCCAAGCAATTTTACCCCCACTGTTTGAGTTACCTGTAACACCCAGACTTTGAAAGGATAGGAGGGGGAGGGGTGCAGGTTGTCTTGTTCTCCAAAGTATCCTTTTTAAGGGCAGTATCTTGAAAAATTTTGTTGCTAATTGAAGAATTCATAAATACTACTCTTAGCTCAAACATGGCATGTACCTGGCCTTCGGATAAGCGTTATTCAGAGAAGAATGATCACCTGTGAACAAGTTGTACTGTTCCAGTTTTATTATTTCGCGATTTATAGTAAATACACCGTGATGTCTGAACACAATAAATGAGGACTGTCCAGCGCAGGGTATAATCTGCAGATGCAGGTGCTGGTGCGACTAAAGCCAGGTGTTGAATAAGGGCGGTTTCGTTCTGCAGTAAGCGAGGTTACAACTACACACGGAACACACCTGTAAATTTATTAAAATTTAAACTATGAGAACTTCCACCAAATTGAGTGAAACATAAAAACGACCATTTAAAAGAAGATATAAATTTCACAGCAAATGGACAATTGCAATTGCGGTTTTTAAAACTTGTTAGCCTAACAGATTGTTAAGACTTAATTTTTTTCGTTTGTAATGTTTAATATTGTGCCTGGGAGACATATTTGTTTGATACATATCTATGATTTTTTCGAGATTTAGTCGTTCACAAGTAGTTTCCCAAGTTCATGATCGAGTAAGGAGGCGTAATTGGCATTATAGGAACAAAATGAACTAGACAGCCGCGGCACAACCTTCTTAAAACCTCTGGACTATCCCGGAACAATCCGGGGGGTAATCAACAAATGCTTATGCAGGGAGGCTCCGCTCCGAGGTTCAACCCCTTACCCTTTTATATACCATTTTTCACGAAAAAGGTACCCCTTTCGTATACCTTCTATTGACAAATGGTACCCCTTTCACATACCTTGTTTAGAACTTTGCATCCCTTTTTAACTGCTGTAAATGCACTGTCTTTTAAATGGGAATCAATCACAAAAATAGAACGTTTTCTCGACTTTTTAAAGCCATAAAATCTATCTGTTAGCCCTTTTGGGCCCTTTTACAGACGCAAATGACAGATTTCCCTATCTTTTTATATACTTCAACTAGTGAAATCCCTACCCTTTCATATAACCAAAGCCTGAAAAAGGTATCCTTTCGGAAAGAGCCTTCCCTTATAGGCCATCATAAGGAGTAACCTCCCCCCCTTTGGGGGAACAATTCAGAATGTATTTCTATTTCAGAATAAGGCTGTTCGAACGCGCCCTAAGAAAAATCGAAAATGTATCACAGTGTCATTGTGGGCTAGGTGTGAATCACTACCTGTTAATTTCTTTTTGATGATATCTTTAATGAAAAAGACACCAAGTTTGCAGAACCATTTTCGCCTAGAACAGTTCGTCATAGACATCTAAAAATGAAAGGCTTCTCAATCGGTAACCGTGACACTTAAATATTTTTATGATAAGTATAACACGACTAGTTAACGTTCTGTTTTTGATATTTTCCGTCTTCTATTTTTCTCATCTGTTGTAGGTTGATAAAGGTTGTATATTGTACTATTTCTTGCCATGGGCACGTATTCAGTCGTGTAGACTACAAACCTTATGTTCTTTTACTAAACAGTTTATCTGTCGGTAGCTGTTTCTGCCTAACCCTTATCAATATTTGATTAGTTGATATGGGTAGAGCTCTAATCCTGCGATACTTTGCTAACTTGTACGACTTAAGAATGTTTCAATGATGTCACATTGATTGACAATACACCCAGTTGGGTAATGCTGTCTGTCTATTCCGAACAATCCAGCTCTTAGTCTTGTGGAGAAAACGTGGTGACACGGGCATTTTATTCTGTGACTGTGTCTAAAACAACTTACATAAAATGAATAATACGCGAATTTTTTCTTTCCTTGCGGCTGTCATAATCAAGGCCACAAACTAACATATATTGCTGCTCAAGGTATTTCTAGTGATAGTAAAGAATCGTGTCCTTGCAAAAACTGTCAAAACGTAGAAGAATTCTTCCTTAGGTCAGATTAAATGATTCTCACTCATAATAGCTTGAGGAAAACGTTTTTGCCTGTAAATCACATCATTTATTAATTGTAAATGTTGACTGGCTTTAAAGATGCCGACGTTTTATTTTTTTCCAATAATGTATTGGCTTTTATTCCCGTTTCAACGGAAAGAGATCGATATCCTTTAAAAAGAAGCCAGGTTTTAAGTATACTACATTACATTATCCTTGAGATTGAGACTAAGATCAAGTTACCGCGATAGCCTTTCTTTAAATAGCAGTAATGATTTCTAATTGGCCAACATTAATCACACTATTTTAGCCCCCTCGAGACCATTATGAGTTTTGGATACAGGCCTTCGTAGTATTCACATTTTAATCGTGACTGCTTAAGAGCAAATGTTACCAAAACTCAAACATTTTCAAAATTTCGTGGCAACAGCTCAAAAATCAGTTTGGCTCATAATCTCATGGTAGGTAGACCTTAATGTAAAACAAAACACTGCATAGTTCGTTTGGCTAAATATCGATTAGTTTTCGAGAAAATCGATAATTACTGAATTTTGTGAAAACGCCGCCTTTTCAATGTGAAATTTAGGGCGATTTACGACGCCTCGCGTTACAAAATAAAACACTCTAGAGCAATGAAATCTACCACATATTGTTGACCAATGTCAAAAAATACCGTTAAAGCAATTTTTATCAATTCTCCGCTATTTACTTTTAAAATCTAATTTAATTTGCCCGACCTATTTTTATCGAGAAGAAATCTTATCTAAAATTAGCCTGTTATTTGAGCTTGTGGTACTGCATATAATTCGTTGAAAACCTAGTGACTAAAAGTCAAAGAGTTGTTCTTTTAGAGTTCCAAATGGTTTTCTGGGGAAATGATTCAGAGCGAAGAAATCGATTTCTAAAATTGGATAAATTTCCGTGTTTCAACTTGTCCCACGCGTGACATGACACTGCAACGCACATTACACTTGACAGAAGCCCCTAAAATGTTAAGCAGAATACAGTAAGTCGAGGTCTATTTTAACGTATAGAATCTAACCTTTTTGTCTTCAAATCAATGATGAAGAAAACTGTATTTCTGCAGGTCTCGTTTCGTTCGTGAACCAATCGTTCAAAATCATTTCCCACGACATGACAGCGGAACGGTGGCATTGTTTGTTTTGCATGCTTTGGAGGTTGGTTTTTGTTGTGCGTATTCACTGCTTCCATTTTCCTCATAATGGTCTTAGATTGCCTTTCGTAAGTCTTCTTTGCCGCAACATTAGTTTTGAACTGAGCAGCAAACCAAAGCGGAACCAAGAGACCTCAAGTCAAAAACATATGTTATCACGTGGGTGTTGTGGAATACCGCTTCATTCAGGTGAAATCTACAACTACAAAAATGAAGATTGGAACATGGAACAAGTGACTAGTGGATCTTACCGATTTTTTAAATTAAATATCAGAGTAAAAAAAGAAGGAAAGACAAACAGAAACCTGTTAAAGAACGAATAAAGGCAAAAGAGTGACAAATATGATCGCTATACAAAAATCATTACCTGAGGAAACAAAAAAATTGCGGTGTTGCCCTTGGGAAAAACCTTGTGAAATAATAAAAACGTCGTCGCTATCACTTTTTTTTCAAATAAATTTGATTAAGAATGTCGAGCGTCTCAAAGGCAATGCGAAGAGTAAAGCATAGTGATGGCTCTAATATCTTCGACAAGTGCACTTCACACAACTACAAATAGCAGGATTTTTTTCTTGCTTGTCAGCAAAGAAATGAACGTATAGAAAGAAATGAACTGATAACGGAAAAAGCAATCGAAAAAATGTCCAACGAAGTAACGAAAGCATTAGCTCTTCAGCCTCCCATCATGTACGAAACATACAATATCTGTGAGATCGTAGGTCAGTCTAGGCTGGCGAAGTTTTCGATACGAACACTGCAGAACATCTGTTCAGCCTTAGAACTGGATGTAGCAAGCAGCCGTACTTGGAAATTGTTGAAGGCGTTGTGGCCAGGTGTGGCTATAAAACTAGTAAGACTGACCAGAATATGTAGAGATTAACCTACGAAATAGTCAGTGATGTCGAGAATGTCTTACTTGAGGTAAACTGAAATTGACGGCTCTGTTTGATGCTAACGGTATGTCGTCAAAAGAACTTTTTACAGACACTCTTCAAAGAGTGACAACTGACTGGGGTTGTAAAAGGTCTCGTCAAAATTATCCCGGTAGCTTTTACGATAGAAGCCAGGGGAAAGCTAACAAAAGGAAAAGTGTTATAGGAACGGTAACAAGTTGTTATAAATTAGTTAAGTCTGGAGAGAAAAGGAATCAGAGCCACGCCCACAAACGGAGAATTTGTACATCTTCAAGTAGATTTAAAGATTACTCAGAATTTTAAAAGGGGGATGGTCTAATGTAAAGTTTTTTCAAGCTATCCCGTGACTAACGATTTAAGAACAATCATAAGGAATCTTCCAATTTCATTTTTAAAATTATTTTAACTGCATCACATGATCAACCACGCTCAATTTTATCGAGAAATCCTTCGAGCTGAATCGCCCACTGGACAGAGAGCAAAACGTTCTTCCTTTGTAGGTCTACAGTGGCTAATAATACTCTTCTTTTAAAAACAGTTAAAGGAATGGAAAGAAGTCATATGCGTCTCGTCCTGACGAAAACTTTAGTTAGAAGAGGACTGGCACTAGTCAATGAACACCAGTTTCACCTGCAAATTGTAATGATTCGGGAACCATTCCGAGCAGATTTCGCATTTGCTTTGATACAAAAAAACTGGAGCTACACGTTAAGAAAGTGGTGGGAATCGTTAGTTACAATTCTCGAACACTAGAGGCTGGAGGGCGTAGTCGATCACGTGGCCAAGTAATTTGGATTTCTTTTTTTGGAAAATGCGCGTGAAAACCACTTACTCTTTGTTAAAATTAGTTTATCGAGGAATTTATTATCCGTGACCGGTCATGTCTGGGTGATCCCGTTTAATCCACTGAGGCAAACTGGGTCATCCCAAACTTTGATGACCTTGTATTACTCCCTTGTATATCCTTTCTTAACGTACTGTAATGTCGCCTGGTCCTCCACCTACTGTTCCAACCTAAACTGTATTTACCTTTTGCAAAAGCGTCTAGTGCGACTCATAACAAAAGCTCACTATCTAGCAAATACCGCCCCTTTATTTAGCCAGCTTAAAGTCCTTGACATATTTAGTATTAATTCATTTTCTGTCGCTACCTTTATGTATTCTTATCACCATAATCTTTTGCCTAATAGCTTTCATGACTTGTTCTTAAGTAGTAATCAAGTCCATCAATACGAAACTCGACTAGCCTCTCAGTATAGACCTCATTTTTGTAGAACAAATATAAAGCAATTCAGTATCCTTTACCGTGGACCTAAAATCTGGAATTCGTTGCCTGTTTCACTAATTAACTCTCCTTCTATATCTGTTTTTAGAAAAAATTTAAAGAATTATCTCACTGATAGCCGATCTGTCGTTTAATTTTCTGATCTTACTCACTCTGCACTCAGCCGTGAATTTAGTTTACTAGTAGTTTAAGGAAGCCTATTAATATAAGCTTCAAGCTTCGTTAGGGTTCCTTGTCACATTAATTTTATAATTTAATTAACACCTTTTGTTCTTGTTGTGCAAGTTTTGTGAGTGACTAAATAAATAAATAAATAAATAAAATAAATACCCTTTTCATAGCTGGAGACCATTACCGGCTGAATTGTTTAAAAAAAAAAAGAAATTAGGTGGTGATGGTCAAAGACAAGTGTTAGCTTTTCCGAACTTGAGATGTGGCAACGTCTTTTTTTCTTGTACAAAGCAGAGAATTAGTCGTGGCACCTGCATTTAATCACTTACATTTTCTTGTTCGATTTGGGGTAAAGCTTTTAGTAGAAGTGTAAAAACTTGTTGTGTTTCATCTTTGACACTTTTGATGATTCAGAGGCTAGATTATCTTGAAGATGGTTTACGTGGTTTCTCGCCGTAGAATATAGCTGAGCGTACAAAGTGTTAAAATTGATATTGAAACTAAAAAGACGCGTTAATTTGAAATGTTTAGCAGCACCATTATATAAAGGGTTCATGATTTTCCAGTTACAAAAAGTCCGTGCACATGAACTTCCGCTCTCAATTCCGGAAATAGACATTGGTCACGCAACCATTGAGTTGCTATAAATACATGTTCTGCGAATCCAACTTGCTGAAAACGCCCAGCTCCGTTTTGGCTACGTTCGCAAGGAAAATGTAAGTTGTTATTACACTATGAAAATGTGGAAGTCTTCATATGCTGGTAAAGAAGGTCAAACGACCCTTTAATTTCATGATCAAAAGATTCGATTCTTGTGCGAAATTCTCACGGATTTAAGACATGTTTTCAATGTGTCAGTTTGAGATGCCTCGTTAAATTGTTTGCCTTTGGTTTGCTTATTAGTTCGAAACTGACTTTCGACGAAAGGCAAACGAAAATAACTTTTTAAATCTGATCTCTGATCTTGAATTCAGAGATAATTGGTCGGGAAAACTTTCCAACAAAACATCTCACGACTCTGGTCTTCACGCCACACCGGCGTGTAAACAAAGATGACAGCTGCGTTATCTTGACAAATTATCTTGCAGTTTGATTAAAATTTGTATCAAACGAAGGGACAACAGAAATACAATCTATGTCTTTGATTTTAAAATATGTTGGTCGAATTTTTACGTCAATTCCGCTTTTGATTGAATGCTCTCTTTGGAAAACTTGTATTTCTGTGTGTTTACTACTTAACTTGGAAGGTCGGTTAAAACGGGGCATTGTATCCAACTTTAAAATTGAATTTCTTCGCGCTAAATCATTTCCCCAAAAAATCCTTTGGATATGTAAAAGAACGATTATTCGGCTTTCGAAATCCATATTTTTCGACGTATTTCATTTAGTACCGCATACTTAGATTAAAGGTTATTTTTTGGCAAGTTTTAATGTTGATAAAAGAGGGCTCGCGAAAAGTAATTATATTTTCAAAGTAAATAGAAAATAATTGCTCTAATTTGCTTTTAACACATATTTCGACATCATTCTACTAGATTTAGTAGATTTTATTGCTCTAGAGTGTGTTATTTTTGTTACGCGAAGCATTCTTTTTCGACCTAAATTGAAAGCTCAAAACGTGGCAAATTCTCAGGATTCGGTTATTATTGATTTTCTCGAAAACTAATCGATATTTAGCCCAACGAACTATGCAGCGTTTTGTTTTACATTAAGGTCTACCTAACCTGAGAATATGGGCCAAATTGAATTTTGAGCTGTTGCCACGAAATGTTTGACCAATGGTAACATTTGCTCTTAAGTCTGGTTGAGCCGAAAGAGGTATTCCACACTCCGACCTTGGTCTGCGTAAGATAAAATTAATTGATTACCTTTTAAAAATCATGATTCCAGATATAATATCCTCGTTATTAACACCATTCTCTGTGCTAAACGTTTTACTGGATATTATCATTGTTAAGACCATTCACTTCTGCAAATATTTTTTTGCAAATAAAATATGAACCGTTTGTATGATGTGTACTCTTACCAGCGATAGCCAAGCCCAAATTAAAAAACGTGAACGAGGCTGCGAGATGGCTGCGGTTGTCTTTTACCGTGCTCCAATTATAGACGGTCTGGGACTGCGCAAACTTAAAACAAAAAACAAAAAAAAAACACACTACAATGATCAAAAGCGATTGTTTTCGAAAAAAATATTTATATACAACTTGTTCAAAGCTAGCCCCATGCGCCACACGCATCCTTTTTAAAAAATTTTGATAAAATGGGCTAATTCCAAAGTTATCTCTGGTACGGTTTTCCAGGAAGTTGGAGAAACATAATTAACGCTAAAAAGACGGGAAAAAAGACGAGTCTGAGAAGGTAAACTTGACAAGCTGAGCACCAGAATTCAGTACCAAAATCACGTTTGCACACTCCAATTGACGACCCCAAATTATTTGCGAGGATTTAAAAAAACTGTAATTTGTTTACCCACGGAGCACTTAGGAGTTCACGAGAACTCGTTGAAATGTGTCCATTCCAGATCGAATTTGGAAGTGTTGGTTTTTAAGGAGAGGGGAAGACCGGAGTACCCGAAACCTCTCGGAGCAAAGGAGAGAACCAACAACAAACTCAACCCAAATATGGCGTCTACTCCGGGATTTGAACCCAGGCCACTTTGGTGGGAGGAGAGCCCTCTCACCACTGCGCCACCCTTGCTCCCTAAAACTAAACTAAAACTAAAGTGATAATCAGCTTCATAGTTCAGTACGAATTCCTGAAGCATGTAACTTCTTCAATCTACCTATTTTTTCATGTGACTTCTTTTTAATCTACCTACCAAGTAACAGAAAAATATAAAGGTCGATATGACCTGCATGAGACTCACACAGGAGCAGGAGTGCGTAATTGCTTATTTTATGTTTTTTTTCGCGAGCGGGCAAAACGAAGCGAACCCTGTTTACTGATCTGTTACCTGAGCGGGCAGGATGGCCCATCTTGCCCGCACAGGTTTTTCTTGTTTCTTCCCGTAAGAAAACTATCTTTTTGGCAACAGCATAAGTTGCGTCTTTAACTGTGATGACCTCCTTTGCATGCACTTCATCATCATTTGAAACTCATATATTGATCATTTGATAAATCCTTTATCAACCAGGCTTGTTTGGCCAAGATAGCTGAATATTGACCTTGTGCAAATAAAAGAACTTCGAAACCTCTTTATTTGTAGACACATTTGCGACTCGAAAGTCACGGTACTATTGTATATTCTTTTCTTCGTCAGAGAATGAAGTGAGCGCCCGTGTTGTAAGTGGGAATCAACTGACAGCTTCTTCTACAAGAAGTGTACGCAGTTCCTCTTGGCCTTATCGCACAACTTATTACTATCCATCCTATGCACGATTGAGATATACAGGGGGGACGGGTGGGTGGATACCCGCAACTAACAATGTTGAATCTGAGTACCTGGAGGTGAGTTTATGTTTCATTACTTCTTAGTCATTTTTTACCCAACTAGGCGAATCTGAAGAATCTTTTCTTTTCAATTGGCTTATATCATGATTATTTTTAACAATTCATTATGAAATTTATCATTAGTTTACATGAGGGACCATCCCTGAGATGTGGTCATCAACAATGTGGCTTTTGCTGAAATACAGTCTTCGATCTACTTCTAACTGTTACATTTTGATATATATTCAGTCTTTGAAGGAAAAAAACAAACAAACAAACAAAAAACAACAGAATATTTAGCTTTTTACCAATTAATTTGCCCCGGTCAAAACGGTACACAAAAAGCAAAAAGAGTAGTTTTAGGTCGCCTACCGGTTTTGGAAAATCAGTAGTCTTCACCTTGCTTGTTTCTATTTTATTTAGGAATTTTGTTCTATACTATTAGAAATTTATCGGTGTATATTTTTAAACTTATATCCAGAGAAACTCCTACAGTTTCGCTTGGCAATTTACCTGTGTCGTCTACTCTATATGCTGTTAAGTTCATAAAAAACAAACTTTGTTGAAGTTTATACGCAAACAAACATTGTTGAAATGAATATAGCTCAAAAATGGGATAAAAAATTGGTTTTGTTTTTTCAAATAGCCTGACCTTGCCCCTTTAAAAGGGGTTTTTGCCTTCACAAAAGCAAAGCTTATTACAGTTCACCATCAATAAAAACAGTTCTATTAGCGAGGGAACTTTCGATATGCGAATCAGTCGATTAGACATGAAAAGGGTGTTCGCATTTAAGGGTGCCTAATTTTAGAAACAATATAAGCAGGTCTTTTCCCAGGGACAAAGAAAACTATTATTAACAATAAGGTTTCCCTCAAAGCGAGGTTCAACTGTGTTCTTTAACCATTGAGAGTTTGATAAGAGTCAAGAGTCAAAGGAATTATTTTCCAAAACTTTAAGGTGGTTTAATGAATATCATATAGCCTGTGTACAGACGTCCCCTCCTCCCTCAGGAAAAAATCGGGAGAGGAGAGTCTCCTCTCCCCATTTTTCCCTGAGGGAGAGGAGAGTCTGTACAAGGCTAATATCATAAAGAGAAAGGTACAACTTTCGAATAAGCAAATTTTATTTAACACGTTCGATGACTCCCTTCCAATGCAAATGCCAATTTTAACTCAACGCAAACTTCGTCTGTTGGTTTTACTGCAAAAGAAATCCTTGTATACTTGCAAGAACATTGTAACGAAACCTAATTTAGTGGAATTTTTACATAAGCTTTTTGAACAATATCGCACTGAAAATTGTGGCAAACAATATTGAATATGTGTGGCAACTGAGAGGTTTTTTTTCTTTTTTCTTTTCCAATACTTTTTATTTTTATTGTAATTTGTTTTGTCACTTACTGACATATTTATTTACTTAATATTTATTCGTTTACTTTCTGCTGTGTATTAGTTTTGTTAATTTGTTGTCAATAATAAATAAAAAATAAAAATAAAAATACGCGGGTCTTTTCCCACGGACAAAGAAAACTGTCATTAACAGTAACCTTTCCCTCAAAGCGGGGTTCAACTGTGTTCTTTAACCATTGAGAGTTTGATAAGTGATTGTTCAACTTGTTTGACACGTTTTTGTCCAGGCGAGGCTATCGAGCGCGATTTACATTACCGACGTGGCTACCCAAGGACGTTATGGTGGATCAGAGTTCACCAAGACATACTCATTGAAGTATCTCGACCCTTACATTGCTTCACAGGAGACTTGGAGAGATGTGAAAGTAAGTCAAGGCCGGGGGGGGGGGCAGACCTACATTCTAGTATACAAAGAATTTCGGATCAATTGCTGCTCCTGTACTGTAAAATTCCGATTATAAGCCCTGGCCTTATACAACTTCGTGAGGGGCGTTTAGGAGGGCTTATAAACGGGGAGGCCTGTATTCGGCGGGGGGGGGGGGGGGGGGGGAGGGAGAAACTAAACAAAGGGTCTCGAAAAAAGCTACATAGCAGTGCTGATCAAAATCAACCTCACCTGCAAAGCCAGGGAAAAGCCCTGGGGACGAGGTTGGATCAAAATTTCTTTTTGAACAAATCAAATTCACTTTAATACAAGCTAGAGGGGGGCTTATATCCGGGAGGGGGGTTATAACCGGATGTATTTTTTGGTTTGCAGGTAGATGGGCCTATAAATGGGGTGGGCCTATAAGTGGGAGGTGCTTATAATCGGAAGTTTACGGTATCCATAAAAGCAACTAACTCCTCTAAACATTATCATTGGCTTCTGCTAGAAGCTGGTGAAGAAGAGTATTATTGCGCGTGTAAACCGTAGCCTCGTTTACATGAACGGGAGATTTTTAAATTGAGCTCCCGTCAAGCCGACTCAGTTTCTCGTTCAGACGAAAAGCATTACATTAGGAGGCTTTAGAAACAACCGTGTGCAACATCCAGATTACAAAAAAAGAAATCAAGATTTTCAAGGTTGGCCTATCAGTCTGGCTTTTTTTCTTGAGTGGGGGGGGGGGGGGGGGTGGGGGAGTGGGTCAGTTGCAGTTTAATGTAATGCGCATATAGGGACACAAATAAAGCTGCTAAGGGAAGGGTAATGGGACTAATTCGACCATAAGAGAAAGTGCAGTAAAATGCAATGCCTGGGACGTCAATCAATCAATCAATCAACTTTATTGGTAGATCCAATTAAAATGGGTTTTCACATACCAATTACAATAAAATCTAATATGAACAATAGAAATCTAAAATAAACATTTGAAAGTGATAAAACATTGCCATATTATTTAAAAAAATATAAAAATTAATATGCATAATTACACCTACTGAGTGTCAATGGCTAAAACACTAGTCAAGTGCACGTCCTTTAATCGCATTCTTAAAAACATCAAATGACTCTATGTTTGCTAAACTTTCTGGAAGGTCATTCCAGAGCTGAACAGCCCTATATGAGAAAGATCGCTGACCTGTTGCTGCTCTAAAAGATGGTATATGAAGTTTATCTTTATTCCTAGTATTTCTAGTATGCACCTGGCTTCTTGACGAAAACTTATTACACAAGGATGGTGGGGCTAATCCCTTTATTCATTTGAAAGCCATTAAAATGTCTCTAACCTCCAGTTGCTTAGCAACCGGCAACCAGTGGAGTTCCTTTAACATCGGCGTGATGTGCTCATACTTTCTTGCGCCAGTCACAATCCGTGCCGCAAAATTCTGAACTTTTTGAAGCCTAGCAATGTTTTTTTTTGGTGTACTAGACCACATGGACGAACAATAGAAAAGCTTGCTGAGCACTAATGAATTTATGATGATTATGAGCGTAGACCTATCAAACAAATGTTTCACACGATTGATTTGGCACAGGCTACCTGTACACTTAATTAATTAATTATAAATACAACCTCGGTCACATGTTCGTCAAAACTAAGGCGCGAGTCCACGATGACCCCCAAATCTTTTGCAGAACGAGACGGCAGAATCTCTTTACCGAGTAGCGTAACTCCAAAACCCTCCGGTACACGCGCTAACATCTGCGGGGCTCCAAGAAGCAATAACTTAGTCTTATCTGAATTAATCAGCAAGCTGTGTGTGCAACACCAGGTAGCAATCCGTTACAAATCTTCGGACAAATGTTCCACAGCCATGGCTGTCTCCTGGACAGCCAACGAGAGATAGAGCTGGGAATCATCCACGTAACTCTTTAGTGAGCACAGGTTAGGGACAGCTGGAAGATCGTTGATGTATATATTAAAAAGAGCTGGCCCCAAGATCGACCCTTGAGGTAGACCATAAGCTACCTGGAGAGGATCTGACACCTCACAACCAATCCTCACCCGCTGATTCCTGTCCGTCAGATAGCTTCTAAACCATTCCATGGCCTGTATAGACACACCCAGGACGTGCTTGCGTCATTGAACTATATTACGACATTGAGTTAAAATATGTTAGATTAATATCACTAATCAAAACTGACATTGATGATGCTAGAACGTTCTACACTTGTTTAAAGAGACGATTGTTGATTACGTTGTCTGTAGATTAGAAGTAAATGTACCATAATACGTGAATTTTGTGTCCCTTCTTTTCCGTTGCATTGCCTGACAAAAGCTTACGCTTCTGCATCCTTACAGCCTCTAAAAAGAAATATATCACTCATTTCTCAATGATGATTGCCTCCCTTTTACACTTTTTCAGGAGAATGGTGAAGTTAAAACTTTTATTGGTAATAAGGATGTCAATACAGTAAGGAAGAATTCTCTTCCGTCTGTAATATACACGAGAGCTATTCGCTTTTACCCGAAGTCTTACAACGACAGCATCGCACTTAGAGTAGAGCTATATGGCTATCCTGCAGGTAAAGTATGTTGATTTGTAGTTTGAAGAATATCATCGCAGTTATAGACGCAACTTTTTCAGTTGCGAAAAGGAACTACCATACTGCGATGATCTTAAAATTTGTTGTAGGTTGATAATAACGTCTTTGCCATTCTCTTTTCGGTTGTTGTGTGTACGCCAGGGCGTGTAAGCCGGTGTTGAGTTCTCCACCACGAGTCTAGGGTGTGTACTTTAGGCAGTTAAAAATTAACTCTTCTCTTCAAAGAGCACTAATAAACAGGACTCCGAGGGCTGAACAAAAGT